>VXAC01002569.1:256080-366643 GCA_013399225.1 Rhipidura dahli
CGCCGGGCGGGGGCTGCTCCGCTCCCCCCCCCGCCGCCCGCCAGCACCTTTTAGGGACTGGCTCGCCACCGGCCCTCGCACCGAGCGGGACGGGGGGGCGGCCCCCCGATGGGCATCGCCGCAGCTCCGGCGCCCGGCACCCACCGGGGCACAGGACGAGGGACACCCCGGGACACTGCACTAGGGACAACCCGATGGCACTAGGCAAGGGACACCCTGGGACACTGTGCTGTGGGTACCCTGGTGACACTGGATGATGGACACCTCGGGGCAATGCTCTGGTGGTACCCCAGTGACACTAGGTGAGGGACACTCCGTAGCACTGAGCCGGGGGTACCCCAGTGGCACCATCCTGGGGCACTGAGTAGGGGTAACCTGTTTGCACTGGCTCTAGAGCTGTCCTTGTGCTAGTGTCCTAGGGACACCACGTGCCCTGTCACAGCACCCTGGGGCCTGAGCGGCCCTGCTTGCTGGCATTAGCTTGGGGACACCTCAAGGGCTGGCATGGCACTTGGGAACACCAATGAATTGGCTGGCACTGAAGGGTAGGGGACAAACTCGGGCTGTGATTGCACTGAGGGACACGTTTGGCTGGCATTGCCCACATGGGGAAGATTCCCCCAGGGGAGAAGTGAGCAGAGCCCCTGACATTCCCATCCAGCTGCTTGGTGCGGCAGGAGGACCAGAACTCTCTGCAGACTTCTTGACACCTACCCACTCTCTGTTTTGCACCTTGGTGCCACTGTCCCTGGCACCCACAGGGACACCTGGCACATGCACAGCCCATAGAATGGCATTTTAGGGTGACACAGGGCATACAGGCAGCTCCCTGCCCCTCTTCATCTTTCTACTCTAAATAAACTGTATTCCACAGGCAAAAAAAAAAAAAAAAAGCAAACCCTTCAAATCCCAGCTCCTCCAAAAATAACCTGTACTTTAATAACAATCGTAAATGCTTCTGGCACATTCCCAGCTGCAGGGTGGGCTGTGGGTCGGGGGGGCTGGAAGGAGCTGGTGGAGGGGCCATGGGAGCCGTGTGGCACGTGTGGAAAGCAGGGATGGGATGGGGACAGGAGGGGTGCTCAGGCTCCCCCAGCCCAGTGCCCCTGGGCTGCAGCCAGCCCTTGCTTGACACAACTTCTCGGCACCAGTGCTCCAAGCAGAGAGGAACAAAAAGTTTTTGACAGCTGGAGAAAGTGCCTTTTAGGAGCCCTCAGGCCCAGATGGTGGAGGGCATAGGAGGGGTGGGAACAGCTGAGGACCAAGGGGCTGCTGGCTCCACGGGCAAAGGAGAAGAGCCACTGCTGGGATCTGGAAAGCAGCTATTAGTACTGATGAATTAGGCACATATTTGGACAAGGAGAGTCTGTAGCTGCCAGCGTGTGGCTTCTGAGGGGAGGGGAAAGATCCATCTCCCATAATTCCTGGGAGAGAATAATTGTTTTTTCTGTGAGATGTTTCGGCCTGGAGCAACTTCATGAGCTTGAGCAAATTCATGTGCTCGGTGCAAGGAGCAAAGATAATGATGGGAATGGTGCAAGCAGCAAGGAAGTTGCCCTGGAGGCAGGCCAGCCTCGGGTGTGCCCCCAAAGGGTGCTGCTTTCCCTCTCTGCCCCCTCCCCTTTGCTCCAGGCATCATAGACATGTCTGATGGACACTGCTGGAATCATCCAGGTGCTGAGGTCCATGACTCTGCCCTTAAGTCCATCCTCTGGGGTAACCTGTGGGACAAGGGGGTGCAGAGAGGTGTGGCTACACATCTCTCCCATTGCTGCCCCCTGCCCAGGCTTGTCCTGGGCTAAGGTCTTCAAGGACAGCAACCCCCTTCATGTTTCACTCTAGGGTCAGGCCTTACTCCCAAAGTAAAACTTGTCCTGAAAACTAATGGGACCTTTCCAGGTGCAATCCATGCTGCAGCCTATCACCCCATCCCTGGGCTCCCAAGAAGTTGGGACATGGTTTGCCCACTAACCTCCAACTCAGCTGAATTTGGATCCCTGCAGAGGCCTGGCACCTCATGACTATGTCATCTCAGCTCCAAACCTCTGTATGTGCTTTCCTGAGCCTGCTTGTCAAAATAACCCTTTGATCAGTGAGATTGAGGGGCGGTGGTTAATCACACCCCCATGTCCCTCCCCTGGTGTTTGTGCTACCACCTCTTGCTTGTACCCAAGCTGGAGGACACAGCTTGCAGCGCTGTGCAGGAGGTACTGGGGCTCCCTTGTCCCCAGGATGAGGGGGTGTTTCTGTGCCTGCTCACTGTCCTTGCCAGACACTCTGAAGGGCCCCATGTCCAAGCCGGTACCTGGGTTAGAGGCTGGTGCCAGGTCAGGCCAGCGCAGATTGTCAGGGGACAGCTGGGAGGACTGAGATGCCTATGAGATCCATAAATCCACCCTGGAGCCTGGCCAGGGGTGAGTGTCTTAGGAGAAACAGCCCCTCCACACCCCCAGGGACGTGACCACAAGGGACAGGGGTTGCTGTCTGGGATACGGTGGGATGCTGCCCTTGCCACTGATGATGTTTATAGCTTGTACTACAAGGAACAGCCCCAGAGGCAAGGAACGTGTGGCAACCTGGCCATGCCCATGTTGTACCCCGCAATGTCCCTGTTGCACCCCACATCACCCCTGCCCACCCTGCCACTGCTTAGGCCCCCCAAATCCCTGCTGACTGACGTGGTGGGAACAGGTGGGGACACAGGGCAGCTGCTGCCTGCACAGGTTGGCTCTGGGGGGCTATTTTGGGGCGTGAGATCAACGCCGGCAGCCGGGAGGGCTCCAGCCACATTCTCAGACCCACACCACACCAGACTGCTCCCCACTGATGGGCCATCAGTGACTACGGGGTGACTACCCACCTGCACCCTGTGGCACCCTACCCAGGAGGGTATTTAGGTGGTAGCAGGAATGGGGCCAGGAGCTCAGCTCCACACACACATTACCCCCCACCTTCCCTGAAGCCCAAATCCCCCAGAAACAAAATCCCCAAGGCCCCCTCCTGCAGTGGTGGCCCCCCGGCAGCACCTGCGAGGCCAGCACATGGCTGGCAGCGGGGGTCCGGCCTGCCGGGTGCCTGGGGCTGGACGTGCCTCAAATATTTTCCATGCTGTATAAGCACCCGTGGTACACTCCCCCCTCCCTTTGCCGGCAGGGAAGGCGCCCAGGCCCCCCTGCCCTCCCCGTCTCCTGGAGAGGCCCGTTGATACCCAGTTGGCAAGAAAGCAGGAAAACCAGATTTTATTGATGAAAGCGTCTTTCTGAGGAGACATCGGCATCCCCCCACCCCACCCCGGAGGCTTGGGGGGGAGCTGGTTTCCTTCAACCTTTAATATGGGATGCTTAAAGTATCAAAATGGTGAGAGAAGCCTCAGCAAGTGCAAAGGGGAAGGGACGGGGGTCCCAGAGCCAAGGAGGGGTGGAATGCTGGGCTATGGGACCCCGGCGAGAGCTGGGTGTTAGTGGGCAGGGCATGAGCTGGCAGGGAAATAAATGAACTTTGAAAGCTGCAGGCTCAATACTAGAGAAATGGAAAAGTTACAAAAATACTGTAGATCTTGGAAAACAATGCAGGCACTTGGGAAGAAGGAGGAAGGCAGAGCTGGCTGGGGCCGCAGTTGGGGGGAAAAGCCCTGCGGGAAGGCAAAAACAGCTCTGGGGGTGAACTCATCACATCATCCCCCCATCCTGAGTGGAGGCACTGTGGCTTCCAGCCCTGCTGCTCCCCAGAGGGGCCTGGGCTGAAGAAGACACTCATGGGGTGGACTCAGTGCCTTCCAGGGTAGCTGTAGAGAAAAAGGAAAATTCAGCCAGCAATAAGGCATTGGAGGTGAAAGGCAGCTCCGTGCGAGAGCTTAGCGAGGGGCAGCTACTCCGTGCATGCCATCACACAGGAGAGGGCAAGCCCCCCGCCTGTCCCCATCCCGCACGGAGGAGACAGAAAAAAGGGGCACGAGCGGGAACGAAGAAGGCACAAGTAAATATCCCCTTGCAGTGGAGAGCTCTGTGGGCCCGCACCCCGGGGCTGGCGGGTGAGCCCTGAGCCAGTGCAGCCCCGGCTCCCACCCCAACCGAGTCCCTCCGAGCGCTCTGATTGTGCCTTGGGTGTGCATGGGAAGGTGGGCTGGGCAGCAAAGCGGAGTTGCTGGTGCGGCACCAGCTTGGAGGGGCAGCTGAATTAGTCCCGTTGCTCTGGGTGCGGGCAGAGCTCTGGTCTAGCCCAGACAGCCCTTCGCTTGTGGCGGGTTGTCTTAAATAGGAGCAGGCAGGTGGGCAGGCAGGTGGGCGGGCAGCAGTCTGTGCGGTGAGCGGCAGGAGGGCGTGCGGCTCAGTTCTGCTCCTCGTCCCGCAGCTCCGAGGGCAGGAACTTGTACTGCTGCTGCCGGATCATCGCCAGCTTCTTCCGCGCCTCCTCCAGCTCCCGCTCCTTGCGCAGCATCTCCTCCTGGGCGGCGATGATCTGCCAGGAGAGACCCCAGGGTCACAGCTGCCTCCCACAGGGATGGCCGGAGACTCTGCCACCGGCAATGTCAACCCCAGAGCTGGGTTCTCTGGCCGCTGCTTCCCTCCCATCACAGCCCATCACTGGGCATGAGGGCTGTTTGTCCCTGGGGTGGCAGCACAGTACTCTGGAGATAAGCAGAACAGCACAGCTCCCAGGGCTCAGCCCCATGTGCTGTGTAGGGGGTCTCAGCTGCACGAAGCCAGCACTGGGACTGTGGCACCCCACACTAGGTAGATCTCGCCCTCTACCCACTGCTCTGCCTTTTCCATGTGTCACAGACACTGGGATACTGTGGGCTCTGCACCAGGGAGAAGCCAGGGCTTTACACTCCTGGGGGCATGCACCATCACCCACTGCTACTTGTGGCAGGACAAGGTGAGGCCTCATTGCATAACTGGTGGTCAGTGAGATGGATGAACACAGCATTTTTGTGAGGGTCTCTCGAGACATGACTTGTGCTGATGGGTGATAGGACATACTCCTGAGACTGGCACACACAGGTTGTGGTGGCACCTAGAGCTGCTCCTGCCCTGTTGGAGCAGCCTCACTCCTCACCTGTGCAATTCCTCCGACCATCTTCTCCTTCACCACCACCGTTTCATCATGGTCCTGGAAGGCAGCTGCCTTCTGCGCTGCCTTCACCAGATTGTCTGATGCCCTCTTCACGGCATTTCCAGCAGCCTGCAGCAGGGAGGAGGAGAGTGTCAGCATGAGTCACAGCCCCAGGGTATGATTGCTGCCCAGGGGTGTGAAGAAGCTCCTGCCCCAGGCTGGGCCAGCAGGCAGGACAGGCAGCCAGGAGTGCTGGGAGCTGCAGGCAGGGATTCCTTTACATGGCTCGCTGCCTTGTCACCCGCTCATGACCATTTCAGGCGCTTCTGCTCCAGCCAGGCTCTGGCTCCTCTCACAGCAGCGGGGCAGGGACTGGGAGGTGTCCGTGCTGACTCTTCCCAGCCCTCGGCCCCAGGTTATTCCCTCAACACATGGGCATTAACCTCTTGTGTGCCATGGCCTCTGAGATCAACGGTGCTACAGAACATGACCCCCACACATTGAGGGGTCATGTTCTTGAATGCCAGTGAAGAAGTGCACCCATTTCAGGTATTCCTGTGCCAGTTCATTGTTCCTGAATGCTGCCAGTCTGAGCAGCCCAGCATCACTCACATGCCTGGCACACAGCTAGCAGTGAAATCCAAACAACCCTGGAGCCTGTGTTCCAGTGAACTTCCCACTGATGGCACACAGGCAGGAAGCATGAGCCCTGGAAAACATCCACTTGCCCTCACCCCACTCCCAGCCACCCCTCGAGCAACAGGGGCTGAAGAGGCAGCCTGGGACTCACCTGGAGCCGCTTCATGGCCTCCGAGTCATGGTCAGCCTTCACCTTGCAGGCCACCAGGAGCTGAGCTGTGGAAGCAGCCACCTGCTTGGCGGATGAGATGAGCTTCTCCTCGCTGGCATGGCCCTGCACTGCGGCGTTGGCGGCTTCGCACAGGTTGTTGGTGGCAGCAGCCACCAGGCGTGCCTGTGACAAGAGAGGCTGTTGGGGGGGGGGTACAGGAGCCCTGATTGGCTCCAAGGAGGTTGTGGGGCATGGGATGGAAAAAAACAGCTTCCACAGCATGGGGGAGAGGAAGGAAGAAGCATGGCTACTTCTTCCACTGAGGAGAAGCAAAAGGGCAGATCATCCTCATGTTTGAAGCACGACTCAAGAGGAAGGTTTCCCCCTCAACCCCTCAGCATGACCTTGGTACTCACAGCTGAAATGAGACCCTGGGACCACTGTCCATCATCCACTGCGTTGGCTGGGATGGCGCCCACCTGTGAGGAAGGAGGGGAGGAGTAAAGGTCACCACCCTGCACACATCATCATGGGGCATGAGGGTTACAAGCAGCCCCAGAAGAAGGGAGAACCCTTCTCTGCATTTTCTTCTTCCCCTCTTACAGCCTTACTTTTCCTTGGGCCACTAATTCCCGCTGGGCTGCTGATGCTGCCTTCACCAGGGCACTCGTGGCTGCAGCAATGGATTTGGCAGCTTCCAGGATCTGCTCCTCAAAGTTCAGGCTCTCGTCTGCTTGCTGTGGGCAAAAGCAGAGTGTGAGTCCCAGGCAGGAGTGCTGGGACAGATGGAGCAGAATAGAAGAATGGCTGCAGGGGGCTGACGGGGGCACATATAAAGCTGGATTAAGGGATGTGGGGTGCAGCAGGGCTTGGGCTACCTGAGGAAAGTCCAGCTGGGAATGTGGGAGGTAGCAGGAGTACAGGAAGAGGGACCAGTTGTCAGATGGGGCTTCAAACCTGCCTAAAGCACAGGCAAAGAGAGCGGAAGCCCACCCCAAGCAAAGCACAATAGTCAGACAAGGCTCAGCACTGCTACCTTGGGCTTGGCTCTTGGTTTCAGCTGCTCCAGCTTCTTGGCTGCAGCCTCAATGGCAGCTGCTGCCCCCAGCAGCTCATTCTCAGCGATGACAGTGGGGTCTTCTGGGTCAACCCACTCCGTCCCTAGGAACACCCGGAAACCAGGCAGGTTACACCTCCATGCAGCCTCATTTCTGACTTTCCCTACCTCCTCCAGAAGCTGCTAAGCCCCCCACCCTAACCCCAGCCCTTGGTCCTGCCCCTCTGAGCAGGATCTTTCCTTACCTTTCATGGCCTCGGCTGCCTGGATGAGCTCGGTGACGGAGCTGGCCACGCGCTTGGAGTAGCCTGCCAGCTGCTGCTTCAGCTCGTGAGTCGGCTTCTGCAGGATCTGGGGGGAAGGAGCAGATGTAAGCACCTGGAAAAGGGAGACTTCCTAGGTCTGTCTGGGGTGCACTCCCCAGGGAGGGAGAGTGGGATAGCCCAGCCCCCTCCCACACGTGTTCACATCAGGCACTGTGTGAGAAGCTTTCTCAAGTGACTCTGGCTATTCTCTCTGTGCCCCAGGACAGGATGAGCTTGCCCAGGGTCCTTCTGCATCCACAGCTTCTGAGACATCTTTCAGACACAAGACCCTCAGCACAAGCCTTTCTGTACTCAGCAGATACCCATGCCAACATTTCTCCCCTGCAAATAATTTCAAGCTCCAGAAGCACTTCCCTTTTGCTGTCCCCATTTTGGAGATTTGTTTGTGCAAACACAAGCTGGGCAAAGGGGGGGTACCCTGGAGCCACGTCCCTGCCAAGCAGGGCTGGCCCCAATGGGATGAGGTGGCAGGCAGTGCCCTAAGGGTCCTTCCCTGGGCTGGAGGGACACATGCACACACCACAGCACACATGTGTACGCACACAGGGTCTGTATGCACAAGCAGAGCTTACTGCTGGCCTGACTTGCACCACACAGGCAGCAGCTGCCCATCAGCTAGAACATGGGTGAGTACACACACACAAACACATGGACCCCAGGGTCCCTGTGGACACACGCAAGTGCCACCCCAGCACTGGACTGGGCACACAGACACGCCATGAGCAAGGCTCATGCTGAGGTTAGAGACCAGCAGGCACCCCAGTGTTGCCTTACTCACCGGCTGACAGAGAGGAGGGAGAAGAGAGAAAAGAAAGTAGTGAACGCCCCAGCCAGGAGGAGGGGAGATAGGGGAGGGTAGGGGAAGGTGGGTGCTTTTTGGTGAGAGGTGAAGGGCAGCCAAGAGGAGAAGTGGGAACAAAGGATCAGAGATCCTGGGTGGGGAGCTGTGCTGCCATCATTAGCTCTTACTTCAGCCTTGAAGGGATGGGCAAGACAGGGCACCTGGATGAGGCTCCCACAGCCAAAGTAGCCACCTACACTCAGAGCAGCCACTCTCCTCCTCACACCCTTTACACCTTATTTCTCCCCACCCTGAATTGCTTCACTGCAGTTTTGAGCCACAGAATCTCTCTGCTTTTGGAGGGAGAGACCTATTGTTACCAAATACCAAGTCCCCATGGAGGTTCAAATTCCTACCCCTCCCCAGTGAAATATGCAGGCTTTCCCACTCCTCTGCCGGGAGCCATGTTTTCCAGCCTGAGACAAATAACCCTTATTCTTGAACCCTAACCATACTTGTTTGTGCTCTGTGGAAGGCACTGGTTCCCCTGGGGACACAGTGTACAGCAATGACCTTGCTATTGCTGGGGAATGAGGCAGCACCCCATCTGCCATCTGCCCTCCTATTCCCCTAGATCCTTCCTGCTTGTGGTTTTCCAGGGACCTGCTATGCTCTGATAAACTGGACCCATGAGCTTCACTCCTGCCTTCGCAGACCAGAGTGCTGTGGAGACTGGGGGAAGTCATGGCTTTTTCCTGGCCTTGTGTTGGGCCATCCCAGTAGCATGAGGCTCAGAGTACTCAAGATGATGGCACACAGTGATGGCTGGTTTGCCCTCATGAGCACATCTAGCCTAAATGCCTGACTATTAAGCCTGCTGTCTGCTCTGACAACATGTTTAAAACTGCAAAATTATCTCTGTCTGGAGCTGAAGGCACCCCGGAGGCTATGAGCTTACTAAGAGGCACCTCCAGTGATCATTTCAAGGGATGTTCCAATGTATGATAGTCAAAACATTGGACGGCAGCGGGACGGTAACACCCAAAACACCGGGGAATGGCGTGTTCCTGCAAGTAGACTGACCTCGGGCACTGCCACACTAAGTCATTAGCCTAATCATCTGTTAACAACAGGTCAGCCAGAGAATTTCTACTCAGCACTCCAGCCTTGGCTGCCATGATTCATGTGTGCCTGAAGCATCTTCCAGGCAGACATTTGATCTAGATGCAGAGGATGGAAAACTCACTGCTCCCCTTGGAACTGTACCCCCCAGTGGTTACCTCTCTTTAATAAAACCACCCTTTGACTTCTCCCCTGCTCATCTTCAATTTCTAGCCATTGATTCCTGCCCACCTCCTCCTGCTGCTGCCAGTGCTGGCTACCCTCTGCCTAAGGGGGCTTTCCCTGCAGGAAACCACACCCTGGGCTCCATCACTTTGTATCTGGTGATCCCAGACAGCAGACACTAACCAGCTTAGTGCAACCTTGACACAGAGCTGAATCACCGTCAGTCTTTGTCGTGATCCCAGTTTGAGGGATCTCACAGCACCATGGGTTGCATGTGCACATCTCCACAGTGCCCCTGACTCCACTTCAATGGTCTTGCCAAGAATGCAAACTGTTCAAAGGACTTCACTGGATCTTTTCTACCATGCTAAAGGCTTAGTTTACTTCTTGTAAACTAATGTTGCAGCTGAAGTCCTTGGGAAGACTCAGTCAGAGGGAGACTGGATCAAAAGGGTGCAGTGGGCGCTTGCAGTCATTATCTTTGCCCTGGCAGGCAGTGTCCACCTCCCACACACTGTGCTGTGGTCATTACACGCTTTGTTTTCCCACTGCCTGAGGTCTATTATTCCTATCACTTTTACCGGAAGCTGTATGTTTACAAGATAATGCTACCGTGTTGCCGATTTCCAGCCTCCATCTGTTTACGGCCAGTTAATCTCCATCTGTTGTTAGCAAAATACCTTTCTTCGAGCCTGTTGAGCTCTCTTGCATCTGCTTCCATGGCAGGGCCACAGACACACGCTGTGCCAGCACAGGCAGTGGAGGGGGTGGTGCAAAGGCCTTAGTGGGAAGAGGTGAAGAGCCCAGAGAACCCTGGGGATCTGGGGAACACCCAGGCAATCCACCATCAGCTTCTGCCCACTTTGGGAACTGGGGTGGGAACACTCACCACGAGCACATGCTCCAGCAGCTCCAGGTAGCCATCAGCACACTCCTTGCCGAAGCGCAGTGCCCGCTGCCGCACGTCCCCGCTCACCTCCGGGTGGTAGGCTGCTTCCTGCAACAGGGAGACAGGGGACACCCCGATTCACATCCAGCACTATCCCTGCCTCCACCCACCAACCCGTGCTAGAGATCCGCATCCACTGCCCGCCCCACCTTGCAGGAGCGCAGCATGTCCGCGATGGCCCGGCGGCTCAGGTTGGCCGTGGCAATGACATCCTCCTGCCGGCACGAGTTGCCAGCGGCCACCGCTTTGGCTGTAGCCATCGTGATGCCTTTCGTCATGCGGATGAAGTCCTCCGGGGTGGAGACCTTGGCAGGAGGCACAGGGGAGGAGAAGACCTGCGAAACGAGAGGCAGCGGTGAGGCGCGGGGCTGCAGGTGAGTGGTGTGGCAGGGGCAGCACTGTGGCCGTACTCACCGCCAGCTCCTGGCGAATGTGCTCGATCGTGGCCTCCAGCGCCCGTGTGCCCTTCGTGGCCTCGTCCTCAACAGCCTTCACTGTCTTCAGCAAGGAAGTGACGTTTGTCACCATCACCTGTGGAAGGAGAGAGCCAGATGAATGCCCACACAAGCTCTGGCCTGCTGCCTGAACCTGTCCTTCCCTTGTGGATTTTTCTAAGACTGTCCCATCCCCATAATCCACTCACACTGCTTCAATTACTTCTCTGCATGCTATATTCCACCTTTTACGTGCCCCTTCCTACCCTTTTGTCCTGACTGCCCCCAGTTGTGCTTCTGTGCCCACATAGGCAGAAAAAACCCTTCTCCTTCTCCAGCCCCACTGCCTCATCTGCTTCTTCCCATCACAACCAGCACAGACCTTGGCAGAGTTCTTCAGCTGGTAGACAGCAGGGTCATCCCCAGCTTTGCCAGCAGCTGCTTTGGTGGCACCAATCAGGTCTCCAAGTGCCTTGGCCACATCCTTCACAGCATTGATCAGGACCACCTGGGGAGAGCAAGACCAGGGGAATGGCTGATCTACGGTCACACTTAGGCTGGGGATGGCGTGGCCCAGCAGTGAGAGATTTGGACACCACAGGGAGTCCAGCTCAGCCAGTACTGGCCAAAGCCCAGTCCTCCTCTCTCCCCAGCTCATGGGATCCAGCCCAGAGCACCACATGACATCTGCATCCCTCAACTCCTCCAAGCCAGCCAGCAGAAGCCTCCGCTCAGCCCACACACCCAATCACACCTGGGTTTCTGGGTCTTCAGATCCCAGGCTGGCAGCACCCAGCTTCACCACCTCTGCCAGGCGGGTGATGGTGGACACAGAGGACTGGGCAGCCTGGGCTAGCTTCTCCTGGCTGGCCGTGGCGTTCTGCACCAACACCTTGGTGTCCTCCACCAGAGCCTTGGCTGTCTTCAAGATGCCCTCCCTGGGGAGAAAAAACAAGTTAGGGAGGACACAGCCCTCTACTGCACACATGGTCCTTGGGGTACAGAGGGACTGTGGACGCTGGGTTTTTTATGTACAAGCTGGAGTTTCAGGAAACTGAGCCAGCATGACCTGAGCTTGAAGCTCTCCTTGGGGCTGGTCAAGAGCTCAGAAGAACCACTCTGCCACCCCTGTCATTGGCTGAGCAGAGGCTGGACATGGCGCCTGGGTACCTGTGGTCAGCAAAGGTCTCAGAGTTCTCCCGGTTGAGGGTTCCTGCTGTAGCAAACATGATGGTGGTGTCAAGGTCAGCAATGATGCCGGAGACAGCACTGGCTGCTGTGATGCAGGCTTGTGTCCCACGGTTCCCAGCCTGAAGAGCTGCCAGCACATGAGACACCTGTGGGGTACGAGTACAGTGACTGGGGGAGCAGAGCAGGCTCAGGGAACCCTCACTGCATACACCTCCAACACCTTCAAAGGTGGAGCTGCTCCATATCAATGGGAGGAATTGGGAATACTTTGGTCTGCACACTCTTTCTTATCTTCCAGTTATTTATTTTTACCTTGCACCTATCATGTTTAGTGGTCTAACTAGCTGGACTCTGATTGTTTTCAAATTAGTATGATCTCTTACTAATAATGGGCATCAGAACTGCACAACATCACAACTTGTTCCTTCTTTTTGCTCTTAAACTTAATTTTTGCAATTGGGCAAGCACTCACAGGAGAATGAGCTTCCTAATGGAAAGCAATTGTGGAAAGGAAGGACCTGCAGGAGGTCCTGCAGATGCAGGTGCCAGGCACAACTAGTGTTTAGTGTTTACTAAATACAGTAAACACGTGTTTACTTTTGTGTTTTGCTTACAAGCACTGCTGCTCTACCCTTATCAACCAGACTTTTTAAGCCACACTTTCATCTGTTCTTCAGAAGCGTGCTCTGCTCTTTAGATTGGCTTGATGGACAGGATGCCAGCAAAAGGTGGAGACTGATCACTGAGCACAAGATGCAAGCATTGCTGCAGATGCTTTGCCCAACTCTGCAAGACTTGATCTGGAGAGCCCTGGCCTGTCACCAGTGTGTAGGTCAGTTTTCCCAGGCAGGCTGAAGCACCTGGGCATCACACTCACCCACCACAAGCACCAGCTGCTGTTATATTGTCTGCAGAAGTGGATCCATCCTCCATCCCATCAGCTGGGCAGGGGGAGCATAGCTTAGAGACCCAACAGAACCCAACAGGACCAGGAGAAGACCCAGTGTGGTAGCTCCAAGGGCACATGGCTGAATCCAGCATCCCTCCCACCTCACCATGCTGTCAAACCCCTCTCTCGACCACCTACCTTCTCAGAAACCTTGCGGGCACTCTCTATCAGCTCCTTCTTGGTGTAGGCATCGCTGGGGCTGCACTGCAGAGCTCCAGCCTTGGTGACCAGGGCAGCACAGCCATGACCCAGCTCCTGCACCCGGCGCTTGATGTGGGAGCCAATCTGCAGAGGAATGTGTGCGTGACAGAGTCAGCAGGGAACTAAGCCCTGCATCTGTGATACCCGCTGGGAAACACCAGTCACCCAGCTCCTCTTTCCCAATCCTCCCACTCAGGAGAAGGAAAAAGGAAACACAGCTTTGCTCCTTGTTTCTATGCCATGTTACAGGGGAGGTGTGAAAACTGCCTGCCCGTAGCTCCAAGGGGGGGTTCAAGTGTCCCTATCCTCTGTTCTCACGCCCCAACAACCCCTGGTCTGCCTCACAGTACCCTCCAGCACTCCCCTGAGTTTCGCACCTCCTCGTTCTCAGCAGTGAGGGCAGCTGGCTTGGCCTCTTGTGCCAGCTGCCCATAGTCATGGGTGAGTTGGTTGGCCAGTATGCCCAGCTCATCCGGGTTGGTGGTAGATTTGGTGACCTGTCAATGGAAGAAGAGCAGGAGTTGGGCAGGGCAAGGAGGGGAGTAGCCTGACTGAGTATCAGGCAGTGCATTCAACAGTGAAAGGCTTGCTTGCACCCACCATTTCCTGCACAGTCACTGCGATAGCCTTGGCTGTCTTCACCATCGTGGTCTGGTAATCCACAAAGGTACCTTCTGGCTCGCCCATGGGCCCCTCATCCAGCTGCAAGAGACCATCAGGAGATTCTGGCTCCAGCTCTGGCCCACAAAGTCTTTAGCTTGTACGGTTTGACCCTGACTGTTCCTGTCTCCAACACCCAGTCCCGTCCAGGTCCTCTCCATGCTCCCCTCACCTGGTTGATAGCTTGGGTGATGGAGTCCACCATGCCCCCCACAACACCTGCAGCACTGGCTGCCTCATTCAGAGTGGTGGTCAGGTCTTCCACTGCTTCCTTCATCATCTGCACAGCCTCTTCCAGAGCCTCCTGAGTGTGGGCAGCTTGCTGCAAGGAGAAGCCAGAGTGAGGGAAGGCAGCTGGTGGCTCCCCTCCTGACAGGGATGCCACACACTGACCCTGGGGTTTCCATTTTGGGCACACATGTGTGCACCATGCAGCACCCACACGCAAAGGAGGGCATGCCAACGGCATGTGCTCCTCCTGCTCACCTTGGGGTTCCCACCAGCCTCCTTGGCTGTGTACAGCATCTGCAAGGCGGATTCAGCCAGTGTTTTGGTTTGGTCCAGGAGATTCATCTGCTGCTGGTGGTTGGGTGTTTTGGAGGCAGCACCGACAGCCGCCATAATGAGTGGCTCAAAATACTGAGCCATCTGGGACACCTAGGGAAGAGCAGTGTGAGCACCAGCAGCTTCCAGCCCCAGTTGCCTTGTACCTCTCCTCCCCAGGCACATCAGCAGCTCCACACCCTCATTACCTTGTGCCCCAGCTGCGAGGCCTCAGCCCTTGCCGCGGCAGCCACAGGCTCAATTAAGTTGCTGATCTCCTGGACAGCTGTGATCATCTGGTTGTGCAGAGCCTGTGCCAAGAAAGAGTATTGCATGAGGCTGCAGCAGGGCTGGGGTCCCTGTATGCCGCTCAGAGTCAGGGGACAGACGCCACTCCCTGAGGCTTGCCCACAGCATGTCCCTGACCCACCTCCTGGGAGATATCTTGTCGGGGGGCCAACTGCTGGCTGATGGCAGCGAGGGATGCCTGGTCCACCTCCCGCAGGCATCTGTTCAGGACCTCAATGGCCTCATCACACTCCCGTTGTCCTGGAGCTTTGTCTCTGTGTGACAGATGAATCAGCCAAGCACTGGCAGTTGCTACACCACCCCTTCACCCCCAGCTCGCCTGCTGCTGTTGAGGGGCAAGACCCTTCTCCCAGGCTTTGGGTAATCCAGTGTGATAGAGCCTGGGCACATCAATGTGTGTTCCCATCAACCCACAGGAGAACTGGAGGAGCAGCTTCCAGGAAGGACAAGAGGGATAGCATCTTCCATCCCATCCCTTACCTGCCTGCACCAAGCAGCCTTGTGTCCAAGGAGATGATGAGCCAAAACATCCCTAGGAATGCTCACTCAGAGCAGGGGTACGTGCCAGAAGGGACAGAGCCACAGCCACAGAAATAGAATTCTGCTCACCTCATGTTGGTGATCAGCTTCTTGATAGAATCTGAGACTGTGCGTGAGTGGCCAGCGAGCACTGACCACTGCGGCGGGTCCTTGGGGTTGACAGCCAGAGAGCGGGCAGTCTGGATGAGGCCAGCAGAGCTCTCCAGCATGGTCTTGGCTGAAATGACAATAGGCTCCATGGCTCTACGCCCCTGCACAGGGAGACAACAGGCTAGTGAGGTAAGGGACTGTGCATGGGAAGTTGCTCCCTCTCCCATGAACCTTACCCTGGAGCAGCTCCTTGAAGCCCAAGGCTTGCTACCACCTCCCCCTCACACCCCCTCAATGCATGCCTGCCAGGCTTGGGAAAGGCACAGCTCCTCTCCACCCTGTTACCAGCAGCATCCCACCTCTGGGCTGATCTGGGCAGGAACGGTGGCAAACTCTGGGTTGGAGGCAAAGGCTGTCAGGTTATCCACAGCCTCTATGAGAGGGGCAGTGGCAGCACGGCACCGCTCCCGGTTCTCCTCGTTGAAGTCGCCATCCAGGGCCTGGTGTGGAGAGACCAGAGCAGTTACCCAGCCCCCACCATGTCCCAAATCCTATCACTACCACATTGCCTCAGAAAGGACACCACACCTTGATGGTCTTCACCAGGTTTGCCGTGCTGTTGGCCACCTCCTTGGCCGACTGGACAAACTGTCGCTTCGCCACAGGGTTGGCGGTGCGGGAGGATGCCAGACGGCATGTGTTGCACAGGGCTGAGGTGTGTTTTGCCACGATGGTGGCTGCTGACAGCACCTGCAGGGGAAAGCAGAGTAAGGCAGGATTCACTATGACCCGCTGTCCCTGTAGATCTCCCTTCCCACCCACCCTCTGTAGGGCACCAGTGACCCTGTGTCTCTTTGGACTCAAGAAGGACCACCAAAATCCTGCACGCCCATAGAGCCCCCCATCTGGACTGTGGCCATTGCACCACAGCTGCCAGCTGGTTCCCAGCAGCTGATGGAGAGCCCCCCATCTGGACTGTGACCATTGCACCACAGCTGCCAGCTGGCTCCCAGTACAGCTGATGGAGAGCCCCCCATCTGGACTGTGACCATTGCACCAAAGCTGCCAGCTGGCTCCCAGTGCTCATGAGACACTAGCCATCACCTTGGCCAGCTCCTGGGATGCAGCATTTCCAATGAGCCTCATACTCCTTNGGTTCCCAGCAGCTGATGGAGAGCCCCCCATCTGGACTGTGACCATTGCACCACAGCTGCCAGCTGGCTCCCAGTACAGCTGATGGAGAGCCCCCCATCTGGACTGTGACCATTGCACCAAAGCTGCCAGCTGGCTCCCAGTGCTCATGAGACACTAGCCATCACCTTGGCCAGCTCCTGGGATGCAGCATTTCCAATGAGCCTCATACTCCTTTTGATGCAAGCAAATGACTGTAATGGAGCCCCACACCACACTCACCTGCGACTGAGTACAGGCAGGGTCCACCAGGTTCTGGCAGGCCATCTGGATGGCTTGGTTAGCTCTGGCAAACTGAGTGGGGTCCACCAAGCCCTGCTGTCCAGCCTGGCTGTTGGGGTCTGAGACGCCCACAAGGTAGGCAGCCTAGGAGCATAGGAGAGGTGGTGAGAGAGAGCCTGCACATGGCAGGGAGGCTCAGAAAGGGCATGGGCTGCCGAGGAGTCTGGCAGCACTGTCCCCCTGATTTGGAAGGGCAGGGGTGGGATGCTTATGACAACTGTGTCCCTGGGGTAAGGCTGGGACTGGGTGTGTCTCACCTGAGCAGCTGCCTCCGTCAGCCCACAGAGAGCTTTGGAGGCGGCACTGATGGACTCTCCAAATTCAGGCAGTTTGCTGTTCTTGGCGTTCTGGGAGATGCCAGCCATGGACTCTCCCAGCACCTGCAGAACACCCCACACACTGATTATAGAGACTGCCTCTGGCTCCTGCAGTGCTCCCAGGATCAGAGGTCACTGTGCTTCATCAGTAAGGGAAGAACCACCTTTGCCTTTGTTCCCATATCCTTCCCAAGCCCTCCCTGTCCTTCCCCAAACGTCCATTCAGGCTCACCTTGGAGTTCTCCATGACACTGTCAAGGCAGTTGAAGTAGGACATGTCATTGACAGTCTGGGTGGGGTTCTCCAACAGTTCCTTCACCGTCTGCAGGGACACAGGTGTCACATCCAAAGGAAAGTTCTGCATCCTGCACTTGCACCTCCACTTCATTCCTTCTTGTTCCCTGCAGTGGGGTGCAGCTCCCCCCATACCTAACATCTCAACCTCTCCAGTGTCTTATCAATATTTGGCTTCTTACCTCCAGCTCCCGCAGGGCATTGTCACATTCCTTCTGGCCTGGGGCCTGCTGGGTGCACATGGTGATCAGCTGGTTAATGCTGTCAGTCACAGCCCTGCCAGCGACACGGAAGAAAGACCCACAGATCAATGTCTGCCCCACCACCTAGCCCCACTGCTATTGTCAGCAGCTCTCAGGGAGCAGTTTGTCTTACCGTGCTGCAGCTGCCAGCTGATTCTTGAGGTTGGGGGCGGCAGGGTCAGCAGAGAGAGCCTTTGCAGCCAGCAGCAGCTTGCTGGAGGACATGGAAATGCTCTTCAAGTTCGACACCACCTGTGCCTGGTCTTCCTTATTCTGCAAGAAGCCAATAAAAGTTATCTGCCGCACCTTTTGAAAGCCCACACCCACCCCGGGTCTTCTCTGGTGATATTCAATCTGAGCTGGTTCCCTTCATCAAACTTGACTGCCAACAGCAAGGATACAACAGCAATTTTTGCAGAACTAACCCAAGCCACCTTCTCTCTGCTGCTGCAGTTTTGCACAGCTCCAGTCCCCACCTCCCTGGCTGCATTGGCCACAGCCACCCTGCCACCACCACTGCCTGGCCACCCTGCCTTTGGTCAGCTGCCTTCTCAGATATTCCAAACTTTACACTGCACCCAGTATGCCCCAAGAGGTATTTGCTCTCACCGGGGACTGGCTGGCCATCTCCACTCCTGCCTGCAGGAACTCATTGAAGTCGTGCCCGAATTTGCCAGAGGACTTGGCCAAGTCTTGAGGGGTGCCACGCGATGCTTGCACCAACTCATTGGCAGACTGGTTGAGCCCTGCCGCTGCCTGGTTCAGCTGGCTCTGTGCCTCCTGAAAGCTCTTGGTGCTGGGAGGGAACTGCAAGGAAGGAGAGGCACATGCTTGGGGATATACCAGTGGAACCCAATGCAGCTGGACAAGCTTGCATCTCCAGGAGACTTCCCCCTTCCTCTCCTGCCCCAGCTGAGCTCACCGAATCTGAGAGCAGCCTCTTGCTGGCCTCTCCCACCATGCGGATGGCAGCATCCACGTCCCGCTGCCCTGGCAGGCAGTTAACGCAGCGGTTCAGGGCCTGTGACACTGCCTTGGCCACCTACAGAGAAGCAAAGAGTGGTCACAACCTCCCAGCCAGCCTCACGCCCTTCCCACAGCCTGACGGGGCACACTGGGGTATCCACTGTCCCCACCTGGGCCAGGCGCTGCTGGCTCTCTGGGTCACCGGGCTTGGCCACTGCTTTCCGCGCCTCCTCGATGAGATTGTTGGCTTTGTCCATGACATCGCTGGCACACTCGAGCATGGCGCTCTGTGCCTGAGGGTCAGAGGTGTTGGCTGCCACACCGCGGGCAGCCTGGCTGAGCGAGCGCAGGGCCTGGGCCACTTCCCGGGCAGCGATTCCTGGGGGGATGGAGAGGTCAGTGCCTGTCAGCTCAGTGCCCCTTCCCCCAGCCCTGTTGTGGAGGCCAGTACCTGTGTAGTTCTCGTTGCCTTGGGCCACCTCTCCCAAGAGGTGAGCAATGGCAGAGCTGACAGCTTTGGTGCTGTTCCCCAGGTCCTGTGCACACTTCTCCATCTGCAGGTGGATGAGTTGGGACATGCTGGTGAGCTGCATCTTTTAGCAACTCCACTGCCTCAGAGTCCGCCCTGAGCCACCCTTCCCTGCACCCTCACCGTCTCTCCTGGCAGAGGCTTGAGCTTGCCATCACGGGCAGCTGCCTTGGCTTCCTGCAAGTCCCTCTCCAGGCTCTGCACCAGACCCAGCGCAGAGTCTATCTCCAGGGGTCCGCACGCCTCCTGAGCCTGTGGTGGGGCAGAAGGGAAGATGAGCGGGTGACCACTGAGAGCACCTGTCTCTGGCTGCGGCAGAGACCACAGCCTGCCACCAGGCTGTCCCCACCGTTCCCTGCTGCTCTGCACAGGTGCTGTCTCACCACAGGATGGGACCCAGCCTCTCACCTTCTGGGCAGCTGTGCGGAGCTCAGCCAGAGCTGCGGCCAAGTTCTTGGCACATTGGCTGAGCTGCATGGCAGAGGCTTGGTCTGTTATGGTGGGGACAGTGGCCTTGGCTGCAGCTACCATCTTCCCACCGGGCTGTAGGGCCAGAACAAAAGGCAATGAGAACAGGACAAACATGCAGCATCTCAGCTGCCTGTGTGGAGAAGATGTCCCAGTGTCTTAAAAGGGACAGGCACGGTAGGAAAGCTGCAATGCCAGAGCTGGAATGGGAGGCTCTGGGCAGCATGGGTACCTGCAGGAAGTTCTGGCTGGCAGCAATGAGAGCCAGCTGGGCGCTGGGGCTGTCCGGCTGAGACTGGCTTCCTCGCACACCTTGCACCAGCATCGGGATCTGCTCTGCCACCACCTGCCAGAGAAAAGAGTTGGAGACGATTGGTCAGAAGTACATGGATTCAACTCAGGACCAGTGATCAAAAGATCAGCTCCTAAGGGACCTAAGTGAGGACCCCAAGATCCAGTCTGACCACTGTGGCTGAGCAGGAAGTACCAGCATGGCTGATGGGAGATTAGACAGGGAGACGGAACACTGGAAATGCCAGGACCAGGCCCAGGCCCTTACCTTGCAGCTCTGCACCAGCTGCTGCTGCGCAGCAGGGTTCTTGTTGGAGGAGGAGGCGTGCTGTGCAGCGGCGATGGTCTGAGTGGCCGAGGCGGCAGCCTGCTTGGCTGCGTGCTGGCACAGGGAGGAAGAGGTTAACACTGGCAGTCTGTATTGAGATCCCCTGCCATGACCAGGGCCCAGATCCCCCAGACAACTTCTCCTGTGCCTACTCCTGTGGCAACTGAGCATCCTCAGTGCCCTCAATGCCCAGCACCCCAAAGCAACATGGTGCACACAAGGGAAGGGAGATCTCTCTGTGATGCACAATGGACACTGTACTTGAAAAGGACTTTATCCCTCTGCAAGGTGGAGGTATTTGGGGGCTCCTGGTCAGGTCTTGCTCACTGGCTATGCTTGCTTGCCCTCTGCAGATCCTTGCCCAGCATCTCACCTCCAGCTTGTGCACGAGCTTCTTCTTGATGGCATTCTGGGCTGCAGCATTGGTTGCCATGCGGAGTCCTTCTGCTGCCTCACGCAGCCGCTGCTGCTGCTCCTCACTGTCCGGGTGGGCTGCAGCTCCCTGAAGAAAGCAGAAAACCCATCACAGCTTTCAGGGACCATGGAGTCCTTTTTTGCTCCTGAAGAAGCACCTCTGCTCTGGCCTGATACCAGGGAGTCCCCCACAAGGCAGTCTGGTTTATGGTGCTTAGGAGATGCTCAAAGTCTCTACAGAAGAGTCCAGCACCAGGAGAGGTAACAGCTCCTCTGCTACCATCCACAGCTTCCTGAAGCTCCTCCACAGAAGGAGCCCACCCTACTGCACAGCTCCCTGGCTCAGTGCAAGACCTTGCTCTGGGAACTGCTGCTCAACCAGGGGCTGATCATCCCTTCCCCAGCACTGAGCCAATAGCATTGAACTACTGGCCCCATTTTGACTGGGGCCAAAGCCAGCACCCATCCTTCCCCACACACTGACCTTTGCAGCCTCCACCATCTTGGCAGTGGCATCAGCCAGGATCTTGGCTGCACTCAGAAGCTTGCGTGAATTCTCTAGGTCTGTCTCTCCCTCAGCATCGGCTTTGATGGCATTGACAAGGTCGGAGGTGGCCTGTGCCAGAATACGGGCCTGACGCACCATTTCCCCTGGAACAGAACAGAAGTGTGGCCTGTTAGCAAGTCCCAAGGGCTCTCTGATACCTTGCTATCCATTGTGCTCTGCCCTGGGTGCCTCAGTCTCACCTGCATCGCCCATGGAGCTGAATATATTCTCGGTGACGTTGAGGATGGTGTCAGTGGCTTGGTCGTAGCGCCCGATGGGCTGCCCACCCAAGGCATGCTGCTTGATGTGCTGCAGCAGGTCATTCAGGGCCTGGGTGACAGCCGTGGCTGCCACCCCCACCTGCTTCAGGAGCTGGTCATCACTGGTGGCTGCCTTGGAGGCCTCCACACAGCCCTCAGCTGATTTGGCCACCAACTTGCCAGCCTCAATCAGCTGCTCCTGGCAAACTGGTGAGCTGATTGTGGGAGCAACAACCTGGAAGGGAAAAGAAAGGCTGGGCAGCAAGCATGGTATGCTCCTTGGAGGAGGTATCCCAAACTTCTGCTCCTCCAAAGAGGATCCTCATTGTTTGGGCACAGTGGCAGGGACTCCAACCTGAGGCAGTCCACACTTCCTGTGCCAGATTCCCAATATCCTGCCTTAGGACATGTGGTCCTGGCACACCTAGGGCCCCGCCACAAAGCTGCCTCCCAGCCAGGTGAAACTCACAACCACACTGATGCAAGGGTTAACCTTGTTGCTTACCTTGGTGCAGGCCACCAGCTGGGAGGTGGAGAGGGCACACTGGGTGGCCGCTGCGATCACCTGTGTCTGCAGCGTGGCATCCTCTGTTTTCTGAGCTACGTTCTTGGCTTTGAGCACCAGCGCAGCAGCAGCGTTGGCCACCGCCTTCGCCAGCTGCATAAGCATGTCCTGGGAGGGGACAGAAAGGGTCAACAAGACAACCATGGCAGTGGAAGCAGCTGCAGCCATCTGCAGGGCTCTCATGAAATATTCAGATGGGAAATGTGAGCCCTCAGGGGCCTTTCATCCACTCTGTGCCAGCACCAGCAGCACTGAATACCTGGAAAGGCTGGCAACACCTTGACCCCATCTCCACTTTGTGCTACCACTGATGGTGAGGCTGTAGCCTGGCTCTGAGGTGCAGTCTGCACTGCCACAAACACCACCTGCAGCAGGTCGGGCAATGGTCAGCATAACTCCACAACCACCCATCCCCAGTTGTTCCACAGCAATAACCTGCTGCAAGGCACTGCTGGTACTGCCTGGATTTGATTGGGTTTGCAAACAGTTGAACAGAGAGAAAAAATGACAAACCCTTCCAGCCAAACAGCAGGAACAAGCCAGCCGTGGCACACCCACGCCATGAGCAGCTGCCAGCAAGAGGCAAGGGGGAGTTGCTCCCATGCTGGTCACCTGTACTGCAGGCACAACAGCTGTTTATATTTTCCATTTTAACTTGTTGGCTGACAGGCTAGAATACATCTCCACTGTTATTCCCAAAGCTAAAAGAGAGCTATGACGGGGCAACCAGCCTCCTCTCTCCTGGGTGGCAGGTACACAACAGGTGCCAGCAGGCAACAGGCAGGGACCAGCACACAGCAAACTGCTTTCCTGCAGGGCACCAGACATGACAGCACACTGCAGCCTTTAGGATTAGCCCCTGTGGCACAGTGGTGGTGCGAACTGGCAGCACCAACAATAAATAGCTAAAACCCTGGTAGACAGGGCAGGGCTCTCTGTCTGCTGCAGCTGCCAACCTCCTGCTTTGTGTGTGCTCACAGCGAGCAGCCCTGCGCCCCAGGACAGGTAAACCTCCAGCCACCAAACCAGAAGAGTCATAGCATCCCCTTGCCTCTTGCAAGCCAAGACCACTCCCACTGCAATCCACCACCTTTTGTGACAGGAGGAAAGACCAGAGAGTTCATGCATCCAATTCCAGAGTCCCCAGACCACGGCATCTAAGCCCATGGAAGGAAGTACATACACTCGGGTCTGACAGCTCTGAGGCAGAACATCCTGCTGCTCAACTGCAAATTGTCTTCCAGGTCCTAAAGGTGACCTTTGGGGATATTCTGTGCTGGCACTGCTGCGTGGCCAAACATGGCTTCCTGCTCTGGTCTTAGTTTTTCTGCTCCCCTTGGATATCTGTCAAGGCCTCTCTACTCAGTTGAAGCTGTGTGGCTGCCATGAACAGAAACCCCTTCTTTCTAGAGTATTTTGGTCTATACTATATCTGGATTGTCCTCCCCAGCACAGTGTGCTACCTCCTTTGTGCTGGAAGGAACAGTCATGGGAAAGTGAGCCAGTTGGCAGTCAGCTCATTAAAAAAAAAACAAGGCCACACAAGGCTCCGCCCATACTGGCTCTCTGATGGGGACAGACAGGCAGCTCCCACAGGCAGGGAGGAGCAGGCAGGAGCTGAGGTGGCTGCAAGTGAGGACCCCCAGAGCAGCACTTGCCCCAGTAGCAACCCGAGTGCATGGACTTCTGAGAGCCAATCACCAGAAAAGTAGAATTTTGCAAGAGCCCTTCTCCAAAGATTTCAGATGATAGTTCCCAGAGGAGCCCCCTTCACGCTGGAGACGGTAAGGACCAACAAGCCATGCCTACAGCCTTGTTTTACCGTCTTTGGTTCAGAGGCAGGCTGGATCCAAGCACACCGGTTTTCTGGGATCTACACGGAATCCACAAGATAAGAGGTGTTATATCACTCTAGAGACAGAGATGGGCAATGGCCTGTCTCCTCCCTCACGAAGTCACCACTGGCCACCAGCCAGCGTTCAGCCCGGAGCCATCCTGTGAAGTCCTATGCAAAGGCTGATGGTTTTTAGGGAGTGGGTGTCCCTGGTTGCTGCTGGGTACTCTCACCTGGAACCGGGGGTCGGTGTCACTCTCCCCGATCTGCTGCAGCAGCTCCCCACTGGTCTGCCCCACCAGGCCTGCAGCCTGCAGGAGATTCTGGCGAGGCTGCAAAGAACAAGGCAAAATCAACACTGGGCTCATGAGCAAGCCTTAAAACCTCACTCAGTGGTTCCCCTTTGGCTTCCCCCTTCCTCTCAGTCCCACAGCCCCTCCAGCACCCCACCTCAGCGCTGGCAGGCTGTGCTGTTTTCAGCAGGTCTGAGACTGCGCTCGCCAGGTTCTTGGCTGCCTGCAGAAGCTGCCGCCCATTCCCTCCCTCGTCTTCCATCAGTGCAGCCAGCAGCTTCACACCCTTAGACATCTCAGTCAGGTTGGAAGAGATGGTGGTGACGGCACAGCCCACAGCAGTGTAGTCCGTATCTGCTGGATCCCCTGCACAGGGAAGAGAGAAGTCAGCATGGGATGTGCTCCAAGTGATGCTCCAAGAGCATCCCCACAACTGTCATTGATGTGGTTTTCCTTTCTGGGAGCAAAAGGGAGTTTTTCAGCCACAAAAGAGAGACCAAGCCTTCTCCTGAACTGGGGCATCCCTCTGCTCCAACCCTCCACATACCTGCAGTGAGGTTGACAACTGAGGCCGTGCCAGCAGTTATGGCATCCACTTGGGAGTGGATCTCATGCTTTGACTCATCCATCTTGTTTTTGCGCCAAGCTTTTGATGCCTGAATGGGAGAACAGGATCAGGAGATGGTGGCAGAGGTGATGGGCAGCTGCACACACGCTCACATAGAGAAGTGCAAGGAAGAGGATATAAGGAAAAGAGAGGGAAGACCTGTGACCACCCGAATTCTCTAGTCCACTCTGACCAAACAACATGACCAAGTGTCCTCTCCATGTCTGCCCACAGCATGGGATACAACCCCATATCTTTTCAGGCAGCAGATCTTCCCAGGAGCTGCTAACACTCCTCCTGGGAATGTGGCCAGCTTCACCCAGCCCAGCCTCCAGCAAGGTCCACCCCTAGCACCCCACCTTCACCCAGCACTCACAGCATCCTGCCCAAGAGGTGGCAAGGTCTCGAAGTCGTCCAGTGTGGCCTGGGCTGCGTGCACAGCCTGCATGCTGGAGTTGATAGTGCCAGTCAGGGCTTGCTGGGCTGAGGTCTGCAACACAGAGTGAGATAAGATGAAGGTCTGTAATCTAGGATTACAGATTTGGCTCAAGCGCTTCCCTGCAATGTGCTGTTGATGACACCACTCTAGGTAGGTCTCCACAAAGTGGGATGCACTTAGCACAAAGGGACTCTCCCCTCTGCACCTCCCACTGGGAAATGCCTCATTCCACCATGGTTACAATCAAGTCTCACAATTAAGCAGCTCTCAGGGAGTAGGGAGCAGATGCTGTGGGATCCCACAAGGCTTTCACAGCAAACTCCAACAGGAGGCTGCATGGGGCAAAAGAAATCAGCTTCTTGTGGCATTTTCCAAGTGCTCCTCCAGCTGCACAGGAGATGGGGGCACCAAAACAGAGCACTGGGTTCTGCTGCAAACCACAGTCCTAGTGGGGCTGTTCAGTCACGACTGAATGACAGACTGCAGTCACTAGCCAAGTGAAAATGCTGGGGTGTAGCTCAAGTTTGCAGAGAGGGTGCAGGACACCGGCTCAGGCAGGCCAGCAAGCACATGAGGCTAGTGGCACAGAGCCCCTGCTCTTCCCAGCAAGGCGATGCTTGGTAATGGACCTGACAGTCACCTCTCAGTTTGTGCCCTATGGTCAGCACAAGGAGAGCTTACCAGGGGAGGCATGTGCCCTCGGTGCATCTGGCCACTAGTGATTTGCAGCTGAGGCTGTGGCATCGTGCCCACTTGGAAGTTTTCCGGCCCTCCAGCCCCTGTCCGCATGATGGCTGGCAGGGCCACTGAGCCCAGCTCTGCCTTGCCTGCCCGGTTAAACTGCTGCTGCAAGACTGTCCACCTGAAATGGGAAGAAATACCAGGTAAAGGGATGCTCACAGCACTGGCACCAGGCTCTGTGGGAATGGCAGCTCTTCCTCCTTGCTGTGCTGCAAGCTTGGCTGGAGCACAATCTCCATTCAACTTCTCTTTGGCAGCTGCCTTGCTCTTGGAACTTACTTCTTTGGAGACACTGAGTCTTCCAGCATGGTGGACTCCTCATCCCCCTCCAGTCCAAAGTGGTCTTTGCTCTTTTTCTGCAAAGGGAAAGAGAAAATGATACCCTCAACCCGTCCCCTCCTCCTGCAGCTCAGACACCATACCAGGGTCACTGGATCCCCCTGTCCTGTCTCCAGCTTTCCCAGCAGTACTGTATGCCAAAGGCTGTTTGGAGGCAGCTGGAAGGCACACCCTGTACCCCTCTCTGGAGAGGCACTAGCAGTGCCCTTCTCAGCACAGCCTCACCTTTTTGAGGATGATATCGATGTAGCCAGCAATCAGCTGGGCAATCTGTTCCCCCTCCGTCGTCTGCACCGAGTAGTAACCATCCTGGTAATCTCCAAAATCCTGCAACAGCAGGGCACAGGGTAGCACCAGAGCAGGGCACTGGCGGCCATCCTGAGCCTCTCTGGTATGCACTAAGCACCCAAGTGCCAGCCTCCAAAGCAAGCACTGGGAGAGTCACCAGAGGAGGCCAAGCCTGTGCTGCCATAGGGCAACAGCATAGACAGGGCTGGAGTGAGAGCAGCCCCCCACAGGGGCACCAGAGGAGAGGGGGCGTGGGGGACCAGTTCTGGTCCCTTACCAGGGTGAAGCTCTTGGGTGAGGCTGCCCAACGCTTGATGTTGGTCAGGCTCCACTCCTGAATCACTTCCTTGGTCTTCTCATCCACACGCATCACGCACTCCTTGGTGATCCCCAGCAGCCGTGGCACCAGCTTGTTCTTCCCCTTCATCTTCTCCTGTGGGCCACAACAGAAGGGCTGTGGGCTATCCCCAGGGTGGATCCACTGAGGCAGAGACATCTGAGGTCTGCCATAGCTACCAAACAACCGCAAGGCCACACTTTCTAGTAGTGACAACTATCACATGCAGCTTGACAATGAGAAAAAGCATGAACCAAGGAGTAGGAAGGCAGTGCATAGGGAAATGAGAGAAGGAGAGGTGGACAGGGGAGATGCAGAGAAAATTGGAGCAACATAGGTTGAGGGGTGGCAGCTGGAGACCCAGCAGATGGAGGGATGTTGAAGAAGCAGAATTTTGGTCAGACTGAAGTGGGACCAGGGGGCTGCTGCTCTACCTTGACCAAGAAGAAGGAGACCCCATAGGTCTTGAGGGAACGGGCAAGTTTCACATAGCGAACTTTGGCTTCAATCTCACTCATGTCCCCACAGTTCTTGTGGGCCTGCAACAACAAAGACAGAACATTGCACCAGCTCCACAGTCCTGCCTCCACACCACTGCACAGCCTTTCCAGACTCTTTCCCCACCACCAGCATTCCCCGTCCCAGCTCACTGGGACATCAAGAGCTGCCTTGTCTACCCAGCTCCTGCTCCTGTTTCTCACCCACCAGACTGCTGTGTGCTGCCTCCTCAGACAGGAGCGCCTCAACCTTTAGTGAGGAGGAACAAAAAGCCCAGATCTCAACTTGCCCACTGCACATACCATAAAGATCTTGCGTTCTCCTTTCTGCTTGATGTACTCCTTGGGGAGGAAATCCTTGAGCCTGCCAAGAGACAGCCAAGTGAGTTGTTAGCAGTAGAGCCCAAAGCCAGTGTCTGTCTTTGACTACGAACAGGCCCAACTCAAAGCCTCAGACAAACCCCTCACAGGCCACAAACTGGGAGTTTTTGGAAGCAGAAAGAATGTGGGAGAGATTGCTGCAGCTATGAAAGCTGTCCTTGGGAGTTGCCCTAGCTGAGTGTGGGATAAAGGTGCTGAGAATGCAGCACTTTGTGCAGCATCAAGGCAGTCTAGAGGGTGAGCTGGAGCCTCCCCCATAGCAGCTGAATGTACGTCCCTACAGGGCTGCCAGAGGGAGCAGGATGTGGGGCTGTGACCCCTCACAGCTGGAGTGGATACCCACACTTGGGCACTGTGCTGTAGGAAGGACAGGGGCTGCACCAGAGGCACCGAAGCCCCCAGAGCCCCACAAGGCAGTGTGGTGGTGGGTGCTGCCAAGCTGCTCCAGCCGCCTCGAGACAAGCCCAGGGGCTTCCCATGAAACTCACTCCAGAAAGCCCGGCTTGTGCTTCTGCTCGTTGTATGGCCCAAACTGGATCTGGCACTGGTGGCCAGCAAACTCACAGGCTTTGTCAAAGGAGACAGGGTGGGACCCGTTCAGGATGTCGTCACGAGCCTGCGTGGGAACAGAAGACACTGCAGTGGGCTGGGCAGCCACGCAGCCCTGCCACTGCTCTCCTCCACATCAAGCATGATATGTTTCACAGACTTGAAAGAAGTGGCCCTGAAAAACAGGAGTATGTAGGACCAGGCTGTCCCCTACAGGCATCAAGCCTGGGAGAGGAACAGCAGCAGGATATCAGGATGGTTCCTACCAGACAAAGCTGACATAGGATTCCCTGGGGAGCTCTGGAGGACACAGAGGATACGGCTGGAATAGCCAGTGTTGGCTCTTACCCAGGACATAACTGGGTAACCCAAAGTACCCCCCCATCATGGCTCCTGACAAAACCATCTGCCGCAGCTTTGTCAGGGACTGGCAGGAGGCAGTGGAGCCAGGTGCTCTGGGAAGTTGTACCTGCACATAGAGCAGGTTGAGCTGCACAGGATCTCTTGAGTCCACGTTCTGGTCAGAGTAGAAGAACTTGCGCCGCAGCAGCAGCGTTTCATTGTCATCGATGCCTTGCTCACGCAGGGTCCGGCCGTGGTCCAGCCAGTTCACTGCAGACAATCCCAGGGTGTGAGCAGGAACAGGCACCAAGGCACAGCTGGTCCTGGCCCTGGGGCTGCTCATGCTGAATGAGAAATGGATGTCCACCCGGTGCATCCCAGCTCTCACCCGTCTGTCCTGAGCCCCCAGGCAGCAAACACTGCAGGGAGTGTGGGCACATGTTCCCTCATCACAATCCTCTCCATGCCCCCTTCCCCTCACAGGGGTCCCTGCTCCCCTCCCCAAGCATAGGCTGACCCCATTCCCAGCACATTCAGGCACCTACACTCATCATCTGTGTGCAACTTCTGCTTGAGCTTCTCCATTTTCTTCTCATCTCGCAGCAAGGTCTTGTCCTTCTTGAGGGTGCCAGTAACCTCTTCCTTCTTCTCTTCCATGATTTCCCGTACAAGTGAGTACTCATCATAGTTGGTGATGCCTGCAGGAGAGCAGAGAACCAAACTCAACAGGACTGTTCTGCCAAGCAAAGAGCATGGAGCAACGCAGTGGTGCAGAGCAGTGTCCCCTCCCCTCACACACCCCTCAGACACCCCTGCTGCCAGGCCATCTGCCACAGAGCTGCTGCTGCTCCCCCAGAAGCCTGTCAGATTCTGCCATTCTCTCCCCACCGCCCTTCTTCCCCTCTGTTGCTGTCCTCTCCTCACCAATACGGGCACATATTGTCATAAGCATGTCCGTGACAGTTTTGGAGTCATCCACCATCACCGTTTTCACTGTCCCATCCAGCATGCGGATTTTCAGGGGTCGTTGCTTCTTCTTGTACTCCATGGTATCCTGTGGGCACAGTGGAGCACAGCTCCCAGCAGTGGCACCAGTGCAGGGCACCCAAGTCCCACCATCAGTCCAACAGCTTCCCCCTGCCCAGTGCAACTGTGGGGGTGACAGGATGTGCTGCAAGGCACAGTGCAAGGCAGCAGGGCAGGCACCCACACCACCTCCATGCTGTGAGCACATCCAACCACAGAGCAAAGGATGCAGCTAGAAAGATGTGGGATGGATACTTACTCCACTGCGAAGCATATAGTAGTCCAGAGCCTTCCCAGCCTCCAGCCAGATTCCTTTCTTTGGGTCTTCATCCGAGAGGAAGAGCCCGAAATCATTGGCTGAAAAACAGGTAAAGTCTCTGCCAGGGTAGTCCTGAGCAGGACAGGGCCACCAAGGTGCCGCTCTGTGCCCAGGGACATGCACTGATGCAGCCCAGTGCATGAAGCACAACAGCCCTATGAAAGCTGAAGCCTAAACCTGATGAGTGGGCAACAAACCTGGCACGCAAGCTCTGGGGTTTTACTACGGTTATCTATGGAAAAAATCATCTGCAGCATGCCTACGCAGTGTTGAACTTGGAACTGACAGACACAACAGAAGGAAGAGCTTGCAGTTGTGGCTGGCAGCTCTCTGAACTCTTCAGTGCAATGTGTAGTAGTAGTGAAAATAAAGTAATAAAATGCTGGGGATCATCATGAGGGGTGCTGGGAACTGGCCTATAAAATCTAGGCAATCCACAATTTGAGTATTCTCTGGTGGTAGGGTCTGCATCCCCCAGAACACAGTACAGTTAGAAAAGATACAGGGAAGCAGCTTAAATGATGGAACCTTGGTGTGAAGGACTAGAGGAGCTGGGACCCCTCTTTTTGCAGAATGGGAGGCTGAAGGAGGATGGGGCTCAAGACTTACAAGGTCTCAGAGGTGTTGACTAAATATTGTTCACCAAATCCTGCTCCCTCAGGGTGGGGTACCTGGTGAAAAGGCTGCTGCTGGAGCCTGGGCAGTGGCTCCCCAGCTTGGACCCACAGGGACAGTCCCATTTTCAAGTAGCGAGAGGCCAGGACCACGCCTGGCTTTGCCCTGGAAAGGTCCTTCTCCACCTCTGCAACAATCCTGCGCCGCAGGCTGTCTTGGTTGGCTATGTTTATAACTCGTCATCTTGTTGGCAGCTCTCTTTGGGGAGGGACAAATTCCTGAGCCACCCTGCGCCTGCCTGGCTAACACTGCCATTAGGATCCTACTAAACAGGGAGCAGAAAAATCATGAAAGCTTGCCATTTTATTTTTGAAGTGAAAAAAAAAAAAAAACAAACCAACAAAAAACTGAACTGTTTTCAGAGCAAATTCCAAGAGGATAAATCCACAGCACTGAAAACTGAGCAGCTTGCCCCAGATCCATGGGTAGGGCGGGGAGAGGCACTTCCTGAGACAGAGCAAGAGCAGAGCTGGAAACTTACACTGAAGCTCCCCCAGCCCAAAGGTGACAAAAAACCAGGGCAGCTCAAAAAAGGAGCCCGAGTGCCCATGTGCAAGGAGAGCAAAGAGAAGTAAAAGCTGCAAGGAACATATAGGAAAAGAAAAGCTGTGAGCAACTGAAAAGGAACGCAGGAATAAGAAGTTCCCTTTAAGGCCTTCCCCTTGCTGCTTTTTTTATACACAGGCTGGCTCGCACTCAGGAGCAGGAAATGCAATGCTCCTTCCAACACCACTATAGCCCTGCATATCCAAAGACTCCAGTCCGTCACTGAGGCTGAAAGCCATGGTCTGCTGGACTACTGACCAGCCAGGCACGGTGCGAGAAGGCATTTCCTTTCAACCTTAAGGAATGTGCTGCTCTCAGATGTCGCTGCACTCCCCCTCCTCTTCCCACGACTCTTGACCTCTGCTTTGCTGTCTCTCCTCCATGGCACAGCTGCTTTCAGGGGTTGCAGGGACTCAGGAGAGCCTCTGAGACAGCGTCCCAGAGCTCCAACCCCCCCATCCATGATGGGGACAGGCCACATGTACGTGGGTGTGAGTCACATCATGAGCTTATGAGCCATAGGCTAAATTGTGAGCCTAGCGGCAGCAAGAAAATACTAGAACTGAGGCAGCCTAGAAAGGTAATGGAGCACCAGCACGAGTCTGGCAGAGAGCTGCCAGTGGGGACAGACCCAGTGAAGATTATATATATCCCAAGAAAGGAAAATTTAACTCAAATGGCTTATTAATGTTTACTATGACCCCTGCAACTGTTTAAACTCATGTAGCCCTGGCTAGTGATGATGAATGCAAGTAGGACAGAGGAGCAGAGACAGAAAGGGCAGTGGACTCAAACTGCTTATTGTGTATTCAAAATGTGGTTTCCTAACTTCCAAACCCCCAAACTTCTGGGGGTTTGAGGAGGGAGTCTGAGAAGCTCAGATGCTCATCTTAACTGGGCAAGAGGACTTGGACCTTGGTCCCCCCGTCCCACCACTTTCTTTGGGGAAGTACCAGAGAGACACAGACAGAAAAGAAAAGGGAGACCAGTGAAGTGGCAGGAGCTAAGCCAAGGCAGCCCTGGCACGGCAGCCAATCCCACCATGGACTTACATTGTCCTATCTGTGCCTCTGGCACCCGCTCACGGATCATCCGGCAGGCATCGTACACCATAGTGGAGGGCTCAAACTGCATCGTCTTCACCACATTGCCAATGCTGATCTTCAGTGAGAGGGCAACCATGGTGGCGGCTGGGCTGTCCCCACTCCTGCGTCACCTGCTGGAGGAGACAGACAGGTGAGCTCTGACTTCTGACCCCACTGGTGTGCAGGGTCCTCCTTCCTCCTCCAGCAGCATATGAAAGCTGGGACTCAGCTTCCAGTAGCAAGCAAGGGCTGCACCCTGTGCTGGTGAGCCTGTAAGAGGTCCCACTTTCCAGACCCTGAGACCTCAGAGTAGCACTGGGACCCTTACCCCCTTGTCCTAGGGTCCCAAAGACAATTTTACTTGCCTGTGGGAGTGACAGCAGCTGGCACCCAACAGAGACACTGCAGAGAGGAAGTGAGCATGAAGGAGCACACAAGATAAGTTGTGAGACCATGATGGAAGGGGCTATAATTAAACCTGCCATGACACAGAAGCTACAAGAGGAAAACCAAGCTTTGACCCAGAGCTGGCAGGGCCCTGCCCCAGATATCAGGACCCCTCATGTCACCAGCAGACGGTGCTGAGCTGGCAGCCTGAGCACAGAGGGACGGAAAAGCCTGAAGCTGCACGGGGAGGCAAGATAAGGTTGCCACACACTGAATTCACACATTAAATACAATTACTTCGGGAAAGCACCACTTACACACAAGGAGTGCTCATGAGATCAGGGTCTATGGCAACAGATACTGCACCAATCCAGGGCACAGGATGATGCACAGGAGGGCAAGGGACCACCTGTGGCAGGTCTCACTGCATGGGCATACAAGAGCCACACCATGCCATGCGAAAAAAAGACTCAAGCTAGGTCGAGCTTGAAGAATCAGCTTCACAGAATAGAATCACAATCATCAGGGTTGGAAGATCACCCAGTCCAACCACCCACGTAGCACTACCACAGTAATCCCTAAATCACTAGATTGTATCACCCAGCACCAGATCAAGATGCCTCTTAAAACACCTCCAGGGATGGTGACTCCACCACCTCCTTGGGCAACCTATTTCAACGCCTGATCACCTTAACAGTGAAAATTTTTTTTCTAATATCTAATCCAAACCTCTCCTGTCTCAACTTAAGGTCATTTCCTCTTGTCCTCATGGTAGGCATAGCAGCAGAGACTGGCCCCCATCTCACTACAATCTCCTTTCAAGGAGTTGCAGAGTTTAGGCTTAAAGGATTGCACAAAGCAGCTTCAGAGCAAGTGCCCCTCAACAGGGCTCCAAAACACCAGCTTTAATAACACCTAATCAGAACTGCAATGTTTGTATTGCAGAGTAAAAGCTGAAAGAAGTAACAGAAGTAAAAAGAGGTTGTACATAAGTGCTCTGCTTGCCTGATGCAGTTTCTGAGAGTCCCTCCTTTAGGGTAAACCCAAACAAAGCAACAGCTTCCAGTGCTTTCCCAGGTAGCCAAATGCCTCAGGGTCCCTACACCGAGTCCTTTGCTCCTGCCCCACTGCTCCACGCCCTTCTCAGCATTCCCTGTCCCTGTCTGGTCCCAATCCAATGCTCTACAGCAGTGACATGCCTTCTCCTCTCCCTGAGAGCCTGCTCATGCAGAGGGAGACCCCTGTTCTGCTGACCCAGGCTGCCTTGTCCTTAAACTCCAGTGATGGGAGGATGTAAGAGCACTGGTGGGATGCACATCTGCTTATTCTCTTCTAGACTAATTTGCTCCTACCAGGCTTCCTATTATGGCTGTCAGGGAAAGCTGATCTTGCATCCTCAGCCTGACCAGAGAAGGTTCTTGGGTAAAATGTGCTGGCAGCCTTCCTCACACTGCAGCAGCACATGGTGTGTCTGTGCATCCCTGCCCGGTGCTGCCAGCTCCGGTTCCCCTGGGAGGGGGTACACCAGTGCAGGCTGTTCCCAAACACAGACCTGAGCAGCCTAGGGGCAGCAGCTGCGTCCAGTTTTGGCCAAGAGCAAGTCAGAGGGCAGGGGCCCTGCTCCTGCAGAGCCAGAAAGCCATGCTGGTGGTGCAGGCTGGGAGGCAGGGACCAAGGAGCGTGCCGCCTCCGCCAGCACATGGAGCGGCTCCAGCTCTGCATTCCTGAGCCATTCTGCAATGTTTCTGTGGAGGCCCGTGGCCCCCACTGTCTCCACTGCTGAGGAATGAAATGCACTTCGGCTCCAGAGCAAGGGAGCTCATCGGCAGAGGTAAAGAGGTAGCTGAGGCACCTGTCTGTGCCGTTGCCATCTATCTGGAAGCACCAGCAAAGCTGTGGAGCTGAATAAATGAGAAACGCCCTGTCATGGAAAGGGTTTTCCAAGTATTTTATATGCAGGGCAGGCTGCTGCGGTCAGCCGGCCAACTTCTCTACATCTAAAAATATTCTCGAGCTGAGCATAAAGCTGCTTTCCATCCCTCTGCAGGAAAAGGAGAACATGCCACTGACAGGGCAAGGTCAGAGACCGTGGAGGAAGGGGAGTGGAGGACATCGGACAGTAGAGAGGAACTGAGAGGAGCCAGAACATCTGCCACCATTTCTGCATCCTCTTCTTGCCCTCACAAAGCCACCCAAAACCAAAGGCAACCCTTAGTACACTTCACAGGGGTCACTGTGCTTCCCAAGATCCCACAAGAAGATGACTGCTCAAGCCTTCCCACTCCCAAACACTTAGAAAAATGACAGAGCTCAGCAGGGAAGATGCTGATGACATCAAGGAAAATCTCAGGGAAAAGGGAGATGGTTCACTTCAATTGCCATAATCCATGAAAGAAGTCCAGGCTCCAGCAGCTGAACTTTGCTGACAGCAGGGTCTAGAGCAGAAATGCCCTCAGCTGCAAAAGGACACCTCCTCAAACTGGGGTGAAGTAGGCCAGCAAAACACGAGGTTTGCAAATCTGTTGCCTGGTGCGAGGGCACCAATGCAGGGCTCAGCTCCTACAGACCCTTCCCCTCTGGGAACCATGTGGAGAGGAAGAAGCTGGACTAGATATAATAGATGAGACAGTGTGGGAGCCTGGCAGTGCAAACCAGAAAAATAAAGGAAAAGGACAGTGAAACTCAAGCTGTCCCCCTAGAAAGAAAAAAAACCAAAAAACCCAAACAAACCAAGTCTCAATGAACACACACCAAATTTTTGCTGGCTCACCTCCAGAGAAAGCAAACCTATTCTCAGTCAAACCTATTCTCAATCACATTGTCGGTATGCAAAGTCAGATAAGGCTCTGGAGCAGCCAGATTAACACACTTCTGCATTTCACAGCAAGCTGTATGCAACCCTTTTGAACCATGGGCATGTTTCTGAGCCAATCCCAAGATGATGAGAGGGCAGGGGTAACCTTGATGGAGTCCAAACACTTCCCCCAGGAGCTGTTGTGACTTCCTCCATCTCAGTCCACGCAAGGTGAGCAAAACCAAGACGGTGGTGGAGGCCTCCAGGTTCTGTTACAGGGCAGGGACAGTGCAGGGCAGGGCTGCAGGCAGACAGCACTGTGTGGCCCAAGGAACGACTGTGTCATTGCCGGGGACCACTGACAGGGAGTTTTCCGTCACGTGATGTAATTGCTATATTTGTGTCGGACGAGTTCACTGCTGCAATAACGGCTACGGGGGAGGGCTTATGTCTTAAAACACAAAAAAAAAAATCAACCAAAATTCAACTGTGGACAGCTGGAACACTTGTGGCAAGTTTCCAGAACAAGCTGCAAATCTTCAGATGCAACAGTTTTGCCATTTTTATTATGCTCTCTTTTAAGGGATACTGTGAAAGAAGTTTGGTAGTAGGATTTGGTTTTTCCCTTCTTTTTTTTTTTTATGGCCAAATTTCACCCGGGAAAGGTCCCACTGCAGACCAGGAGCTGGCTGCAGGAAGCTTTATCAGCTGCAAACCACCCCAGTGCTGGGGTTTTCCACAGGCACGGCCCAGTCAGTACAGCCACTGGCACAGCCAGGAAGATACCGGGCCACTAAAATCCGATGCCTGCAGTAGTGGTTTGGCTGGCATGTCAGCATCTGCACTCCGGCACCATCAACTGGGACAAAAATTAGGCTGGTGAGAAGCCAGACTAGGCTCTGGCTGGGTTCTCCTGCATACTCCAGTACAGGACCAGTATACACAGCCACAGCAGGCACTGAGGCAGACATGGCTCAGCCCTGCACCAATGGGAAGGCTGAGCCAGCAGCCCCAGCTGGTTTAGTGTCACACGCTGCCGAACCCATTCAGCCCAGTTCCTCCTTCCCAGCTGCAGGTCCACGTCAAACAGGAGGGCAGTTTCTTCCAGCTGAGGCCAAGCTTGCTCCTGGGGAGCATGAGTGGCTCTCAAGGACAGACACAGCACCCCTGTGTCCACCCAGCTGTTACCCACAGCTAGGACAGGATCATCCTCTCACTCCTGCAGGAAGAGCAGCCCTGCTCTGCGTGGGAAATGGGCAGCTGTGCTGGAGGATCACAGCCGCAGCCTGTGCAGCTCACACGCACTGAGCTGAAGCAGCTCCAGCCATTAACTGCCCACGTTTCGCACACACCCCACATCCTGTCTGCTCCTTCTGGGCATCCCCTGACCTCCAAAGGCATGGAGCACAAATCATGGCACCTCCAGACTGCCCATGACAAAGGCAGGCATGGGCGCAAGCAGGACTCCAGCTGCAGTCCCTCCTGCGTCCTTTGCAAGCTGGCCCTCTGGCACAGGACCCCAAAAGCAGGGGTTGAGATGCAGTGAATGCTCTCATGACCTCTGGAGAGCACTGGGTGCCCTGATCCAGGTACCCACACATCCCACAACGAGCAACTCGCCCATCACCATGCTGCTGGACGGGCAGAAAGGTGAAAGAAAGAAGAGAGCATGGCTGTGCTTTAGGGTTATTCCATCCAGCAGCCAGCAAAGCTCAGTTCTGAAAAGGAGGATGGCCCACAGGACCCTCTTCCCTTTTCCTCAGCCTTCCCAGTCCACCCTTCCCCAAATCTGCTGGGACGTGTCACTTTGGGAAGCACCAAATGTCAGCCACTGCCATTCAGCAAGCAATCTGAGTGTTTGATGGGTGCTCCCCATGCAACATTACAGGCTCATTTAGCCTCTGGAGGGGTTTCACCCCATAGCCTGGGGGGAGGCAGGTGGTCTGGACCCTTTACTGGGCAACTCACAGGTTTTGGCAAAACTAAAGATCCCAAAAATATATGCCCTCCCCTTCTCAGCAGTGAGGCTCGGGGAGAGAGGAGAAGGGAGTAAACAATTATTGCTACCAAATATGGGTCGAACAGCCAGCGATGAAGCAACAGCAGAAGCATGTAGACATCCTGCCGGCAGATTCAAAGGGATGGGGAGCTTGCAGGCACTCCAGCAGGATCCGGCAGGGAACAGGCAGAGGATTCCCCCTGCTTGGTTAGTTGCTTCGGCCGGGACACGGTGGGGACCCGGGACTTCCCCGATGGGGGCCAGTCACATCCCGCACGGGAACCACCCCAGCGCCCCACCCCGGGGGCCCGTGGCCAGCTGTCCTGGTGGGAACTGCTGCGGTGACCTCCCTGGCTTCGGTGTGGCCATGGGAAGCGTGTCCCCTCTCGTCCCCACCCAAGACCACGCAGCAGCACACAGACACCCTTGCCACCCGTTTTCCCCACGCCCTAGCAGGGTGGGCGGAGTGCCGGGCGAAAAGCTGCGCCTGGTCTGCCCCAAAGGTTGCCCCGCGGGCCGGTGGCCACGGCCAGGCTTATCCAGCTCGGTCCCCAGAGACCCCCGAGGTGGGGATGCTAGCCCGAGCCCGGCCAGGGCAAACTCCGGGCCCAGGCCTGGTGGAGCAGGGCAACGGCAGGGCCGGGGATAACGTGGCCGGGGACAACGTGGCCGCGCCAGCCCGTGCTACCCCGGAGCCTCCGGTGGGCGTCGGTCCGCGGGTGCCGCCCGTCCCGGGGACGATCTGGGCACGCCCCAAAGTCTGAGTGAACCCCGTAAGCCCCCGGGTCACCGCAGCCCGGCGGACAAGCCCCGGCTGGAGCAGAGAAGCCCCGATAACTGGGAAGCTGCTCCCTCCCTGCCTCCCCGCCATTTACCGGGCGGGGTGCGGGGGCAGGGTACCGGGGACATCCGTTTCCGGCAGCCCCCCGAGAAGCCAGGACGCTACCGATCCCCAGCACCCCGCTCCGCGGCACCCCCTCCCCGGTTACCGGGACACCACGTGTCCTCTGTCCCCGGTCCCCGTACCTTTGCGCGTGCAGGAGCAGCGCGGCGGCCCCGCGACGCTGAGGGGAGCTGAGCGGGCGGCACCGCCCGCTTCCCGCCCCCCCGCCGCGCATGCGCCGGGGTATGGCGCGCGGCCAGTTAACACGCACGACCCCGCACGGTGGGCTGAGGCTGCGCTGCCCCCGGACACCGCACCGCAGGCATCCCGCTCCTGCGGGCAGCGCTGCCCCCGGACACCGCACCGCAGGCATCCCGCTTCTGCGGGCAGCGCTGCATCGCACCCGCGCGGCCCGGCTCGACGCCCCGGGGCTGCGCGCGGCTCGGCGCCCGTACACAGGGTCCGTCCTCCGCCCGCTGCTCACACCCCACCCCCGGGCACCCGCCCATCCCAAGACACCCCTAAGGGCCCAGCACGACCCCGACCCCACCACCACCCTCCCCTCAACCCGTCTCTCCCATCCCCTCCTTTCCTCGCCCGCCCCGCGCTCCCGTCGCCCGCGCGCGCTCCCGCCGCCGCCAGGCTCCCCCCACCCCCCAGCCAATGAGCGACAGGGGCGCCAGCGCGGGAGGGGCAGGGGCGGTGCGCGCGGGGGCCGCCGGGAGACGGGATGACGTCACCAGGATGCGTTGGAGGCGGCGGGGCTGAGGTGAGGGGCGGGAGAGCGCCGGGCAGTGCCGGGGGTCGGGGGTCCGCGGCTCCGAGGGTCCAGGAGGTCTGGGGATCAGGAAGTCCGGGGATCAGGGGGTCTGGGGTCCAGCTCGCGGCCGGGGCTGAGAGAGGCCGTTTTGTTCTCCTCGGCTAGGTGTCCCGGTGTAGGGAGCGGCCCCTGCGCTCCGGTTACCCTTCTTCTGCCGTACCTGCTCCTCCTGCTCCCGTCCTCCCCGTGCTGCCTGCGCGGCGCACACTGACAGGGGAAAAACTCCTCCGAGCCTGTGGAAGCGGTGGGCCCTGGCATTGCCCTGGTTTGCCCAGCTCCTCTTCCTCTTGCTGCTCCATTTTCTGCTGCTCACACACAGTCACCTGGCACAGCAGCCTTGTGGCTGGGGAGTGCCCTGGCCCTCTAGTTTTGGGTGGGGTTTCAGGTGGTTTTGGAGATATTCTATTTTTTCTGGGTGGTTTGGGGTTTTTTTTCAGACCGCGGAACTTGACAGCTAGATGTGAAAGCTTAACAGTGCTGATGGAGAGGTGTGATGGATGCCCGCACTCTGACAGCCTGAGCGGTGCCTTGGCTCAGGCATCGCCCGCGAGCCGGCCGGGCTGATCCCTGGAGAGCCATGCGAGGCCACATCTCCTCAGGGACCGAGGCTCCGGGCCATGTCTTGTCAGGACAAAACAGCAGCAGCCCGAGCTGGGACCAGACAAAGCTGAAGCTGCCACAGCCACACAGGTGCACGGGCATCAGGGCAGCGTTTGGCTGCAAGTCCCTCACTCTGCCCTCTGAGTACCTGAGGCTGCCCCGAGCCACTGAGCTCTGCTGCTCTCACTGAGCTCTGCTGCTCTCACTGAGCTCTGCTGCTCTCACTGAGCTCTGCTGCTCTCACTGAGCTCTGCTGCTCTCGTGCTGCCGGGCCCTGACCTCCCGGGGAGCAGGGACGGCTCTCCAGGTCACTCCTCAAGGCTGAGAGACGCTTTCCCAGTGTCTGATCTCTCCAGCGAGGTAAGGAGCATTTTATTTTCAGCCTAAAGGTATATTGTGCTCTAATGACATTTATATATATACAGCTATTTATTTATTACAATATCCACTTATTTATTACAACTGTGTTAAATAGTGCAGTGTTTGACAGCTGTCTGAATTACTAAATCATCATTTGGGCCTTTGTCAAATCACTTATTAAATACCCTTCAATGATTAATTTATCACCATACGGTTACCATTTAATTTCTGTCCAATCATCGATTATTTAGAATTTGATCATTGTTTAAGCATTACCAGAACCCCTTTAGTTAAAACCTCAACAATGACTGTTCTTAATAATTTTCCTGTGTCAGCTCTCCCTGCTGGGTGCACACCAGGAAGTATGGCACCTTCAGGCTTTTGTGGAACAGCAGGATCTTGCATGCTCTCCACACCATTAAGTCTGGGATTTTTTCACTTTTCCTCTCCTTCCTGCAGCTTTTGTGCTCTGGGTGGAGCATGGCTCCTGTGGCTGGGTCACAGTAACCTTGTGGGGAAAATACTGTATTGTTGTAAGCAGTGGTGCTATAATAGCCTTGCTGGGGAAGTACTTGTGGACTGTTGACATTGCTGCTGTTGACATTGCACGGGGATGCTTTGTCTGTAGGGTCTGAGAGACATCTTAAAGCAAGGCTGGTGTCTCCCCTTGTGCCTGTGCTCACTTTGGGTGTCCTGCTCAGATGTCGTGCCCAGAGGAACTGGATGCCCTGGCAGATGTGGATCTGCTTGACTTTCTCCTGAAGGATGATGCTCCCTGCCCTGAAATCCCAGGGGAAGAAAATGGTCTGCTGGAAGACTGGGGCCTGCCAATGCCTGAGGTAAGTTCTATGTGAGGAATTGATAATGAGCTGAGGTTTAAGAAGTTTGTCTCTCTGCTGAGTAAAAGCTGTTCCTCCGCAGCTCCTGGACAAGGATATGGATGACTTCATCAGCTCACTGCTGAGCCCTTTAGAAGATGAACCAGAGAGGCTCAGTTATTTGCCTGCCAACAGTGACAGCAGCATTTCTGAGGATCAGCATCTGTCCCATTGCCTTGACAGCAATTTTGCCAGCCGAGATATTGTGCAGGTTGACCACAACTACTCCCTTCACCAGGACTGGCCTGTGCTGGAAAGTGTGAAGTCTGACATGGCAGAAGGAGATGTCACCATTGAGCTGGGTGAGTGATGTGTATGGGCTCTGTCTGCCCTGACTACAAGCAGAAAAGAGAAAAGCAGTCCCATATTGGTTTATTTTGGTAGTTGCCAGGCAATTGAGGGAGAGAGGCAACAGTAAAAGGCTTTCTGCTGCTGTAAAATTGCTGTTTCATGCTACTCAAAGCTGGCTGGTCAGGTGCTTGCCTCACTGAGGCCCGGCATTTGACTCATCTTTCCTTCCCCAGGGGCATGGGTGGGTTTGGAAGGCACAAGCAAGGCACTTGAACAGAGCACCAGTTCCCCCATTGCTGTTGCTGTGGAAGATGAATCCCAGCTTGTGGCTGGAGCCATTGTGCAGGTAATGACTCCCACGCCTGTGGACCTCAGCCTTTGCTTCTGCTCACATCTCTCCTTCTTCTCTTGCTTGGCTTCTATGAGAGATAACTGAGGGAAAGCATGTCTCTGCTTTGAGAGAGCTGATTCCAGTTCTGTGTGTTTGCTGCATGCCTTCTCTGACCTGGGGTGGACTCCTTGTATTTTGCATTCTCAGTAAGCTTATTTTTGCTGTTTTCTAGTCTGACTTCCCAGAGCTGGTCCTGACAGAGGAGGAGAAGCAGCTTCTGGAGAAAGAAGGTGTTACATTACCAACCTGTCTGCCACTAACCAAAGTGAGTCCTCACTAGAACCAAACAGAGTTGGACCACTCAAATGTTTCAGGTGTAGTGCAGGGGATTGAAACTACGGGATGTTGCCTTGATGAGAATACTGTTGTCCAGGTGCTGTGTTCATCTGAGCTTGGTGTCCTTGTCCTTCTTTCGAGTCCGGGGTGTCATCCATGTGCACAGCAGCTTCTGGCTGCTGTCAGTCTCCGTACATGGCTCCCTCCCTCCATGGCTGCTTGCAGGAGGCAGTTAAACCCACAAGTGCCTCCAGCTGTTTTTTCCTGCTTGCCTAGTTGCTTGTGAGCTTTTCATTTCCCTTAGGTATGCCTTACTTTCGCTGTGTCATGGACACTGCTGGCTGCATCAGCAGGCCAGAGTTTGCCATGCAGTTTATTCAGTGGTATGGGAAGGACAGAGGACACAAGTACTCAGGCTGGGCACTGAGATGTGTGGGAGGGTGGGATTGCCAACACTCTGGGATTGCTGTTAACGAGATGATGCTTGCAGGCTGAAGAGCGAGTTCTGAGGAAGGTGCGACGTAAGATCCGGAACAAGCAGGCAGCTCAGGATAGTCGTCGCAGGAGGAAGATCTATGTGGATGGCCTGGAAAACAGGTATGGTCACACAGCAGTGTCATCCAGCACTCGATGGACCCACATGTTCTTTCAGGCATCTTTGGCAGAATGATGATGGCACTAAATTGTACTTTCAATCGAAACTTAGTTTTTGTATCATGTTATGATTAGTGTAGCACAGGATTTGTGATTAGAATGGCACGGTCGTTCTACAAGCTGGATCAATGTAGTACAATCTATAAGCAGTGTAATACAGGATTTGTCATACAACTTAATTTACAATTTCTAATCACCTGCATTCTAATAAATCTTAGCTTACAATTTCTAGCCACCCATCCCTCTGCAGATTGGATCAGATCTTAATAGACAGTTCTGTGTATTAATATAATGATCATAACGTAGGTTCAAAAGTGCTGTAAAGGAATACGAGTCTCTTCCTTAATCATGGGAGGAAACAGGCAATGGTAGATGTGTCCCTGAGCACGGGGGTCCTGACCTTTGCTGTCCACCAGGATCTCTACTCCCAAGGTTCCCCTTAGGACTTTCTAATTGCTTGTTTTTGTGGGCAGTGCACTCTGTGCTGTTGTGTTCCCCTGCTCTGTGATAGGGCTGTGAGCAACACAGAGCTGGCTGTGTGCCTGGGACCTTCAAGGCTAGTAAGGGAAGGGCCTGGTGCCCAGGGACTTTCAGGCTGGTATGGAGGAGGTGTTTGTTTAAGTACTTGGTGCACAGGGCCTGATAATGAGGGGAAGGGAATGAATGCATGACCTGCTCAGTCACAGAATGGCTGCTCCCCTCAGCATGGCCTTAGTTGTGCTGACCACATTCCTGGGTCCAGGAACAGGGGGTGCCCATCACAAGCTGCTGTGCTGTTCAGCTGCTGGGTTTTTGCCACCCTGGCTAGAAAGTGAGGCTGGCCCTCTGGGGCAGCCGTTCTCTGCAGAGGGTCCAGAACATCAGGATAAAGCCTGTGTGGTGCTCAGAGATGGCCCAGAGCTTGCTCTGTTCTAACCAGGTAGCTGACCTGCCAGATCCAATGTGTTTTCCAGGTCAGGCTAGTTTATAATACAGCCTTATGTCACAGATCTGGTGGGCTGGCATGCTGCTAGGAGTGGGCATCCATAAGGATTAGTCAACCACTCTTCTGCAGCACTGGGCAGGGCGACATCCTTCCCCATACCTGGTATGAGGTCGTGCTCTCTGGGCTTTGCTGTAGGTGATACCAGGTAGACCCCAAGACAAATTTTTTCTGCCCCAGCTACTCAGAACTGGTGACTGATGTGAAGTTTCTGCTGTTGATTGACAAAATCTCTCTGTTCTTCCCCCGCGCTGCTCATCCTTTCTGGAAGGGTGGCAGCCTGCACAGCTGAAAACCATGAATTGGAGAAGAAGGTGCAGCAGCTGCAGAAGCAGAACATGTGAGTTCGTCTTACATCTCCTGTGGGTTTGGCAGGAGATGTGGGGAAGGCTGTTCCTCTTCTTGGGACTGTGGCCTGTCCCTGGCTGCAGAGGATGGAGGGAAGTGGGCAGCTCTAGGTTCAGCTGCTGTGCTAACCTGCATTTCCTGCTCTCCTGCAGGTCACTGCTCAGGCAGTTGCAGAAACTGCAAGCTTTGGTGAGACGGTCAGCCCCCAAAACTACGAGAAGAAAAACCTGCATCATGGTAAGTGGCTTCAGCCACAGTGTCTGCTGGAGGAGTTTCTGCTGTCCTCACAAGATTGGGAGAGATGTGTTTTTTGCATCCAGTGATGCCTGTCCATCTCCTTTGCTGAGATTGTGCTGATCTTTCTGTTTCCAGATCATGGTTCTGTCCTTCTGCCTCGTTCTGTCCCCCAGCATCCGCTTACCTGGGAGCAAAGAGCCACAGCGGGAGCTCAAGGGTGAGTGCCCAGGTTGGGGCTGAGGTGTGGCTCCAGGTGAAGTGCTGCTCTTCAGAGCACAGCACCTTCCCCAGAGACAGCCTGAACTCCGTGGCACCTCCAGCTAAGCATCCCCTTGCCTGGGGTGACCACTGGGTTTGGGTTGCTGTCTTGCCCCAGCTCTGGACTCTCTCTCAACCCTGTTGCAGAGGCCTGCCTGGAAGCAGGGCCCTGCGCCAGGGGCGGTGCAAGGACAGGGGAGATCCGGTCCCTCTTGGAGCACACACTGTGCTTGTGCCTGGCAGCTGTGCAGCATCCTCTCCCCGCCTCCTATGGGAGGAGGAAGTCCTGGTTAAACAGTTTGTCCTCTCTCTGGGCTCTGTGGTGGCTCCATACTCAGCACAGGAGGGTGGGAGGCTGGAAGTGACAGGGTTGGCTCTCCCTCTCTTACAGTGCTGTCACGACAGATCCGCGAGTTTCCGAACCAGGGAACACCTGATGTGCAGCACAACATTGAGCTGGAGGGCTTCAGCCCAGAGCCTGGGGACCCCTTGCTGTCAGGCAACCTCAGTCAGTCACGGGAAGAGGGACAGAGTCCACTCAACCCCAGTTCCAGATCTTTGAACAGCAACTCATCCTCTGACCCTCCAGCAGCAGCAGGCTCTGAGGCGGGCCCCCCCCAGAGTGACCCTTTGCCAGCAGCAGTGCTGGTGCCATGGAAAGCCAAGGGTCAGGAGTGGGTGGAACACCCTGACAGAGTTCTCATCCAGCAGCACCATGCCAACGAGATGTGACCAACACTGTGTCCTGCTCTTTGGGATGATACCAGGCGTCCTGTTGGGCCAGGGACAGAGCTGCACTAACAGATTATCTATCCAAGCATTCCTTCTGAATACTCTCCTGATTGCCAGCAGCTCAGAGGGTTTGCCAGGGAGGAATCATTCTGACATTCTATATTTGTATCAGGCTCCATCTGAGATACGATGGGAAATTCTGAGAACTTCACTGTGGCTACTGATATGGCTTGCAGCTCAAAGTGCATCTGGTGGCTTGTGGGGAGGGTGGAGGAAGTTGGGCTGAGGTGCTGATATTTGGTCTGACTGGATGCAGTTGGTGGTGGAGGCTGCTGCCCTGCTTCTTCACTACCCAGCTGGAGGCACTTCTTAGTCTGTATTGTGGCCCTAAACATCTGTCCCATGTCCCTGCCCCTTGATCCTGCAGTGCTGCCTGATTTCCAGGTGTGAGGGAGCAAGTTGACCTTCACAGGAGTGGTCCATCCTGCTGCTGCGACAGGCCCAGCATGTCGCCTGTTCCTGCTAGCTTTTGAGCCATGGCCACAGCTTCCAGCCTGGCTAGAGAAGGTAATGGGGAGTCCTTCCTGAGCCATGTGTGCTGTTTGCCTCTTGTAAGGGCTGAACCTTCCATCTCCTGCAGGCTTCAGGGCCTCAGGGAGCAGGCATGCCTTGAGCCAGACTGCTGAGGCAGCATGTAGCAGAGGGCAGCAGAGCTACTTGCTCTTCTGAAGGCCTTCTTGGCCACAGGACAGTTTCAAAGCCTTGTCCTTGTGTGCCCAAGCCTTGCTGTGCTGGCTTGTGATGCAGTCAATGGTTCTGGGCAGGGCAGAAACACTTTGAGCTGGTGAGCATTGTCTTTGCCCAGAGTGCAGCTTCGGGGTACCTGTAGAGATCTCCTTGTCCTACTTCAGGAGATTTCATAGAGTCATACAGAATGGTTTGGTAAGGGACCTGTAAAGGTCATCTAGTTCTCCAGTTTTCCCTCCAACAAGTAGGGACAGCTTCAGTAGGATCAGAATAATAATGAATAGCTTGCTTTATTAATTAATAGAATCTAAATAAATATTAATGGTGTGTCACTGTGTCCTCTCTGGTTGTTTTGGCAAGGTGCTGGGTGGCTGTGTGAAAGCTGGGGCCTGCAGCTGGGGCTGGGAGCCTTGTGGGAGAAACCCAGCAGCAGCTCCGGAGCAACCACTCTCAGATCGATGCAGGGGAACTCCGCGTGGCTGTGGCTATGCACGGAGGCTTGCTGAGGCACGGTGTGGGTTTGCAGGGCTGCTGCTCTGCTCTCACCCCACTTCAAGGGTGCAAAAGCACTCTTGGAGAAAAGTATATGTGGTGAGTGGTGAGCGCCCAGCGTCTACCACACAGCCCCAAGCCCCCAGTGCTGCGGAAGTGAGCAGCTTCCCCGGGAGGAAGCGCGAGGAGCCGGTGTCAGCCCCCACCGCTGCTTTTGTAATGAGGAGCTGCACAATCGCAGGAAATGGAGCAGAGCCAGGGTGCTGCAACAGCGACCGGGTGGGCCCTGCCTGCTGCGGGGTTGCTAAATTGAGGCTTGTCCCTGGGTCTGGTTGGGATCACTGGGTCCACGGGAGGCACTGGCAGACCTTGAGCTCAGGCTGCGGACCCCCGGTGGGGTTTGGGGGTGTGGCAGCTCAGCCAGGCAGTGAGAGCAGGAAGCTTCCTGCTTGCAGCCCACCCAGCAAACACGATATGAGACAATGTTGTATTGCGGGGAGAGACAACCAAGGAGGGGCTTGCCCAGGGGTTCTTCCTCAGGACAGGTAGCAGCGTGATCCCAACAGGGCCAGGTCACAGCTCTACCTTGGCCGGGGCTGACAGCCCTTGATCATCACCAAGGAATCACTGGACCTTTTACCTCAGGAGCTGTGCAAGACATCAGGAAGGTCAAGGACCCTGTCTACACTTTAGTTTCATTTTTTGCAGTTTGAGGCGAAGGTGCGTATTGTCCTGTCCCCACTTTACTTTCATTTTTGCAGTTCAGGGTCAGTGTGTGAAATGCCCTGTTCGCCTTTCATTTTTTGCATTTCAAAGCCCTGAGTGTATAGTGCCACAGACATTACATGGTGTCCCCGGCCCAGTGCTAATCAATATTGAATGAGTCACGTGAAATAATACATGGTGGTGTTGCCAGCAAGGTTGGGAGCAACCACGAGCTGGTGTTTGCCTGGGTGTGATGGGGTCACTACTGCTCTTTGTAGCAGTCCAGCTGGCTTGGCCAGATGTCAGGAAGGGAGATAACTCTGGGAGAGCAGGCAGGGAGCCAGGAGCTGGGAGTTTTGGGGAGGATTGCTGCATGGTCTCAGCTCGTAATGACCCAGATCTGCTGTTTTTCTTTGCTTTCTGTGTTCTTGTGCCAGTCCCACAGCAAGCAGCTCTGAAGAGGAAGAGGAAGGAAGCTCAGCCTGGACCTCACACCTTGGTAAAGGGCAGCAATGATAAAAGTGCCCATAATGAGTTCTTTGGCTGAGGACTTCATTACATCAAGTGGAGGAGCATGAGCCACCTGCTATTCCTGCCACCGTCCTTGTCCTCTTTGCTGCAGATCCCCATTCTTTTTCCTTGCATACTGCAGGGATTAGAGCATGGCCTGTGTGTGCATTTTTGTTGCTTTCATGCACACACAGCCACACGCTGTGCTTTAGATCAGCAGGATGGTCCCTGCTTGCCTTCCCCACTGTGTTCCCTCTGTTATGCCCAAGGTCAGCCTGTATGTCCCTTGTGTCCCAGCAAGTGCCTGTGTCAGCATTGTGGGACTACACTGGCAGACTGGAAGTGGGAGCCTTTTAGGGCAAAATGTCCTGCACAGTTCTTGGCAAGTCCCAGATGGGCGTTGCCAAATGGAAACAGAATATTTTTTCTTGGTGACTCCTAAAGTATCAGTCATGCCTGGTGACTCCTCGAGTATCAGAGTATCATATCCTTTCTATGGTAGAGATGTACTAAAATTTGTGAAAGCATAAATGAAATATGCCTTCTATTGCCAAGGAAGGCCTGGGCTGTGTAACCAATGCAAAACACTTCCTGATCATGGCTTTAAAGGAATCAGGTTTCTCTTTTTTTTTTTTTTTTAAACGAGTTAGGGTTTCTCAGAGAGATGGGAAATTCAGTCAGTAGCAGAGACAAGATATATCCACCTCTTCAAGGGTCCTGTGTCATCATCCATCCTATTTTTATCCACTAGCACCAGCTGCTGGATAGTGGTGGAAACAGAAAAACGAATAGAAATCTGAAAACTGGTTTAAAAAGCAGCTGGAAATACAGCGACGGAGCCACTGCCTCCTTCCAGCTCTCACAGCTGGGCGCCTTGGCCCTGGGCCTGCTGAACCCCCAAGGGTCATGTTGGGACCACTTTCTGTGGTCTAAGGCAGAAAGCAGAGAGGTCGAGCTGTGATGCCTAAAAAGGTCCAGCCAGTGCCAGATGTGCCCCTTCCCCTCTTCTCTTTCCCTGGCCACGTGTGGACATCAGGGTCTTGGCTGGAGACACACCCCCATGGATTTCTCAGGGGACACAGCCGTGCAGAAGGTATTCTTGGGGAGGGGCATGTGGGAGCCTTCCCCGGGCCCGGGAGGGGAGGGCAGCTGGCAGCCGGCCACCGCTGCACATCCGCCGGGGCTGGGAACCGGAGGCTGACGCTTCTGCAAGAGTCATTTGCAACAGCCCCGTGCGTTCGGGGACCCGAGAGCTTCCTCTGCTCTGCTCACATGAGGAAGGCTCCGCACTACTGGCCGCGGCAGCACACTGGGGCTGTGCCCTATCCTTCTATCTGGCCACAGCCCGGCTTGTCCCCCATCTCTAGGGACATCTGGGAGTGACCCCTAGGGCCACGCTACCGACAGCACAGCAGCAGGTTTGCAGGCACAGTACTGCTGCACCCTGCCAGGGAGAAGAGCTGGGACAGCCCCCGTCCCCAGAGACCCTGCTGCCCTCAGCATTGCAGCATGAAGCCTCCCTGTGGGAGGGTGGCTGCTGGGTGAGACAAACCCCACGAGTTTGAGGCAGGGCAGAAAACAGAGCCAAACCCTGCATCCCCACAGAAACCCTTTATTTTGCATCTGGTGAGCTTGCCTAAGAAAGCATGAACCTCTGGGCTGAGAGCTGCCCAAGTGCAGCATGTCAGTGTGGGCAGAGCCCATCCAGGGAAGCGCCTACTCCCTGCCGTCCTGAGCCTGCTGGATTTCCCCACTTGCTGTTATTTGATCCGTGTGAAGATGCTGGTGCCAATCCTGCAGAAAACACCAAATCAGATGTGGTCATGTATGCTGTGGAGGGTACAGAGGGAAACCCAAGGTGGGTATTGAGTGGTTGACTGGGGTACTACAGGTTCCAACAGCCTGTGGCATAGGCTGTGCCAGGTGCTGGCATATTTTCCTCCTCTCTTCCTGCTGTGGAGAGTGGAAAGATGGTTCTGGATGGGGGCCCACTTTGGCCAGACCCCGTCCTGGGATCCCCCACACTGAGGCACATCTGGCATACAGGAGTGGACCATGTTACATGGATGTTCCTTAGCCCTTGCACACCACTGGTGACAAACCCATTTCACCGTCACAGTCCCCCCATGCTTCACCCCATGGGATTTCTCCCTTCTCCAGCCTGAGATGCAGGAGATCCTGGCAGAGCAGTGGCTGGGACCCAGCACTCACCGTGTGGCTTTCCAATCCTTGTCAGGACTGTCAGCTACCTCTCGTAGGAGCCACAGGGCATGCAGAGTCTCCTCCCCGTTGGTGTCTATATAGCACTGGCCCAGGAAGACAGTTGTCCGGGCAGCCGCTGAGTCTGTAGGGGTTTAAGGTGATGTGAGTCAGGCAGTGAGGCACAAGGTCACCCCGTGTCCTGCTGGCAACCTTGCTGCAGGATGATGGCCCTCTGCTGCCTACCTCGGAGCCGCCAGTTCACTGTGAAGTAGAAGATGGGCTGTGGAACCAGCTGTGTGTCTTGCTGGGACCCCTCCAGTGGTGAGGTGAGGAGTTCTGAGTCACCAGCAGCAGGTCCCGGCAGGTAAAAACCGGACAATCTGTTGTCCTTCTCCAGGGTGGACACAACCATCCGGCAGTCGGTGTCGCTCCGCCATGACCCAGAGAGAAGACACTGCAAGGCCAGTCCTCTGGGTTGGAGTGCCCAGGCAGGGAGAGGGGCATCCTGCTCCCACCCCTTCACCCTGACTGCCCAGAGATGTCTGCAGCACTGGGTGGTGTGCCACGACCCCGATGTGCCACTCGCATTGCCACCTCAGTGTGAGCATCATGCCTGAGCACCGACTGCCTTCAGCTCAGCCGCTGTCCGGGATGGTTTCACCCACCCAAGCAAGAGTGGGTCCCCCCATGCTAAAGCAGCAGGTGTGCTGCTTTTCCTACACTCTAGGGATGAAAACAGGAGCTATCTGTGGTATGGCTCTGTTTGCCTTCCTCTGAAGGATTTCCCACAGCGAGAAGCATCCTTGCAGGAGCAGTTCCTTCCTCCCAGCCTTGTCGCAGCTTCCCTCAGCACTGCACAGTGCTGTTCCCACCAGTTCCAGCAGCCCAGCCCTGGCTCCCTGTAGAGTTATGATGCCCCAGCAGCAGACTTTGGGGTCTAGCAGTGTGTCAGCACGACATCCCCACTGTCATCTGTCCCCATACCTTCCTCTCCACGGGGGAAACACACACTGCCAGGGCAAGGGTGAGGACCAGGGCAAAGGCACTTCTCCCCATGGCTGCAAGGCTGCTAAGAGCTCCCCCAGCCCTGCAGCCTGGCCCCCTTTATAGGGCTGTAACTGGAGCCCCACCAGCACCAGGATGGCAGCTGTGAGATGAATGGCTTGATGTCAGGGTGCCCGGAACAGGCAAGGGAGGTGATAAGGTCTGCGTGACCTGGTCAGCACTGAAGGAACGCAGGAATAAATAAGCATGGCTAGGCAGAGGGGTGGGGGCACAAGCTTTTTATAAGGCCCTATAGTAGCCTGGAAATCAATACCTTCTTTGGGAATCTTCTTCCCATGCATGAAGGCTGGAAATTACCACCTATTTCAACATTTATCCCCTCCCTGCTTTGCTGGTGCCACTGCTTGACCAGTGTGCTGCAGCACTGCACAACAGGGAAGGCTCACTCACTTCAGAAGCAAAAACATTTCTCCAGCCTCTTCTGGATATCAGCTGCTGCTTTTGAGGCTTTTGTTTTTACTTTTTTGAGAGTTAGAGGAAGAACCGCAGTTAACCGCAGCAGCATTACTGAGGTCCCAGTGAGTGTGTTTGCAAAACACACAAAGCATGCTAACCAGCACTGTATTCACACTTCTTCCTTTTATTTGCTGCCCTAAAGGACCTTTGATGCACAAAATGCAGCATGCACTGTCCCTCTGTACCTCAGCCATGCCTTTGCTGTGATGCCTGGAGCAGGCTGTGGCTGCTGAAAATTCAGGTGGGATTCAGCTGAATCAACACCTGCTGTTTCCAACAGAAGCAGTGTTTGGGGCAGGGGATGGTGGGAGGGCTGCAGTGTGCAAACTGGGGGCAGGGGAGTGCCCCTTTGGGGTGGCATTTCTCAGTGACCACTGCTAGCCCTGGCACACCCTGGCACTCTTTGCTCAGCACATCTCTCTCTCATCTAAGTAGCCTCAAAAGCTGGGCTGAGTGGAAAACACTCCTCTCCTAACACATCCCTCCTCCTGGTTGTCTTTTTCAGTCCCAAACTCATGGCCTCAAACTCACAGGGGGTCAAAGAAATTCCCTCTGGGGATTCTTTTGCTCTTATCCTGGATGCCACACTCTGTTCTTTTGGCCTGACACCAGATCCTGCCTTTCTGTACTGTTTGGCAGGGACAAGCACCTTGTTAGAGATCCCAGGGTGGTGGCAGGCATCTCTCCACTTCATGGCACTGTGCTGCAGCTTTGCTAGAGCTGGGCCAGGCTTGATGGACTGTGTGGCCACGGTGCTGTTGTCCCTGACACTGGGATATTTTTGTAACACTTCCACAAGAGGCTTCCTCTTCACACATGGACCTGCCAAAAGCTTAGTGTCGAAAGAGTTGACTGAATCTGGCAGGTGTCCACAGAGGCAAATAGAGTGGCACTGCCAAAATTCAGTGGCAGAGAAGGGGAAAACCCCTGAGTGTAACCCAGGGGACGGTAAGGGATGGGATGGGATGGGATGGGATGGGATGGGATGGGATGGGATGAGATGGGATGGGATGGGATGGGAGCTTTAACTTACACACATTTTACTTGGGCTGCTGCACAGCACAGAGGAAAGTGCTTAATCAACATCTAATCTACAGATAAAGTTGCCTCCATTGCCCAACCCTACAGAGCGTGGAGTCCCAGTACTGGAAAGGGTCTGGTGGGAATGGATATGAAGGCACTACAAGGAAGTAAGCTGGATTCAGGATGCTGGTGCCAGCTCTGCCACCATCAGGCAGGCAGGAAATGATGCCACATAGATGAGATGGGAAATGAGCCCAGGGAGGCAGATGGGTGGTATCAGGGAGACATGCAGATGTCCCTGGGGAAGAGCAGTGGTGAGATGTCACCTCAGCAGGGGTGTCTTTGGGGACAGAAGGGGTAGCAAGGACAGACTTTAAAAAAAGGCAACCACAGCTGATGATTTTTAAATTTTATTCTCATTTGGGAGGCAGCTTTTTCTTGCCTTGTTGGGAGATCAGGCTCATCATAGGGCTGGCGAAGACACATCTTCACAGGGAGGGGACAAGCTTGGCAGGATCTTTCCTTCTGTGGTGCGTTTGCGTGTGAAGACATTTCTGCCCACCCTGTGAGAAGTTGAGACTTCCTGTGGGATGACCCACAGACACTGCCCACTCAGAGCTGCCAGTGCTCGCAGCAGTGGTGGGGTATCCCTAAATGCCCCCAACTTTCTTCAAATGAGGACACCCCTGTGGGATTAGTGTCCCCCATATCCCAGCATTACCTTGTGGCTTTCCAGTCCTCCTCAAGGGACCTGACAGCTTCACGCAGCAGCCACATGGTGGTCAGTGTCTCCTTTCCACCTGCATCCACAAAGCATTGCCCCACGAAGGTGGCGGTAGCATCTGGGAGGAAGATATTGGGAGATCCGTGGGGAAACTGGCTGCCATTCCCCACTGTCCTCTCAGACACGGGTCTGTTCCTGCTCCAATGGCCACACAACCACCAAACCCATGCTGGAGGGTCCTGCCCTTCCCTGTGGCTCCCTTGGACAAGGCAGGATCTGTAGCACCACATCCCACTTGTGCTAACGGGGTTTGAACCCACCGTGGTCACCCCGAAGATGTTGGGTGAGGAGGGACAGCCCTGCCCAAGCCCAGCATTGCCCCTTAGCCCCACATCCTGCAGGTGTTGCTGCTTAGCTGCACCAAAGCATCACCCAGATGAATCCCTGGCAAAAGAAAATTCCCGCTGGCTGCATGTGTGGCTCCCGTTGACACTGCCATGCCATCCCCAAGTGTCCCAGCACTTACTGGAGAACTTGTCCCAGCGCACAGTGAAGGCAAAGGTGGGCCAGCCCTCCTCTCCAAGCTCCTGCTGGGTGCCCTTCAGGGGGGAGATTTGGGCACAGCCCCCAGAGAGGGTAACTCGTGTGAGGTATTGTCCCTGGAAGTCCCCATTTTCCGTCAACACCGAAATCTCCATTAGTGAGCCCTGGTCATTCTTCCACAGTCCGTTGAGCTGGCACTGAAGGAATACCCATTATCTTTGTCCCCACACACAGAGGGACCCCATCCCTGCTGCTACCCCACACCAGGAGCCACGAGTCCTGCTGTGAGCACAGGACATGGCTATCCCTAATGCCAAGTCAGGGGAAATGCTGCCCCAGGGTGCCGCTGGCTGCTAAGAGGATGGTGGAGCAAGGCCAGAATGTCCCAGCCCTGCAGCATCCACAGTGTGCCCAGGCACAAACCCCAAGGGATGGAATGCCCTGTGCATGGTTCCCTCATGGGAACAAATCTTTCTGGAGGTGGTACCATGTGGCTGAGGGTGATCCAGCCATACCTTGCCCTCTGCCTGGACCTGGTGCTTGCAAAGCTCTCCTGCTTGTCTAAGCCTAAAACGGCATTTAAGAGAGAACTCCTGCATCCCATTGCCACGTCTGCCACGCTCCCATTGTCACCCATCCCCGTACCTTCCTCTCTGCAGGAGCAACACTCTCTGCCAGGGCCACGGCGAGGACCAGCATGAAAGCGCCGCTCCCCATGGCTGCGGGGCTGTGCAATGCCCGGCTCAGCTCCCTCCCCGCCCTGCATCCCAAACCCCTTTATAGGGCTGTAACCGGAGCCATGACGGCTGGCAGCCGCGGCGTGAGTGTCCTGATGTCAGCGTGCCCAGGTCAGGAGGTCTGCGTGACCTGGGCAGCGCTGGAGGAACGCGGGGATGAGCACGGCTGTGCAGGGATGCGGCGATGATTTACACACCCACTGCCCAAGAGTCTCTGCCGACCCGTTCCTTGCTCAGTGCCGGAGCCCTGGGGGCGGGCACGGCCTGACGCTGTCCCACTGCCACTGACCCGGTGCTGCCACCTAAACACAGGCTGCAGCAAGCGCAGTCCGGCCAGCTCTGCCCCGCTGACATCACCATGTCTGCCAGCGGGGGCTCATCCCTGTGACCTTCCCCTCCTGCATTATGAATGCCTGCTGCTCTTTCTAAACTGCTTTTCGTCCTGGCTGTGCTGGGCTTTCCTTGGGTTTGGGACCTAAGACTGTCACTGCAGTAGGAACTCTTGAATCAATCGTTCTTCCAAGTGCAGAAGGGCATTCGTAGACATTATTATTTGCTTGTCCTTATGGGAGGGTATGTCCTGTGCCCAGTGCCTCCCTAGACCCTGCCACATGCATAATGCTTTGAGGCTGGGCGGGGCCCTGTCTGACCCTTCCCGAGGGGCTCCTGATGGTGCAAGACGGTAATGGGGCTGCTCAGACTGACTGGCATTGGCCCAGGGACACGGCACAGACACATCCTCTAAGACATCACTCTAACCAGGTGAACGTGTCACTGCCAGTGCTGCAGGGGAAGATAGTGGTGGCATCTGGCTGTGTCCAGGTCATGAGGGACCTCTCTGGCCCCTGCCCAAGCTCAAGGGATGAGATATGCTTTGACAATCCTACTCATCTTTCCTGGGCCTGAAGACAAGGAAACCCACTCTCCTCTTCCTCAGGGAGCAGGAACCTATGTTCAAATTGCACTTTGTTTTTAATTAAAAAATTATAGAGCTGCATTCATCTCTCATCCCGGGGACTTGCTCCAAAAGCCCTTGGGATCCTGACTCCCCTCTCCTTTGCTTTTTGCCCTGCTGTCTCCTGGCACGCAGGGCACTCCCCCATGGACTCCATGCAACACCCACAGGTGCAGCCCCAGTACAGAGCAAGGATGGACAAGTGCCCTACAGCCCACCCACTGGCTTTCCAGTCATCCTCAAGCATCTCAGCCTCGTCTTGCATGATCCTTCAGTATTTCCTTCCTGTCATCTATGAAGCATTGGCCTGAGGAGGCAGTGATAAAGTCTGAGGTCTGTGAAGGGATGGGATGAGATGGAGCTGGCAGCCAGTTTGTGAGTGGGAAAGGCTGCTTGTGGGTCAGTGATGTTTCCCTCCCCAGCCTCCTGCCCTGCTGGGACCTTGAGCAGGTGTGGGATGTGCAGGACATGGTGGCATGAGCCCAGCGGAGCTGGACATCACAGGAAGCGCAGGAACACTGCAAGCACATCTCAGTGGAGACCAGAGGAGCTCTGAGGATACGAGAGGGAGACTGGGAAAGGAGAAGCACCTGAAAAGCTCTAACTGACACCTGAAGGTGGGCTGGCTCTTCTGGGTCATCAGATGTGTCATCTGCAGCGGTGACACCCACATCTCATTCATGGCTGTGCTAGCAGCCAATGAAGTTGCCTTTTCTGTTCTCAGCCAGGATAGTCACACTGGAGCTCAGGTCAGTGACCCAGTGCCCGGTCAGGATGGAGTGCAAGTGGAGGGGACTCAGCACAGGTGCCACAGCACAGCCTGAGTGGGGCAGGGTGGTGGGAGTGAGTAAACCTCTGAACCATGTAGGGCAACAAGCTGGACAAGCTGCAGGGCCCTTATCCACACAAGGGGTTATACTGACAAATGTGATGAGCGCAGCTGTAGGATGGGGAGGCAGAACACATCTGGGAGGGCTCCCTGGTTCCAAACCAGCCCACGGAAGGGCTCAGAACATAACTAAGGAGCTCCTTCATTCTCTCAGGATGGCAGTCCTTGCTTGGCAAGGCTGCAGCTGGAACGGGGCCATGGAGAGAGGCAGAAGAGCACAGCGCAATGTGTGGCCCTGACCAGAGGACCACACGGAAATGGTGGAGGGGATGGGAGCTATGTGTCCTCACTCATCAGTGAAGTTATGGCTTGAAAATCGAATTTTCTCTTTTGTCATCACTGCAGCGTGGTGTGGTACCAGGTTTTGCCTGGGCACACACCCGAACCCACCAGCCATGGAGTCCCATGAGTGGCCTGGGAACTCCCTGCCTCCATCTGCTTGGGTGGGTCAACAGCTGCACTGAGAGAGATGTTGGGCACCAAGATGTTGAGTGTTGAGACATCTGTAAACGGTTGGCAGGAGCAGTCCCCGCAGAAACGGTTGTGTAGGACAGCTTTCCACATGTGGTTAAGACCTGGAAGTGCTGGAGGACCCCTGCAATGGAAACTCCTTCTCCATTCTAACAGTGACTATCTGCTTGAAGGGATTTGATCCTTATGCAAGCATCACCACATGCCAAGATCCTAATAAATTAGGGGTTTTTTTTTGTTTGTTTGTTTGTTTTTTTAACTGATACACTATGCACATGAGCACCTGTGCCACACAGGTCCGTGTGACTGCAGGTGCCTCCTGCCTCTGCCAACTGCCCCTGGCCCTGGAGGCACCCACAGTGTGTGAATGACCCTGGTCAAGGCTTGTCATGCAGCAGAAACAGTGGGTTTTGCTCTCAGAGAGAGGTCTGCAGTGGGGCTGAAGGGGAAGCTCTGCTCACGTTTGCCTTGCTGATGAGGCTGTGCTAGAAGGAAATAAATGGCACTGGGGGCAGATCAGCACCGTGAGTAGGTTTACAGCTGGATAAAACCCAGTTCTGATGGATGCTGAATGTCCACGAGGAAACATCCCCACCTTTAGCCACTGCCAGATGCCTGCAGGCAGCCCTGTCACCCCATGTCCTGTGTCCTGTCACCCCAAATCCAAGGTGTGCCAGGGTTGCGTTGCAGCCTTGCTGGGTGCCCTCATAAAGGGACTGGCCTTGCAATCAGCTCTGCCAGCTCACGCCTGCCACATTTCTCACCAGCACAGCATCTGCCTGCTGGGGTTCACAGGATGGTCCAGTTGTGGTCAGCACCGATACCTTGCTGAAGCACCCTGGGAATGCTGCACAACCTCTGGAGAACCCTGCCCTGGGGAAATGCTGGCATGAAGGCAATGACAAGGTCAGGAGGATGCAAGCAGGGAGGCTGAAGGTTTAGAAGGGTGCCTCAATGCTGAGCTGACCATTCTTCAGGCGAGAGCAGAGTCCAGAGGTCCCTTTGCCCCTCACTTTCCCAGTTGTCAACCTCCTCTAAAAGCCTATAAAAGGCTGTGTGGACACACACGTGCGTGGCAGAGGGCTGGTGTAAAGGCATTCTGGGCAGAAAGGCTGTAAGGGAACTGAAAAAGCTGGGGAAATGCCAGCGAGGCACTGAGAAGGGAACAGCAGCACTGCTCTAGAAGCGGAAGATGAACCTCAGGGAGAAAGACGTGAGAAGCAAACCACATGCAAGCATGCAACACGGCAGACAAAAACACAGAGCAGGCAAACTGCTAAAGCCACAGGCGCTGTTAGCAAAGCTCTGCCACCCACAGCATTCATGGCAGAAAAGCCAGGGGAGCAGTGGGGAGTGGCAGCCCCAGCAGCTCAGTCCTACTTTTAAGTTTGTCAAATCCCAGGCAGTATGCCAGCTCAGGGCATGCAGCACTGTCCTGGGTTGTTTTGAGAATAAAAGACACAAGAGTAAGTTCAGATTCATACCCAGAGCTCATTTCCTGGAAGTCATTTGCTTTGGCTTAGAGGGTTGCCTAGGGCAGCACAGGCACTGCCTGTTTTGGTCAGTCACATAGTCCACTGGGCAGAGATTTGAGGCTGAATTTGCTGGTAATGGGGTTTCCCGTAAATCACAAGTTTCCTAGGAAGAGTTTTGGGCTGCATGTACTGCAGCTACTGTCCCTGTGTGGCTGGTACAGAGCAGCCTTTGGCACTTTTCTGGAGTGTGGACAAGCTGAGATCACTCATCTGCCTGCTTGAGGGCAGTGTCAAAACCAGGAGCCTCCCAGCCTGGTTTTTGGGATGCACAAGAGATTCCCCGCCTACCCTCCCTGGCTCTAAGCAGGAAAGAGTGATACTAAGTGTCAGAGGGTTACTTTGGGGATGCACCATCCTGTTTGAGCTGTAAAAGGGGCTTCCTTAGGACCAGTCTCTTCCCAGAATAAGGGAATAAGAATTTCATTCCATACCCACCCACCACCGTGTTTTAGCCCAGCTTTTCCAGGACACATCCACAGACTGCACAAGGTTGTGTTTAAATACCAATTTTATTTGGTGTTCCTTGAGCCATCTTCCTTCAGAGCTGGTAATATCAGGGTATGCTGGTACACACTGATCCTGCTGAAGGGACTCCTGTCTCCCAAGTGTGGCTAGAACGAGATGCTTCTTCCTCCTTTCAACCCGTTCGAGTGAAGGTGTTGTGGCCGGTCCTGTGAGAAAGCAGTTGCCCACTGGTGCCCAGCCAGCAGCAGGGCAGGGATCCCAGATGGACTGGGGGTACCTTGGCTCACCTGGTGGCTTTCCAGTCATCTGCCTCCAAGTTGACTTTCTCACGGAGCAGCCAGGAGGTGTGCAGGACCTCCTTCCCATCGTCCTCCCTGAAGCACTGGCCCACAAAGACAGCTGTGGAGTCTAAAGCAGTGGTGGCTGTTAGCATCCCAACAGGACCCCAGCTGATTTTGGAGCCTCACAAGCATCAGTGGGTTTAATGCTCATGGAGCCTGAGTGGATCCTTGTGTTTGCAGGGAAATGTTGCATGGCACAGATGTTGTCAAAGCAACCCTCCGTGCTGCCTCACCCAAATGCTGTTTTGGGAGGTGTCCTGCTGTCTGCAGGACACCATCCATAGTGGCGAGAGATCAGGGAAGAAGAGACGGGACAGGAGAGAGAACAGAGGGATTGGGATGGGCACTGGGACCTTCCTGAGCTCTCCTGTCCATCCCACCATCCCATCCAACAACAGCCATCTTGCAACTACAGACCTGAGAACTTCTTCCAATTGACAATGAAGCCAAAGGTGCACTGTCCATCCTCATCCAGGTGCTGGGAGCCAACCAGTGGGGATGGCTGGATGGGATTCTTGGCGCTTGATACGGCAGTGTGGTATTCCCCAGAGAAGGTTCCATCATTTCCAACCTTGAACACTTGCATCTTGGAGCCCAGATCATTCTCCCACCAGCCAGTCAGGTTGCAGGGCTGGGGATGAACAGATGTGTCCCTGGGGGCTGCCTGTACACAGCCCTTACAGGCTGAGCCCCCTGCCCACAGCCCCCGATGCCCACGGGATGCTGGCACTCACCTTGATATTCCTTGTGTCTTTCCATGGGTGGCTCGGCCAATACCTGCTTGTGGCTGCCTTTTCCTCTTTCTCTCTGGCCTTTTTCTCCTCAGGGTGATCACCTCTCTGGCAGAGGAGCTTGGAAAAGAACAAAAACACAGATCAGGCTGTGGATGGTGGCACTTCAGAGTGTTTCTGGAGTCCTGTGAGTGTTCGAGCATTCCTTTTTAAAATACATGATTTATAAAGTTGCTGCTATCTCTGCCATGTCAGGATGGCCAGGAGGTCTAAAAGCCAAACAAAGGCGGGATGTGAAGAGGATAAACAAAAGGTGGGAGCCTTGGACAGGCAGGAACCTGGGCGGGACCCCTGCTGCAGCCCTGGCAGGGGAGCTGTGTGAGTCCAGGGCATCTGTGCCCGTGTTTGTGGGGACCTGTGCTGTGCTCAGCACACATGTAGTGTGACAGGGAAGCCCACAGGGATGGGCATAGCCCTCAGGTGCATGGTGGGCTCCATCTCAGCCAGAGCCCTGCATATCCCACCTGCTAGGCTCTGGCTCGAGCTCTAAGCACTGCCTGTTCTCTGCCACACTGCACCGTCTGAGAGAGGGGCAAGTCACCCCCTGCGGCAGGGTGCCCATGCTTCCCCTGCCCCAATTTTCCTCCGGGTCCCCAGCAGGGAACTGGGGGATTTCCACATGCATGCCCCCTGCACCAGGGAAGGAATGGCCATGCACATCCCTCCCGGGCACACGGATAACCCCGGAGCATCCCTCCCCTCACCTCCCTCGGCAGGGGGTCCCGTCTGGACACCCGCTGGAGCAGGGGAGCCTCCTGTTGCCGAGTATTCCCCCCGCAGAAGGGTCTTCCACGCGTGTCCCACCCATAACAAGCACTGCAGCTCCCAGATCACATTCCACCTCTCTGGTGAGTCTCCCACTCGTGTCCCTTCCCGAACACCGAAACCCCCAGACTCTCACGCAGACCTCCCCGGAGCCGAATTTCCCTTGCGTGTCTCCCACCAGGAGCTCCCACCTGGAAGCCCTCCGCGATCGCGGCCACGGACATCCCTACAGGCAGGGCGAGAACGGAGAGGACGCGGCGGTTCATCGGGATGCAGCTCGGGATGTAGCTCGGAATGCAGCTCGGGATGCAGCGGCAACGAATCACGCCGTGCCACTGACTCACTTTTGTTTTTCGGCTCCTCCACTGCTTTCCGGGAAAGCCCTGGGCGGGAGGGGAGGGAGGGAGTAGAAGAGGGACAAGGAAGGGAACGGAGACAGGAACGGGGTCAGGGGTGGGGACGGACAAGGGTCAGAATGGGGATGGGAACAGGGCTGGGGATGGAGACGGGAAGGAGTTGTAGGTTCTGGTGGGATGGGAACGGGAACTGGGGTGGGGATGGGGGCAAGGATGATGGATGGGGGATGTGCACATGAATGGGGACGGGAACAGGGACAGGCATGGGGACGGAAGCAAGGGTGGGAGGGATGGGGAGGGGGCAGGGATGAGGGGCTGGAGGCAGGGATGGGGATAGGCATAGGGACTGGAACAGGGGTGAACATGTGGATGGGCAGAAATAGGGATTTAGGAGGGGTTGCGTGGGGCTGACCCCTGATGTCACCCAGCCTCGGGGTCTTTAGTCCCATGTCTACTGGTTGAGGGCTGGGTCTAAGTTTCCATCCTGCCCTGCAGGAGCTGTTGTGTCCTAAAACACCCTCTGGTCACTGCAGGGGATGGACAGAAGAGCAGAAAGTCATGAGGGCTGGGTGAGGCGTGTGTGCAGGGACAGCAGGTGATCTGCAGTGGGTCCAGGGATTTGGAAGATGAAGGAAGCAAACCTGCTCCAACAGCAATAGGAAAACCTGTTTTTGTTTTTTCAGGTTTACAAAATGGCAGGCTATTGCATAATAGGACACTGCAGGCTGGAGGTGAGCAGCTCAGGTAGCACACAAGGCAAGAGGAAAAGGCAAAGGAAAGGGCAATAAAAGGACAGGATCATGTCAAGGTCAGGGACAGGATGTGGGATTGTTAGGACAGCTGATGAACACAGAATGTGATACAGAGGGGGTGGCTCCTGCAGTGCTGGTTTCTTGTAAACTCTATGGTTTTACTTTCAGTTTCTCTATTAACCAAGCACAATGCTTTCACCATCCTGTGTACTACTGACTGCCTTCTCAGGAGAAACCAGAAGCCAGGGAATTTGCAGATGTGGGGGCAGTCAAATTACAGAAATCAAGTCTTATGCTCTGGGCACGGTTCTTAGTCACCTTGTGCCCCACTGTGCAGGGCTCCCAGCCTCACCCTCCACTTCTGCTTGGGTCCCAAGGCTTTAGCCTCACAGACCACTGAGAGAAGCCTCTGAGTGCTTATGGTGCTGGTGACAGCCACAGTGGGTGTTTGGGGAGGGGAAGCAGGAGAATGAACCCAGCACAACCAGGGCATTGCTGAGGGTCAGTGGGGATGAACAGAGCGCTCTGGGTGGAATGCAGGTGTGAGGATGAGGGTGCAAGGGTGAGGATGAGGATGAAGGGGTGACTTTTGACCAAAAGCTGGTCCACCAGGCACATCAACCAGTTGTGCTCAGTCTGTACAAGCATACCCTGGAGAGTGTCAGGTCTGTGCATTGTCTGGGAGCAGCCCCAGAGCCCAGCAGGGAATGAGGGAAAAGCACAAAGGCTGAGGAAGGCTGGGGAAGGACAGGTGCACTGTGAGAGGAAGAGGATGTCAGACAGGTCCTGACACTTTCTCGGGGCACTGTGTGCTTTCTGCCCCAAAGTCCCTGCTCCATCCAGCAGTCTCTTCCCCCTGCAACCCTGCAGCCCCCAGGCAGCATTGTCCTTCAGAGCCTTTGCATCTCTCTGTGCCCACACTGCTTCTCCCCGTGGTGCTCAGGAACAGGAGTTAGGAGCTGTGCGTCATGGGTTAGGTAACTAGTGAGTTGGAAACTTCATGAGCTGCTGAAATGATGGATTAGTGAGGTCAAGTGTTAGATCAGTGCAAAGGGCATGGGGCCCTGGTTTGATTTGTTTCCTTTCCAAAAGAGCTGATAAAATAGAGTTTATTTTTCAGATAACACCCTGTGAATATGAACACCGGAAAGGATCTGTATCCTGTTCCACCCTCTGGCTGATGAGGCGACAGCCAGTCAGTGGGAAGCACACTGTACACCTGTGTACATACAACAGGTATTGTGTACAGCCCTCAGGATCTGGCTTTAGCCACCCAGTCTGACCAGTAGCTCTGCCTGGAGTCCCAGGTCTCTGTCTCCTCAGCAGCCAGCCTGGACTTTGGACCACCCCAACACCCCAAATTCCCCTCTGTGGGGGCTGGCACCCAACTGTCCTCCATATCTGCATGCAGCACCGGGATTCCCATCCAGAGCAGCAGCTGAAAATGGAGTTTGGCAGGAAGATGGTGCAGAGTGGGGTGCAGAGACACAGTATTGGGCCAGGTGAGAGTGCTGGCTCGCCCACATGCAGCTTTCACCCCAGCTCTCAGCTATGGGGTATCCTACTGCCCCACACTGGGTGTGCTGTCTGGAGCCACCCACCTCAGGGCCCCTGCCAATGTCCCAGATGGGTGCACAGGCAAGAAGGCAGCTGCTGAGGCCTGAAGTCATGTTCAGCTACTGTCCCTCACCCCATCTTTCCCAGCCTGTCCAAAACACTTCCCTCTGCACCGCCTGCCAGCACCTTGCTCTGCCTGTGGCCACAGAGTGGCCAGTTGTATCCCAGGGACACAAGGGACAGAGCTCTCTGCCATGTGGAGAAAGGTTTATTTGGCTCCATGTGTGAGGGCAGCAAGTGTGGGAATGGGGAGCCCCACCAGCAGGTTGCTGGGAGGTGCTGGGAAGAAGCAGGGCAAGGTGAGGGTGTGTTTCCTTGCCAGGAGCCCAGCTTGGGACTGGGACAGTGGAGAGGCTTGGGAATGCAGAAGGACTGCAGGGTGCAGGCAGCACCGGTCCCTGCTCCCATCACTTGATGCGGTAAAGATGGAAGTGCTGACTCTGCGGGGAAGATGTGTCAGCAGGATGGGAGGGAGGGCTGTGGGGTGAGATGGCAGGGGCAGAGCTCACCTGGTGGCTTTCCAGGCGTCCTTGTGTGACAGGACCTCTTCCCGCTGGAGCCACGTGGTCTCCAGTGTCTCCTTCCCTCAGTGATCCACAAAGCACTGGCACAAAGGCAGTGGTGGAGTCTGGCAAGGTTTGAGAGATGGAGAGAGGGGTGAGAGCCTGCACCCCTGCACCTCAAGACAGGGAAACCTGGGCCACCTAATCCTGGCAGTCAGACAGGCATCCACCACCTGCTACATGCCCTAGGCAGAGAGATGGATTTCCCTGTCAGACTGGCCAGGTGGACCACTTCCACATCTCCTGGACAGAGACCTGGGCATCAGCCCTGCCATGCCCCTTGGACAGACAGATGGACATCCCCATCACCTCTTCCAGATAACCCTGTCACCCACTGCAGACAGACAGCTCTCCCACCACCACTTCCCATGGCAGGAGAGAGTGTGTGTGGCCAATCTGTGCCCACAACTGGGGTTCCTCTGAGGATTTGAGGCACCAGATGAGGGACTCCCCCCTCCCAGCATGAGCAGGGGGTCACTGACACTGCCATACCTGAGAACTGCCACTGCACACTGAAGCCAAAGGTAGGGTGTCTCCTGGCACTTGGGATGCTGCTGCGCTCCTTGCAAGGATGACACCAGGATCTGCTTGTTGGTGGCTGCCACCGCGGTGTGGTAGGAGCCTGAGAAGGTCCCAGCTGTGTTTGTGGCCAAGACGGTCATAGTGGATCCCAGCTCATTTCTCGACAGGCCCTGCAGGTCACACTGGGGACCAAGAGTCATGTGGGTGGCTTGGACAGTGCTGAGCCACAGTTCCCCCTCCTCCCCCAGCCTCCCCAGGCAGCGGGATGTGTGTCCCATGCCATGGCCCCTCTGCCTGGCAGCTTGGACCAGCACACGGGCACCAGCTGGGACAGCACCTCTCCCTCCCTGGGCAGGTCAGGACAGGGCAGAGCTGGCAGTGCTGGTACCTCCCAATGGCAGGGGTAGGTGACCAAGAGTACCCCAGGGTCCGCACAGCCAGAGCTGGCAGCCTCCTTGGTCACAGATACTGCAGCATGGCAGGGCATGGCATGGCACTGCAGAACGCAACAAAAAGAGCAGACAAACACTCTGTGCTGGGGTGTCACAGAATAGCAGGGCATGGCATGGTGAAAAGATGCAACCCTGTGAGCCCTGCACACCCAGGGGAGGGACAGTGGCACAGGACAGCGTGGCACAGCAGCCTGTGGCACAGCACAGTGCAGCACAGCTCAGCATGGAGTGGCACAGCACGGCACCAGAAAGGACAGCAAGAGTGGGCAGCCCCTTGGCCATTCCCAGGGCACCGCAGGGATGACACAGCCGGGGCGTGCAGCCCTCTACACCCACCCTGCACCCTGCACAGCACAGCACGGCTCAGCACGGCCAGACTCTGCTCCAGGGCTGCCCTCACCTTCCTGGACGCAGCGTCCCGGGCCACGAGCAGGGCCAGGGCGAGCAGCAGCAGCAGCAGCAGCAGCCCGGGCTCCCCATGGTGGTGGTGACTGTGCACTGTGCTCGGGCTCTGCCTGCGCTGCCCACCGCGCCCGCCCGGCCCCTTTCATAGCAGAGGGGCTGAGCCTCCTGCCAAGGGACACACGGTAGGAGGTGGGCAACCTGCCACTGCCCTGGGCAGAGTGCGCTCCTGTTCCCCTGGGCCGGGGGGGCTGCACCGGAGGACTCTGTGCCGGGAAGGGTCACAGCAGGGGACACGCGTCAGGCATCAGGTATGGTGACAGGAGGGACTGTAGGACACCACGGGGGGTATTGGGAATGTGTGTGCTGAGCCATGACAGAGTTGTCCAGAAAAATTGGATTTGTTACCTGGTGCATAATAAGGCAGTAATTACACACTCAGGAGAGACATTGGTTATCTATTTTAGTTCCAGCAGCATGGGTCCTCAGTGTTATTCCAAAGATCAAGCATACGAACTATAAAACCTTTTGCTATTTACACATTTTAGCAAACAAAGGCATCAATGTTCATTGGCTACAAGTTATTTAGTTCTCTTATTAATTACTAGTCTCTCTCCTATTGGTTAAGGATTCCCTTGTGTCTCATGCTAATTAATCTGCAGGCTCAGCCTCTCTCTTCTCTTGACTCAGTGGGCTGTAAGTCATGATCAGCCCCTGCCAGAATTTACTTTCTACCTGGTCAGAGCTGATTCAGCACTGAGTTGTCACTGATTCAGTTGTCTTTATTAGTTTTTTCTTATCTTGGGGGTTTTGCCGAATGTCCTGTAAATTCTGCACTCTTTGTGTCCATTACCACAGTACATCCTCCATCCCAAGTTTTGTTAACCACCACCCAGGTCTGAGACCACTGAAGCCTGTCAAGATCCAAACCTTAACAAGACAATTCTACCAAGTAATATTTCTTTCTAACCCCTGGACATAGCTTAGAGCTTGTTAGCTGCTCTCTGTTTCACAGACCAAATCTCCTTTCTTGTTGATTAGGCTCAAAAGCATAAAAATATCAAATATCCCTTTTAAAGAAATTTTTTTACTTATCCCACATTTTGCAACAACATGACAGGAGACTGTGGATATTTGCAGCAAAGCTTTATTGGGAGAAGCGGGTGGTGGGGCAGAGCAGGGGCCACATCCCTGTCTCTGCTGCCAGCCCAGGAGCCCCACGCTGCCACCCTCACCCGTGTAACTGCTGGCGGGTGAAGACATTGATGCCAACCCTGCGGGGACACAGAGGAGGAGATGTGAGGGAGGGACATGGCACTGTCCAAACACCCTCCCAGCCCTGCATTTGCTATCTGTTTACAGACACAAAACAGGTATTAAACCTGCTTTTTCAACGTGTGTGAGAGTGGCTCTGTAAGTGACCTAAACCACTCACTTGTGACAGCCCCTACTCCTCCGGGGTGCACAGGGGTCCTGTGCAGGACAGGGACAAGGGGCTCACCTGGTGGCTTTCCAGTCATTTTTGATGTCCGTCACATGTGATCTCAGCAGCCACATTGTCTTCAAAACCTCATTTCCATCATCATCCACGAAGCACTGGCCCGTGAAAACGGTGATGGAGTCTGCAGAGGCAGGACAGGAGGTGGAGGGGAGCATGACCAAGGTGGCAGGTCAGTGGCTGCCCCAGCACCAGGGACAGTAGACCTCTGCTGTCCCCAGCCTCTGGGGACTCTGGGGACAAGGAAAGCAGGCAGGAGGGCTCAGGGGGCTGGGGGTGTCACTTGGAGATGGGCAGACAGTGCAGGCTTCAGCCCCTGCTGCATCCACTGCAGGCTGGGACTGGGACCTGACAGCAAGCAAGGAGCTCCAGGGACAAGGATGGGGGAGCCTCAGGGACACCAGAGGGGAGGGAAAGCAGTGAGGATAGTGCAGGGGAAGGCAGGGAATCAGCAAGGATATTGCAGGGAGGGCAGAAAATCCTCAAGGTCATAATGGGGAGAGCAGGGGAGGTCCGGGGTACCATAAGGAGATTGGGAAAGGAGTACCTGAAAAGCTCCAGTTGACGGTGAAGCCGAAGGTGGGCTGGCCCTTCTGGTTAGGGCTCTTCTGCATGGCCCCCTGCAGTGGTGACACCTTGATCTCCTGCGTGGTGGCTGTCACAGCCGTGTGGTAGGAGCCAGCAAAGATACCGGTCTTTGCATTCACGGTTTGGATGGTCATGTTGGAGCCCAGGTCATTGACCCAGTGCCCGGCCAGGGAGCACTGGAGAGGAGAGAATTCAGCACCGGTGCCACAGCACAGCCTGCAGCCACAGCCCCCTGCCCACCCTGCCCTGTGCATCCCACCCTGATGATACCTTTTTCACAGCAAGGCTGTGAGCCCCCAGGGCCAGGAAGAGGACGAGGAAGAAGGGAGTTGCTTGCACCATCTCTGCAGCAGGCAGACAGCTGATGTACCTGGGGATGTGCTCCTTGCGGGTCTCTGCCGATGCTCCTGCTTCATCTCCTTTTTATTGCTGCCAGGGCTGTGGGTGGCAGCTCTGGCCAGGGCATTGTGCAATCTGGGTGTTTCCAAATCTGTGGTTCCCAGCCATACGAAGGGGTAATTGCAGCAAACATTCCCAGAAGTGAGTGCTGGAAGTGTCCGTCCTTGCTCCCCTGGCACCTTGCAGGGAGGGCCTGGCTCCTGCTGATCAGTCACTGCTGAGAAATGACCAGCAGGGAAAACCCCTCTCTGGAGTTGTTGTCCATTCTGTCATCCACTTGCCACATCAATTCTGTGCCCAGCTGTTGAGGATCCTTAACCCTGGTGACCTCAGGACTGGCTGCAGTACACAGCTCACCCTTCTCTTCCTCACCAGGCATGCTCATGCAAACCCACCCACCACCCAGATTCTTTTGGGACCCAGCTTTCCTCCCCGCCCCCCATCCACACCCAGTACTCATGGGTCTACAAAGTTCGGACGTGAATATTAGCTGTTGTTTTCATGAACTGGTTTGTGTTGGAAGGAAATTATTTAGTTAATGAAAAGCTAACATTCACAGAATATCTTGGACATTCGATTTTAAGGTGACAGAAGTTGTATTTACACAGGATTCTTAGATAACTCTAAGCACATATTTTTATAATTCCCCTTACGTTACACTTGTTTCTGACCAGGGAGGCTGAAGTGCACAGATTCGGCCCAGAGTTTTTCACCCATTTCTTAACTGCTTTCAAGGCAGTCTCCTAAAATACATGTTTTAGTTTAACCAGTTGTCATAGCAAAAGCTGATGGAGGCTATTCATCCAAAAATAATCCTTTTTTTGTAAGCTGGAGACAAGGCAGCTCTTTGCAACATCTCAAAAATACTTCTCAGGCTTCGCTTTCTCTTAGATTTCACATTTAAGCCCTGGATTCTCTCTGGCAGTAAAATTCATTGCTATCCAGGCTGGGGAGCACTGTATTTCTGCTGCTGGCATCTCCACACTCCCCCTTCCTCCCTCCAGGAGCCCAACAGCCCTCTTGCACCCCTGCCTGGAAGAGATCCCCGCCGAGAGAGCTGGCTGCCCGCCAGACATTCCTGCCCCAGTTTGTTGTCTCAGAAATCAACTGCTTAACAAGGTATTTCTTCCCGCATAGCTGCTGTTTGCTCTGACTCTTTCCTGGCAAGAAGGTGCTGCCCGCAGCATTGACAATATTTGGAATAACAACTGAGGCCAATCTGGGAAGGTTGCAGGGGGCAGGAGGGGTAGACATTATCCCTTCTCCATCACCCCCTCTCCATCATCCCCTCGTTATCACCCCCTCACCATTACCACGGTTCAGGGAGCTCCTGCAGGAACCCTGTACATGGAAAATACAAAGTTTCCATCCTGCTGGTGGCAGCCTACAGCTCATTCACAGCTGGAGGTTTACTTTAGCATCACTCTAGCATTAGTTTATTTCTTACATAATTTGTATTTTTCCTGTACCTGACAATCCCTGTGGTTTATCTTGTAGGTTCGGGGGCCAGCTCAGTGCTCAAGCAGGCAGATTTCTTGACTAGTCTCAGCTGAGTGCTGGGGTGTCTCCATGGGGTTTGCCCCCTCTGAAAATGAGAGAGCAAAGTGGCTTGGAACTCGCGGTCAACACCACAACTAAATTCTGCAATGCCATGCCTGAGCCCTGGCACAGCAAGAAGTGGGAGCAACTGGCAGGCAGGGAAGAAATCCAAAGCAGAAAGCACTGAAAAAGTTAAAAATTAGCAAGGCTGTGGTTTAAAACCCATGTATGTTCAGGATGTTATGAAAAGTAAGGCTTGGTGAATAATGGTAAGAAATAGTTAATGAAAAATATAACTTGCTGCTCAAACTGGGGTTGAGTCAGCCTTGAAAAACAATAGTACAGGCAAATGTTGATGAAAATCACATCTGTGACCAAGGACTGTCCTCTTAGCCCTCAGCTATGTCCATGCAGAAGCTGATGAAAGCTGAGCCTACCTGATATACAATTTATTGAGGTGATACAGCCAAAAGTGGGGGAGAAATTAGAAATATCCCTTTATAGAGACTGAACACCCGAACCTTTGGAAGGAATGTTGCCTGACGTTAAGGAACAGTGTTGGTGTGTCAAAGCAGTAACCAGTCCAGCCAGAAGCTGTGCTGGCTTCAGCGCCTGCTCTTGTTCCTTGTCAGCTGGGTTGGGATATCACTGTTGTTGTTGCAAGCTGTCAACAGAAGACAAATGGAGGTGGAAACCCCAGGTGTCCCTCAACGATGTGCTGGCACCCGTGTCCTACCATCCTTGCCAAGGTGACCCTGAGGGAGTGCATCTCCATCGCTTTCCATCATCTGTGGGCTCTGCCATGTGAGGATGACACCAGCTGCTCTGGTGGGGGCTGCATCCGGGACAACCTGTCCTTCCCGGATATTGTTATTCCTCTACCCGTGTGGTTGCAGGAACACTCCCTTGGGGAGAGAAGAAAAGGTCATTTGTCACCCACTGACAGCATCGGGCCACCGCAGTGATCCCCTGCCTGCACCAGCTCCCAAGACAGACAAGTGGGGGAAGAATGCTCACAGCAGGCGGGAGACGCTGCTTCCCACCCCAGCCTAAAGGCTGTTAAGGACTTAGGGAACACTAGGCTCTAAAGTGGACAGAAAGAGCTTGTAGCCCTTCCTGTGGTGTTCACAGACACGCCCTGCCCTACCTGTGGTGTTCACAGAGCTCCTCTGCCCTCCCTGTGATGTCCTTCATGCTCTTTTTTCTGCCTAGCTCTAGCCGAGATCAGGTGAGCTCCCTGTGCCTGCCCTGCACAGGTCCCCTGTGCATTCCCAGAGAGGACTGGGCTGTCCCACCCCGTGAGCGTCCCTTGGCAGGAGGCTCAGCCCCTCTGCTATGAAAGGGGCCGGGCGGGCGCGGTGGGCAGCGCAGGCAGAGCCCGAGCACAGTGCACAGCCACCACCACCATGGGGAGCCCGGGCTGCTGCTGCTGCTGCTGCTGCTCGCCCTGGCCCTGCTCGTGGCCCGGGACGCTGCGTCCAGGAAGGTGAGGGCAGCCCTGGAGCAGAGTCTGGCCGTGCTGAGCCGTGCTGTGCTGTGCAGGGTGCAGGGTGGGTGTGAAGGGCTGCACGCCCCGGCTGTGTCATCCCTGCGGTGCCCTGGGAATGGCCAAGGGGCTGCCCGCTCCTGCTGTCCTTTCTGGTGCCGTGCTGCCCGGGGTGGGGGGTGAGGGGCTGCATGCCCTGGCTGTCCTGTGCCATGTTGTCTAACAGGCTGTATGCTTTTGTGGTGCCCTGCAGCGCTATCCAATGCCATCCCACACCGTCCCACCCCATTCCAATGCTATCCCATGGCTCAGCGTCCATGACCATGGGAGTTGCCAGCTCTGGCTGTGGTCTGTGGGTGCTGTTGGCCACCTATCCCTGGTACAGGGGAGTACCCAGCACCCCAGCTCTGTCCTGCTCTGCCTGGGGAGGGAGAGGTGCTGTCCCAGCTGGTGTTCATGCAACCACTCCCCGGTGCCACAAAAAGGGCCATGCTGGCCCCACACATGCAGTACACGTGTCCCACTGCTTAGGGAAGCTGGAGCTGGGGCTGTGACTCACCAGCGACCAAGACACCCAGCAAAATCGCAGCTCCCAGTCCTGTCTGTCTGGGAACACAACAGGAAAGGAAGTAGACCTCTCTAATCCCCCATCCCTCCCTAAGCAGGCTGGTGCAACTTTCAAATGCTGCGCTGGCACAGAAAAGAGGAAAAGGATGCCAAGTGCCCAGCCCTGGGCAGAAGGGCACTGTGATAAACAGCTATTATAGCATTGACTTTCACAGGTAGTAAAATGTAAGAAATATTATGTACCGGAACATGTTAGGAAATGTTATGTACAAGTATGTTAAGAATAACTTTTTTATGCAGATATTAACTAGTTAACGTTATAAGCAGGGTCAAAGTTACAAGATGCTTATATAGCTTGAATTATAAGATACCAATGTAACCTGAATCATAACTTTCTATACCTATATAACCTGAATCAACGTTCTGTACAATGTAATATCTAGTATATGGTGAACTAATCGCTTAATGCTTAAATCAACAGAAACCCGCCAGGTGGATAATCTCAAAAATAATCAAGTATAGCTCTATTGGTGTGGGAAATGAAGTTACAGAGAACTCGCAGGTGCTGACAGAGTAGATAAACGGCGTTGTGCATGAACAGATACAAATGGATACATGTTTCGATCTGAGACCTTGGCAGAAGCTGCCTGAGTTAGAACAGCGAGCTTTTTCTTTTTAAAGCAAACGTAGTTTTGTAGTTCTGAAATAAGTATGCTTTATAAAAGTAGAAATGTATTTTTAACAAGTAAAAACATGCTTTTATGTCAGAAATAATAGTGATAAGTAAAAGAGTAAAGAATTTTGAGTTTAGCAATAAACCTTTTAATGGAGTTTCTTAGAAAGTTAATATGTAGCAATATAAGCCTGTACAATGGCCTCAATAGCAATATGATGATTGTTTGAGAAAATACGCATTGCGGTAAAATCATGGACAGTGATGATTGGTACAAATGTGCTAGCAAGCTTTGTGGCATTTGCTTGTTGGCTTAAAAAAGTATATAAGGCTTTGTAGAAAAAAGTGAGGGCTGCAGCCTCGGCATCTGTACCTGCTGCAGCTGCTACCGCTATTGCTACTGTCACTGCTGCTGCTTTTGGTATTATTGTTCACAACATGTCCCCTGTCTCACCCTTCAATAAATGTGAGACTGATTCAGTAATAAATCATCTCTGTGACATCTCTCAGTCATCCCAGTCCCCACAATCCTCGCATACTGGGAAGCACCAGGATGTACTAATGAGAAATTGGAAAATGTAAAGTCGATTAGCCACAAAGTGGAGAATTAAAACCAGTTAGATCCAGAAAGACCAAGGAACACCATAACTGCACATGCCGTGTTCCCTTCCACCTCCCTCAGTATACCCCTCAGACTCCATCGCTGTCCAGGGGGATCGTGACTCTCCTACCTCATGGGTGTCCCTTGGCAGGAGGCTCAGCCCCTCTGCTATGAAAGAGGCAGAGCCCGAGCACAGTGCACAGTCACCACCACCATGGGGAGCCCGGGCTGCTGCTGCTGCTGCTGCTGCTGCTCGCCCTGGCCCTGCTCGTGGCCCGGGACGCTGCGTCCAGGAAGGTGAGGGCAGCCCTGGAGCAGAGTCTGGCCGTGCTGAGCCGTGCTGTGCTGTGCAGGGGGCAGGGTGGAGGTGCGGGGCTGCTCGCCCCGGCTGTGCCATCCCTGCGGTGCGTGTTTTCTTTGTGCCTGTTTTCTTGTGCGTGTTTTCAGCTGTGCTGCCCTGTACACAGGACACACCCCGGTACACAGAGTTTGTGCCTAAGGGGCTGCATGTTCTGGGGGTACCATCCTGTGCCATGCCCTGCCATGCTGCAGTATCTGTGACCAAGGAGGCTGCCAGCTCTGGCTGTGCTGTTCCTGGGGGTACTGGTGATCACCCACCCCTGCCATAGGGGGTACCCAGTACCTCCAGCTCTGCTGCCCTGCCCAGACAGTGAGGGGTGCTTTCCCAGCTGGAGCCCACACCACAGGTCCCAGCTGCCACACAGAGGGGCTGTGCCATGGGACACAGGAGGAGCTGGAAGTGGGACCGTGCCTTGGCACTGACTGAGACACCCACAAAAGCCCCAGGGTCACCTGCAGGGCCTGTGGAGAAATGAGCTGGGCTCCACTGTGACCATCTTGGCCACAAACACAGCTGGGACCTTCTCAGGCTCCTACCACACCGCGGTGGCAGCCACCAACAAGCAGATCCTGGTGTCATCCTTGCAAGGAGCGCAGCAGCATCCCAAGTGCCAGGAGACACCCCACCTTCAGCTTCACTGTGCAGTGGCAGTTCTCAGGTATGGCAGTGTCAGTGACCCCCTGCTCATGCTGGGAGGGAGGAGCCCCTCATCTGGTGCCCCAAATCCCTCATGGCACCCAGCCCACCTGGCTGTGGGCACAGAACTGGCCCACACATCTGCTCCTGCCTTGGGACATGGAGGAGATGTGGGACATAGGATTAGGGGGGTTATCTGTTTGTGAGAGTGTCACAGACAGAGTGGGAACTTCAGACAGTGTTTATTAAAAAAGCCTTGCCATTGAATCACAAGGTTCAGAAAGGACTCCCTTGCTTTCTAGAATCCTCCCCAGCTGGGTACAGCTGGATCCAAACATAGCCCTAGACTTTGTCAATGGATTATGTCTAAAGGACTGTACAGGTGTAATAGAAACTTTGTACAACTTAGTACCACAGAATTTGATTGGAAAATCAGATCTATTTATATTAAAATATTTATTATGATAATCAGAAAAAATATCTTAATAAGAATTACTTACTACAGATTAGAAGCTATAAATATTTTTATTGTATAATGCACTATTTTAAAGCAGTATTAATTACATTAAAGCTAGCAAAACTAATTACAAAGAGCCTGAAGTTCCTCAGCTGTACCAGTAATTGTGGGCAAATATCTAGTTCAGCCTCAGGGAGGGGTCGAACCTATGCAAGGGAGGAATCTCCACACACGTTGTGGGAAGGGGTGTGTAAGAAGACCCTGCCCTTAGAAATTGGGAGCACGCTTCTGTGGTATAAAGTGACTGACTGTCAGCCAGATGTCAGCTGTGCCAGCTCAGCAGCTTTAGATATGTTATCTATAGTAACACCTTCTGGTTCCTTTATTTGTTTCTTTACCAGTTTCATGACATCTTCACTTTGCTATCAGGATGTTTAACTTTGGGGACTGATGAGTCAGACTCACTTCATCATTATTCAATACCAAAAGCAGCATGACAGCCCTTTCTCCATTCACCACTTAGCAAATAGGGAATCGTTCAAGTTGTTTTACTCCCACGCAGGCAGAGCATCCTGCTACAGAAAGGGGACTGGGGTGTCCCTCTCTCCATCCAAGGGAGAACAGCAGGGGTGCTGACCATCCATCTGTCCAGGGAGATCTGTGTGTCTAGGGACACAAAGGGAAAGGGAGGGGAGCTCCCTCCTTTCTTTCCCTCCCACACCAGGCTGGTACAGCCTTCAAATGCTGCAGTGGTGGAGAAAGAAGGAAAAGGAGGCACAGTGTTAGCCCTGGGCAGAATGGGACTCGATTTAGTCAAGGGCCCGCAGCCCTGTGGCTCAGCTGCTCCCCACAGAGGCCTTCTCAGGAGGAATGCTCTCACCTCTGCTGCCTGCAGGGCAGGCTAGGCAGAGCCAGGAGCCAAGCAAGAAGCAGGTCTTGCCTGCTGTCACATCTGGGAAAGCGGGTAAGGAGGCACATCCTGCTCCCTTTAGCAAAACTCCACAGGAGCCAGCCACCACTGGGACTTGTCCACTCCCTGCATCCCTAGCCCTCCAGCCCAACCCAAGAAGAAAAATAGGGGCAGAAAGGATTTCCTCTTTTGGCTTGGCCTGGTGGGAAGAAGACAGCAAAGACTAACAAGAGTAGACAGCTGAACAGATTTATTAAGATTTGAAGTGATTTATCCCCTTAAATGTGCTCCACTGCCTGCCCCCGGCGCCAGCAGGGAGAGGGGCCATGGTACCAGACCAGGACCTGCTTCTTGGGCTCAGATTGTCACCATCCAGGGAGCCGGGTCTCCCCTGGGGATTGTATCTGCCACAGGCCCTCCTGGGGCAGAGCCAGTCAGTATGTGCAGTGTCATCCCAGGACAACTACAGCATCCATGCGCCTGAGTGCACCAGTCCAACATCCTCACACACACATTCACCCACACCCTTTTTTTCCCTGCAGGACAGGTCCCCACCTTACCCAGCCCAATTACTGCAGCAGAAAGGTCTCCTGTGCCCCTGGACAAGGTACCAGCTGCAGTTTGGGATGGCTGGGAAACCAGCAGGCTATCAGAGCCCTGAGCAATGGGAAAGGGGAGGCAGAGGCTCCAGCAGCAACTCCTTAACCCACCCCACTCTGAGGAGACATCCCCACACCTCTGGTTCCCCCATGTGCTCAGCATCAGCGGCTGGAAGCCCCCTGAGGTCAAGGGCATGTAGTGGAGGTAGGGAAGGAAAACAGCAATGTGAGTACTAGCATAGAGCGGGAGGGGAGGGTCCCTGCCTGCCATCTGCGGCCGCCCCAGCCCGTGGTGCACCCGCTGCCCTGCCCAGTGCCACGAGGCTCAGGGGTGGCTGGGGCCCTGGGGGAGCCGCTCAGGTGCCAGTGCCTGGCCAGCCCGGCGCTCCAGGGCCAGCTGCATGCTCCAGATGCTGAGGGGCCGCATGTAGGCCAGCGAGCGGTACACCTTCTTCTCCCGATAGGCCTCCGGGGTCTGGAAAGCCATGCCCAGCCGTTCCCAAACCGTCCGGTAGCAGCCCTCCGCCGTGCGGAAGCCTTCCTCCACCATGCCCTGCAGGAGAGGAGAGAGGACCGTCAGCACACCCACACGGAGAGCACGCTGGGGAGGGCGGCAGCAGCATCCCCACTCACCTCCTGGATCATGGTGGCAGCCAGGGAGTAGACCACGCCAATCCACACCTCGTTGGACTGGACGCTGGAGGTGTCGGGCACGCCGTCGGGTCTCATGCCGTTCACCGCGCCCATGGTGCCGCCCGCGAAGCTCAGCACGTTCTTCTCGAAGATGGTCTTGAGTGCGCTGAGAATGTGACTCTTGGGGAAAACCTGGGAGGAAAGAGATGGGCTTGGTGCTCATGTGGACCCCTCAGGGTGGGTCTGGAGTGGGATTGAATTTTCCATGAGGAAAAGGGCAACACTGCTTGCTGGATCAATTGCAATGAATTCCCAACTCAGGAAAATAACAGGAAAGTCTCTTTCCCCAAAAAGTGCAAAAAGATCCCAAAATACTTAGCAGAGAAGTGCTGAACCACATTCCACCTTCCTCCTGAGGGGGCTGACAGCTCATCCAACTAGTCCATCTCCAAAAACAGCTTCTCAACCACTGTCACTGGCCAAGCCCCTTCCCCCCCCATTTCTTGGGGATTTGCTTTGGGGGCCTGGCCAACCACACCATCCTCATTTAGTTTATATTCACTTACAAGGGAACCAAGAGCCAGGAGGCTCATCAGCACAGCCCAGGGATATGTCAGATTCTTCTTGCCAGTCTGGTGACACTAGAGGCAGGGGAAGCAGAGGCTGGGAGGACACCAGGCAAGATCTTGCTGGGAAGGCTGGGCAGTCCAACCAGACAGCTTTTGCAGACTCAAAGCAAAAGCAACAAATCCCTTCTCTCCATGCTCAAGCTCAGCAGCCCTGCAGACATTTTTACCCAGTGCGGCTCTGGAGATCAGCCCAGGGGATGCTGCAGGAATCAGTAAAGGGCTGGTGTGCCCTTCTCTAGCAGAAGCTTTTGAGGCACACTTTCTTCAGGACTGGATCACAGGCTGCTCTTATGTCGCATTTCTGACTTGTTCACTGCTGCCTTGTGCATGCAGCAAGGCTACGTTAGTGAGGTTACCAACAGGAATTATGCCAGCCAGGCAACGGATCAAAATACATGGAAAAAACCCATAGAATGTCATATTAACAGAGGAGAGGAATTCACCAGTCCCACCTCCAGTGAGCTCAGAGCTCACCAGACAGCAGGGAGAAGTGCTACCTTCAGTTGAAGTGGCAGTCCGAGGCTGGGCAAAGGTAGGCCAGATTCTGGACTGTACCACGTTTACTCTTTCCTCCCAAAAGGGTATTACTGCAGGAGGGCTGGGCCAGATCCTGCCTGGAGCTCCAGGCACAGCCCCAACCCCACACTGGGTTAAACACAGGAGGGAATGACCAGGTAAAGTCACATAAAGTTCCCCTCCGATTTACCAACAGACAGTGAAATGGTTTGTCACCCTCACACAGACAAAGCCACCCCTCCGTTCACTCAGCTTAGGCATTTGCCTGCCCATCTCCACCAGAAAGCTTTGCTCTGACAACTGCCCACAGGGCATAAATAACCCGGGGTTCTCCAGTGCCCTCCTCTCTTCCAGGTACTGCAGCACCAGCAGCTGCTTTGACCATCCCACCAGACATGAGGAGTCTGCAGCCAATTCTTCCCTTGCAACTAAAGAGCAACAGACTCTAGGGCTTGGAATAAGCCACAGTTCCCTCTGATATTAATTTTGGACTTTTTAGGGCAGCAAATAACGTGGAAAGTTTCCTACACTTTTTTCTAGCATTTTTAAACAAATAGCACCTTGTGCAGAGCAAACCCCATTGGGGCCAAAGATAACTGCAGTTATACATCCCTGCTGCATGGCCTCTCTGTGAGAAGGTTTTGGTTTAAGGTGGATTCCACTGTAGCCATCCAACAGCCTCCACTGGGGTGTGCACACTGGGAGAGCAAGCAGGTGCCCCCACACCAGCTCCAACGTGTACCCCCCAACATGAGCCAGCCCTGTTGCTGCTTCCCTCCTGCCACAGGTCCCATCCCACCCCAACCACACCAAAGCAGCCCCTTCTCTTACCTCAAACTCCCCTTGGTCCAGACCACAAGCTCCAAGAAACCACTGCCCAGCACACTGGTCTGACATGATGCTGTTGGAGGTGTCATTTCCACTGCTATCATAGTTGTAGTATTTTCCTAGAAAAGGCAGGAAGCAGTTTTAAATCAATAGATTAGGATACCCGGCTCATGTGAGCCGTCCCTACACACCACCTTGTGTGGCAGGAGCACAGCTGCTTTTCCCACAAGACTCTTCTTCCTTTCCCACATCTGCTCCCTCCTACACACCTGCTCCTTCCCCTCCACTTAGAGGGGCATCTCCCTTCCTTCCCCCCAGCTTGGAGGAACAGTATCACCCCTTCCTCCCCCCATTCCCCACAAAGCTCCATGATCCAAGGAGGAGGCACCCCCTCCCAAGGAACAGATGGCCAGCTGAGCGTGGTTCCCCACTGCTGAGCACCCACCATTCCAGAGCCTCCTCTCAAACGCCTCCTGGCCCTTGTTCAGGATGTCCAGGTATTTCTGCCGGACCTCAGTATCCCCGAGCACCTCTGCCATCTTGCACATCATGCAGACAGCAGCCAGCCACAGCCCGCCGCAGTAGGCACTGCCGGAGCCAAAAGGGAGAAGCATCAGGAATGTGGGACACCTCAAGGGCTCCACAACAAATGGGATACAAGGGCCCAGTGCTGAGCTATGCCCCCAGCCCACAGCCCCCATCTCCAAGCCCACCTGCCTCTTTCTCACCTGGCTCCGTGCACCACCCAGGCGTCGTACGTCTGGTCAGCAAAGCCACCGTTTTCAATGAGCCCATCGTTATCCGTGTCGAACTTCAGCTCTGACTCCATCACGGCCTGTGGGAGAGGCAGGAGATGGTCACGCAGCCCTCACATCCTGAAAGCTCCTCTCACTCTGCCTAGGAGCATCCAACCTCTCAGGAAGTTGCTTGGCTCCAGAGGGAAGTGGGAAAGGGTGATGGTCTGATCACAGGTCTGATCTCCCAGTACCTGGCACACTGGCCACATGTCCCGCAGGTACAGGGAGTCGTGTGTCAGGTAGTAGTCACGGTACACCTGCAGCACAAACTTCAGGTTGAGATCCTTCCAGTCAGCAGTGTCGTGCATCAGGTAGGCGTTGACACGCTGCCAGGGCTCATCACCTAAACCGGGACACAGCAGATGCAGCAGGGAAGCAAGCAACACACAGCTCTCCTCCTACACAGGAGCAAGGACCCAAGGGTGCTGTGATCAAACAGCACTGGAATAATGTGTTGTTGCTGTGCCATCTCTAGCGAGAACAACCTTCCTGCTACTTCCTTCTGTCTCCCTTGTACAAGCTCCATGCAGCACGGTCTTCATCACCACCCCACACCATCCAGCTTTCCATTCCCAGAAAATATAGAATCATTTAAGTTGGAAAAGACCTCTCAGCACTACTAAGTTCACCACTGAATCACTTCCCTAAGTGCCTCATCTAGACTTCGTTTAGATACTCCAGGAATGGTGATACCACAACTTCCCAGGCAGCCTGTTCCATCACTTGATAACAACAAACAGTGTATTTTATGAAGCATACACATTTCCCACAGTTTGGGACTTCCTCTGCTTCCCCACAAGCCCAATTGAGCCCTCACCTGGGTCCCCAATGTCATGTGGCACCACATTCTTCATCTTCACTTGGGCTGTCTGACCACACATCAGGTACTGCCGGGGCTGGACATCCTCGTTCACAACAGTGACAGCTGCAGAGGACAGAGCAAGATGCATTAGAAGGGCAACAGAAACTGCACCAGAAAGGTGCAAGCATGGTCACAGGCAGGGCCACCAGCAGGTCAGGCTGCCCTCTGGGGTTCCAAGGTCACACCCCTCTGGAAAGGGTTGAGGGGACACCAGGCTGCTCCCCATACCCCCCTTAGCAGGAGACATACAACTGTCACCACCCCCCTAAGGCAGGGTTGGGAAGGTACCATAGTGGGCTCAGCCCTTCCAGAGCCTAGCAAAGGGCTGTGCTCCACCCCTGCTTGGGGCACCACCAAGCAGCCACCAAGCCCAGCCAGAGCACCAGGCTGTGCAAACAGCTCCATGTGTCTGTTCTGCAAGGGGCAAGGACAGAGCTGGGAAGACCAGGGGCTCCCCCCAGGGCAGGCAGAGCCAGCTGTGCACCCCCAGCATGGCAAGAAGGCACCCCCAGTGCTGGGCACAGACATGTTCAGGCAGCAGCATTCCAGGGCTGCATGTCCTGGGCACAGCAGAGCAGCTGGAGGGGGATGCTGGATCCATGGCACACATCTCTACGGCAGTCGCTGTCCCAAATCCTCCATCTCTTCCCGAGGTGAAGCCCTGAGCACACACCAAGGCAGGGTCCCTGGGGACACTCACCGATGTCATACTGCAGGCTGATCTGCAGCTTGGGCCACAGCATGACGAGAGCAAAGGAGGCATAGAAATGGACATCGTAGGTGTTGTACATCCGGTACTCCTGGCCTGGCAGGACAGGACAGATGGTGAGGGACAGGAGACTGCCATGGGGAGGGGAGAAGGGGGCAGGTCCTCCCTCCACATGGCCCAGGATAGGGGGATCTTTCCCAGCAGAGGCAGGGGCTTCCATTCAGGGTGGGTTTTATTTTCTACATAAGGGTCTGGAGAACACTTCATGCCATATCCTACAGGGCTGCAAGGGGTTTTCCTGGGAATAGCACTGCTCCCTACACACTGGAGTGTGGAAAAACATCCCCATGGCAGGTTAAAAGCACATGGCTACAGTAATGGAAGGAGCTGAGTTAGGAGAATCCCTCACGTCCCTGTGAGTTACCTTCCAAATAAGCAAACCTTCCGTACTCCCGCAGGACAGGGAGGAGGTGGGACAGTCCAGCCCCCGCCGGCCCTTGCAGGTCCTCAGCACGGCAATCCGGGGGCACCTCCATCCAGATGGTTCCCCCATCCGTCATGAAGTAGAGCTCATTGAAGAGGGCCGACTTGTACCAGGAAGGCAGCTGGCTGCAGGGAAGAGGGAAGCTCACCCTCAGTGGCTGAGGTGGTGATGCTGCAACAACAGCCAACCTCAGGAGGTCACTGGGAAAGTGCCCTCATCTGCCCTACCTGTTCTCCAGGATGGGATTCTGCCACGCTTCGATCTTCCTCTCCCACTCCTCGTAGTGTGTCAGGGCGTAATGGGACAGGGCAGGAGCAGCATCGCCTTTGCTGCCAAAAAACCGTGTGTACCGCCTGTCAAGGGAGGGTTTGGTGAGCACCCCGTGGGCTCCACCCAGGAAACCCACATGGACACCACTGGACTACAGTGAACAGCAGAAGAACTCAACTGCTACTGCAAGGGCACTGGGGAGCAAGGGCTGGACACAGAGTCCCCTGCCTGAGCTGGCAGGACCACAGCCACAGGGAGTGGGTGGCAAAAGGTCCCCACACTGTACACAAGTCAGGAAGGAGGGAAAAGGGGGCTTTGGGGGCTTGAGCCAAACACCACTGGAGACAACCCACCTACCTGAGGTGAAGCTTTTCCTTGGAGCCAAAGTGAACACAGGGCATGTCCCAAGCCAGAGCCAATTCCAGCGTCTTGTGCCCACGGGCAGGCACCCGGCAGCTGGCACACACGGCTGCTGCTGTCACCTCCCCCTTCCCTGTTGGGCTGCTTTTACCTGCCAGGAAAAATTAAGATGTTCTTAAGCAACCAAGGAAGACCAAAGAGAGGGTAACTGAAGTTCACACACACCTTAAGGAAGATGAGACTGTCTGGGCATACCAAAGCCCCTGTACAGCCTCAAAGGTACAGCCCCCGGGCATTAAGGGGTGATGTTACTGCAGGAAAAAAATACCTTCCATAGGAGGAATGGCTAAAAGGACTCAGTCATCCAAGAACAGGAACAAATCAGGCAGGAAAAGCCACCAGGCATGAATGGAAGCTACAGAGTATCCCATGACTCTGTATCTGCGCACTCAGAGACACTGTGACTTTCTAGGGACAGTCATTGTTTCCAGCTTTTTGCCGGGTGCTTGAGCCATGCTGGTATTTAAGAAAAGCCCTGAGGTGGCTGGATAATTATATGCTGGTTCTGACATGTGTACAAGGCAAACTCATTAGAACAATATAAGCACAGATCCTGACTATGATAATATCTGGCATGCATGAAGGAAAACCACATCCCAATAGCCTGGAGACCTCTGAGTGCATCTAGGCAGGAAGCTTATTTTTCTGGAAAAAAATTACGTATTAAACACTAAATTTACATAATTTAAGCCTCAAGAAATCTTGCAAAGACCCAGAGTCAGCATCACTAGTTTGTCAGAATCATCTTTGTTTAAAAACTGACAGACATTAGGGAAATGGTCACCTTTCATGGCAATAAGAGGAGACCAGCAAAGGCTGGAGACCCCACCCTGCTTCAAGGCTCCTCCCAAGGGAGTGAGCAGAGACCTGAGGATGGATGCAGAATTATCAAAGGAATAGCAGAGACCTTCAGAGGACTGGTACAGTAGAAAGAGGACAGCAAGTGATGGCAGCACTAAACCCCCATTTGTTTGTGGCTAGAACAAATCTGAGGGAATAGAGCTTGTTCATCTGGCAACAGGAACTGAGGGAAGGTGGCTGGGCAGCACATTGGCTCCCTAGCAGAAATCTAAATTCAGTGTGCAACCACACACAGACTAATGAGATACTGGCACGTGTAACCAATACCCAAGAACAGCCCCAAAGTGATATGAACATCTTTTGGAGAACCACAGAAAGGATGAACAACAGGAAGTTTGGATACAGCCTAAAGTTGAGAACAAGCCTAAGCATCCTGGACAACTTTTTACCAACCAAGGAAGCTGGAGGAAGGGAACTCTGCCCTGGCTTGGGTGCCCAGAACCAGTGTGGCCACCCTTTCCCCCTGCTCCCCCTCCACCCATCCCACAGAAGATGGAGGGACTCACCGGTGGGTGAATCCAGCCTGCCATCCTGCAGGAGGTCCTGCCACACCTCTCTACCCAATCCCGCGGGATTGAATGCCGTGACATGGGTGACTCCTGTGCCAGCCTGAGGAAGGGAAGAGCATCATCAGAGGCTGCTACTTTGGAGGAGGAAATTAATGCTCTCCACTCCCCAACACTCCCATGTGCTGCCCAGCAACTCTAACCCCAAACTTGTAGCCCTGCAAGCTTCACCCTCAGCTACTCTCCTGATACTCACCCCCAAAGAGAGCGCCCTCAGCTAAGTCCTTTCCCCACTCCTGAGATCAGGGAAGCACTGAAAACTGGTGCCAACCCCAAACCCATTGCATACCCGTCATTTACCAGCTGCTGCAAGCGGCTCCCCCACATCCAGCAGGGCTGCACAACCTCCCCAGCAGCAGCCACAGCACCAGGGCCAGTCCTTTACCTTCTCCCGGGCAGAGATGGCCAGGGTGAAAGGGTTCACAGTGGGGCAGTGGTGCAGCAGGACTCCAGCCACCTGCTCGCCATCCTTCTGGAAGGTGAAGGGTTCATTCCAGTGCCCGCCACTCCTGTCCTCCTTCGCTCCCATGCCATTCTGCAGGCTGAACATGATGGACACTTCCACGTCCTCGTCCCTCCCATTCTCCACCTCCCAGATGAACACTCCCACTGGCAGGCTGGAGTCCTGGCAGAGACACAGAACGCTGTCTACAGGGCTGCTGCTCCACAGGCAGCTGCCCCACCATCATTTCCCCCACTGCTGCACCATGCAGGCTGCAGAGGGAGCAACAGCACAAGGAATAATAACTTGGTCTTGTTGCCAAGCTGAGGAGCAGCAGCAGAAGGAATTTGGGAGGCAGGCAAGGCAAAATTCAGAAAAGAAGCCCTGGGCTAGCGAACACCACACCAGGCAACAGAGAGACGGAAAGCGGCATTTAAGGCTCAGCTGGGTGCCTCATCACTCAACTGCTCGGCAGGTTGACACAGGCTCACGTGCTGCGCTGGGGTAAGAGGAAGGTCAGACGTGTCAGCAGCACAGCAGCCACCCTCGCCTGGGGCTGGTAGCCAGTACGGGCAGTGCAGCAACTGAGCCATCCCTCACTGCAATGCTGAGCTCCCACATGGCTGCGGGGGTTCCCTGCCTGGGACAATTGCTGCTGAATGGGGAAATGTTGGGAAAGCCTGGCTAACAAGCAGCTCTGCCCTCAGGAATGCCATCACCTCCTTACCTTATAGTCATGGGGGATGACGGGAGAGAGCTGTCGGCAAGTGAGCACCACGTTCTGCCCTGGCAGCTCGTAAACCAGCCAGGCACGGGGGTACAGGGCATGGTAAAAGGCATATTGGCCACAGTAGCCCCAGTTCCAGCTCTGCAGGGTGCTGGGCCTCTCCACAGACAAGACCTGCTGGTAAATCGTCTGCCCCTTGCACCGCAGGCACACCGTGAACTGTGGAGGAGAGGAGCAGGGGATGAGATGAGCTCCTGGCCCCAAGTGCCCAGGCTGCTGCACTCCCCTCACACAAGGGACACTCGCTCCCCTCGCAGACCCTACCTGATTGGCGATAACCGTTTCGTAGTGGTAAAGGCCAGGGTTCAGCTGCCAGCGGCAGAACTCTCCCCGCCAGCCACGGGTGATGGTGCCTCCCCCGATCCCGCCCAGCGGACAACCTGGCAAAGACACCAAAAGTTAGCACCCTCATTCCTCCCCTGGTGGGATCTGGCTCAAGAACTCTCCCCATACATCTCTGCAGGGGAGGGCCATTCAGCATCACCCACACCACGAAAGCTCCTTGACTCACTCGCTCCATATAGCAACCTGATGGTACCATGTGAATCTCTGCCCACCCCTGTGCCCAAAGTGGAGGCTGACCATAGATCTGCTGCAGTGGAACAGCACACAAGAGGTCAATGAAGGCAGATTTCTTCTCTATGCAGGTCTTCTTGAACCACCACCTGAAGTATCTGCAAGGGAAAGAGAAGCATTAAGGAAGACAGGAGCAGGCAACACCATCCCTTCAGTGTCACTGGGCAGGATGAGCACAGGTTGAGCTTTCCCTCCTTGTAGAGATGTACAACAGGAACCCCGTGTGTCCCCGTGGCCATGGCACGAGGGGTGACAGCCTCTATCATCCACCTGAAGCACGCATTGGTCAGCAAGCACAAGCAGGCAGAGACGAGGCAGCTCAGGACTGACTGCAAGGGCACTCAAGAGCAGCACCCCCAGCTCAAGTGGGACAGGAGGCTTTCCCAGAGATCAACAGAGAAGTGGGAACACACACAAGGACCACCAGCATCTCCATGCCTGGTACACAATGTCCCACTAAGGAAGGCCTGAAAGCAGAGGTGTAAGCCCAGAGAAGCCAAACTCTGCTCCAGGGACACGAGCTTTGCTCTTCTACCTCCATGTCCCCACTGCCATACACTGCCACATCCCTGTGCCACACTCTCAGGGGCAGATGGCACTGGGCAGCATTTCCCTGGAACTGGAGATGGTTGCTGTCTGCAGCCAGCAGGACCCTGGGGACTCACCTCCAGCCACACACCAGCTGTGCACACCAGCACTGCCCATCAGATAATTTCTCACCCAAAGGTCTGGGAATCGAGACATCCAAACAGGGGCACACCTGTGGATGGGTGTGTCAGCACCACTCCAGGCAACAGGAGCAGGGCTGGGCTCAGAGTCAGTGCTTGTGAAGTCCTGGCTTTGGCTAATAAACTGCCCCAAGTTAAGCCTTCTATACAGGGACAATTAGCACACGGAAACCAGCTACCAGACCAGAAGCTGCTGAACTTTGCCCAGCAAACAGTCAGGCAAGACCCACCTGGCAGCTCCATAGCTCTGGGTGCGACGTGGGCAATGGGGACACAGGAGCCCCCAGGGTAGGCAATGTCCCTGAGCTACCTGCAGACACCCACGCCATACTGCTGAGCAGAAAACCATCCCAGCCAAGAGCACACAGCCTCTCCTGCCCCTGGTTTCACAGGATGCAGAGCACAGGCAATGGGCAATGAGCAATAATCCCCTGAGACATGTACACCCAGGGGAAAGGGGCAGAGGCTCTTCCATGACACCTCTACTACAGCACTTCCCCAGCAGAAACAACCCACATTTGACTTTTTGGCTGCTCACTGGGCATTCACCTTTATTCACCAACATCTAAGGTCCCCAAATCCCTCTAAGGGTGAGATTTTCTGGGCTGCAGTCTCACAGGACCTAATTGCCACCTGCTCTCCCCTCCTACAGACCCAGCTTTTACGTTTGGCTGCCTGTGGATGTTTTGCTCACAGAGGTTCAGGGCATGATGAGAACCAGCCTGTCCTGCATGACTGCCCTGAACCAGGGCCTGCCACTATCTTCCAGCTACATCTGCTGCAACTGCTCTTCTCCAGCCAGGACAGTCACGGCCATACCCTGCCAAGGCAAGGTTTTGGCAGTGCTCTCTCTCTCAAGGAAATGATTATTATTCTTTTTCAACCCAGTGCCAAGGAACCAACCCAGCTTCTTCCCCAGCAGGCTTCTGGCAACAGGAAATAAGGTGTCCAGGCAGAGTGGCTGCAGCACAGCCTAGCGGGGCATCCTGACTCCTTGGAAAGGAGGCAGGAGATGGCTTTCAAAAAGCAGTTTTTCCAGGAGCACACAGTAGAAAAAACCTGACATGTATTTCCACTGTCAGAGTCATTTTACCATCTCAATTGCAAACTCTTCTCCTGCCAGCTTCTCCCAAAATTGAGCAAGCCAAGAAGAGAAGCCCAGTGGTTGATACCCAATTATTGGCTGCTAACAGCTCTTCGAGGGCTACAGAATAACTACGAGAAAGTCTTTGTGTTCTGTAGCACCAAAACCCCTGCCAGGGCTGGAGGGCATTTCTTTCCCTTCAAATGGCAGTGGAATTAAAACCTGCCTGAACATTACCCAGCTGATCTGGATTCATGCCATGACCCCTCTCAGGACACGAGCCACCTCTGCGGAAACCTACCTGCACCTCTTCTCCTGCCTCACCAGCCCCAGCTGAGTCCTCTGCAAAACCCTTTCTTTCCAGACATGCATATGCCCCACAGTTACATCGATGAGCCCTGATTAACAAAAAATCTTGCCCCAGGGCTGTCAACATCCCCAGCCATGTCACCCTGCATCAAGGGCTGGTGCTGCAGAAGAGGGCACCCATCATCATGTTTAATTCAACACAATGTCAACAATCCACCAGAATGTGGTGGCTCCTCTGCCTGTCCTGGATCTCCTGAGCCGACAGTGAGCAGTGACCCCCAAGGCACTCCCAGTGGCTGCAAGCACCTGCACCAGGTGACTTTGCACTTTGATGCATCAAGCCATGCCAAGTTTTGAGAGCATCCCTGGCACAGGGGCCACTCACCACGGGTCATCCAGGAAAGGGCAGGCAGGGCAAGGCTTCACAGATCCCTGCACCATGACACAGAACTACACTCCAGGCTCCTCTCGCAGCACCAGCACCCAGGTTTCAATGAGTTGGCTGCCCCAGCCAGGCAGACGCTGAGGTGCCCACTGATGCCTGGAGCACGCAGCCTGCCATACATCTTCACATCCCTCAATGGGCTGCCCTTTGTCAGCCAACAGTGCTGGCCTTGGGTTTTAACAGGTATTTCTCAACACCCCAGCACTTTGTCTCCTCTGCTCTTGAAGCTGGAATCTCTTTGCAAGGAAGCTCTTGCCCTTGCAAAAGTATTTTGAGATGACAATCAAATTACCTCCTAAACTTGAACAGGAGAAGAGGCAGCAGTTTGACTTCGAGCTTCTTGCTTTCAAAGCCATTCTCCTAGGACTGATACAAGCCACTTCCAGACTCCAATGAGAACAAGACCAGGACTGCTTCTCCTCCCTGCTCACCCCACCAGAACTTCACGCTTTCCCACATGCTCAGCTCATCCCAACCTGCCGCGGCGGCTTTTCCAGAAGCCTTTATTTATCTCCAGTGCATGACCCACGCTCTCCTTTCCCTGATGTCCAGGCTCGCATCAGGGTGTCTCAGGTCAGACCAGCATGCCATACACCCCGAAGCAATCCAGTATTCAATGCCCTTTCATCCAGCTTTGCAGGAACCAGCTTGGCAAGCTGCAACATCCAAGGACACCAGCAGAAAATGGAGGCAGGAGACATAAATCCAGCACAAGGAAATAAGCGATGCCGTCGCTGGTCCCAGCGCTCAGCCTGACGAGTGCACAAACACTGCCAGCGTTCGGACTCCCGCTTTAAAGGTTAAAACAACACCCTCGTTTTCCACGCGTGTTCTCCATCGTTACTTCCAGCTCACCCCAACGCAGACGGGGAGAGGTGCCCCATTCCCAAACCTGCCACAGCACACAGCGTTCCAAACCCCTCCCAGCTGGCCCCAGTCTAACCTCCAGCTGCCAGCACTGGGGACGGTGCGGCAGCGATAAGCCCTGGGGGTGAAAGATGGGGGTCCCCATCCCCAGGCGATGCCCCCCGTCCTCCCAGCTCCCCCCGTTTTGGGCAGCCCGAGCGCCGGGTCCTGCCCCTTAACACCAGAGCTCCCAGTGCCGGCGCCAGGAAGGCTGCAGGGTGCCAGCGGCTCCGGGCGGCAGCAGGGCGGCTCCCGCCAGNCCGGGGCACGGCGGAAACACGGACCCGCCCCGCCGCCGGTCCCCGGGGGCGCCCGGCCGAATGCGGCCGAGCGCCGCCGAGCAGGTTCCGAGAGTAGCCGAGCGCTGAGCGAGCGCTGCTGAGGGTCATACGAGAGTTGCCGAACGCAGCCCGATAGTTGCCGGGAGCTGCTCGTGAGCCGACCGAGAGTACCCGAATTCTGCCCGAGAGTTGCCGAGTGCAACCCGAGTGTTACCGAGCACTCCCGAGCGCTGCCCGAGCCTTGCCGGACTCTGACCGAGCGCTGCCGAACTCTGACCGAGCGCTGCCGAACTTTGCCCGAACGCTGCCGGTCCCCGCCGAGCAGCTGAGGGGAGCCGGGCCTGCTGCGGTGCCGGACGGCGAGCACGGCCTGTGCGGGTGGTGAGTGGGCCTGAGGCAGGAGCTGCCGAACGTTTGCGGCCCTGTGTCCCTGATCTCTCGGGTGCGTGTCTGCGGTAGGGACCGCAGGGCTGTGGGTGTCAGGGCTGTCCTTTCTCACTCTCGCGATGTGTCCTGTCCCCCNGGACTCTGCCCTCCGTGCCCCGGGACACCGCCGGTACCTCCCCGGGGCGAGCCCACCGCGGAACCGAGAGGCTCCAGCGCGACGCTGTGTCCCCCGCGGGACGCCCTCCCTCGTCCCGGTATGTTCCCGGCCCCCTCCATCCCCCGCGGTACCGCAAGGCGAGGCCGATGTGCCGCAGGACGTCGCGGAGCGGCACGTCCCCGGCGCCGTAGGGCTGCCGCAGCTCCTCGAAGCTGTGTGCCAGGCAGACGCGCCAGCNAGCGCTGAGCGAGCGCTGCTGAGGGTCATACGAGAGTTGCCGAACGCAGCCCGATAGTTGCCGGGAGCTGCTCGTGAGCCGACCGAGAGTACCCGAATTCTGCCCGAGAGTTGCCGAGTGCAACCCGAGTGTTACCGAGCACTCCCGAGCGCTGCCCGAGCCTTGCCGGACTCTGACCGAGCGCTGCCGAACTCTGACCGAGCGCTGCCGAACTTTGCCCGAACGCTGCCGGTCCCCGCCGAGCAGCTGAGGGGAGCCGGGCCTGCTGCGGTGCCGGACGGCGAGCACGGCCTGTGCGGGTGGTGAGTGGGCCTGAGGCAGGAGCTGCCGAACGTTTGCGGCCCTGTGTCCCTGATCTCTCGGGTGCGTGTCTGCGGTAGGGACCGCAGGGCTGTGGGTGTCAGGGCTGTCCTTTCTCACTCTCGCGATGTGTCCTGTCCCCCCTTACCTGTACGGACTTGGAGGGAGGATGCATGTGCATGTAAGGATAGGGCTGTGTGTGTTTCCCCCCACACCTCCTCTGTGTGAGTATGTGTGTTCCCATCCCCCCCTCAGTTACATTGCCCAGCCCTCCTCCCGTGTCGACGTAACAGCGTTACTGAAAGGGACTACGTTTAGATTAAATATTAAGAAGAAATTCTGTACTGTGAGGGTGGCGAGGCACTGGCACAGGTTGCCCAGAGAAACTGTGGTTGCTTCAGCCCTGGAAATGTTCAGTGCCAGGCTGGATGGGGCTCTGAGCAATCTCGTCTGGTGGGAGGTATCCCTGCCCATGGCAAGGGAGTTGGAACAAGATGATCTTTAAGGACTCTTCCATCCCAAACCATTCAGTGATTCCTTGAATCTATGATTCTGTGATAATGTGCCCAGTGTTGGCTTTTTTTGGCAGGTGTGCAGCAGGACTGTCCAAGCCATGATCGAGGTGTTGGCCAAGCTGGGCCGTGGGCCCGTGTTTCTGGCAGGAGAGGTGCTGGAGTGTGTGATCACCTTCACCAACCCACTGTCAGCCTCGTCGACCTCCGCCAGCAGGTACAGTCCATGCACAGAGCCTCCAAATGTTGGAGCTGCCTGGGTCCCTCCAGAGGGAATGGCCCATCCTCTCTCCCCTCTCCCTCTGGAGCAGTAGTCTTGGCTGCGTTGTGGGGCAATGCTGCCAGCTCAGCCCCTTGTGATTTTCCTACTTGAAGGCACTCCCTTAAGGGGGCCTTGCACCCTCTCAATTTTGGGGGTGAAGCTGGGGTAATTATGCTGGTTTTGTGCCCGCAAGAAGTAGACAAGGAAAGAAGTATGCAGTTAGATATTCCCTGTGCCTCAGGTGAGCCCTCAGTGACAGTGACTGGCAGAAAATGAAGCCCAACTGGCTGTCAGAGTGGGATATCTGGTCACACCAGGGTGACAGTCCCACAGAGCAGCATCCAGGCAACGTCATTATTTCCTGCATTTGTGGAAGGAGCTCTCTTCTGTCCAGCAGTGCTGCATAGATCAGTGCGATCCCTGCCTCCAGAGATGGCAGACAGAGGGGCAAGTACTGCCAGGGGTCTGAAAGGGGCACCTTCTGCTGCCGCATTTTCTGTGGCCCAGCCTTTGAGCACTGCATCTCCCTTTATCCATGCTGAGGAAATGTGAGAATGTGGGAGCTTCCCATATTGGCTCACAGGGGGTGACTCCATGTCACAAGTAATCACCCAAAGCCTTCATGTCCGCTGAGTGTGTGCCCTTGTTTGATTCTTTAGGGAGTGGAGAGTGCTTTCTCATCTTGAGCCCTTCCCGGGAAATATCTGTTTCCAGCCCTGTCAGGTTCAGTGTGTTTTCATCATCAGTATGATATTCACACATGATTCTTTTGGTAGGCCCACTAGCCGTACCTGCGGTCTCAGCAGCAGAGGCCCTCTGTATTTATTGCCTTAACTTTCCATCTTTTCTTCCTGTTTCTTCATGCCTGCTGAGTTCAGGTCTCAAATTCAGCTGTGGCATAAGCATCCAGCTTCCCCAAGTTTTGTCCTGTGTGATGACAGGAGCTGTTTTGCCTGCTTCTGAAACATGTGGGACTTCAAGGGTACCAGATGGCATGGTTTGGGGGGGTTGCAGTGCATTTATGAGAGCTTCATTTGGGAATTTCAGAAATCTTGTGGTTTGCAGAAGACTGCCTCTTGGAAAAGTTTTTAAAATAATGAGAAAACCCCCAGGTGATCAATCTGACGAGACCTGGCTAAGTCATACTAGTGGCAACAGCAAATAGATTGGTGGTTTGGAAAATTAAGCCATAGGTTGCATAAAGGCAGGAGCCAGATTAAAGCACAGTGACTGCAACAGGCAGACAGACCTGTCAGAGACTGGAAGATTTTGGGGCTGACATGTGGAGGGACAGAGCCCACATATTGAGCACAGGGATAGAACTGAAAGAAAGGCAGGAAATTAATTTGGTGGTGGAGTACGAGAAACAAATCTACCTGGAGGCTGCATGGAGCATGTCCTGTGTAGGCTACAGGAGCTGTGGGGGAAGGTGAGACTGGAGGGAAGTGACCTCAGCACCAGTGCAGGATCCTCCACTGCTGAACAAGCACCAGCTGAACAAGCCGGCTCTGCTGGCAGGAAGGGACATGCAAATTTTGTTTGGACATCTGGTTAGAAAAAATGAAAACAATCCAGTGACATATTGTAGAGCAATACTGAAAAAGAAAGAAAAAAATTACTCAAAATATGATGTTTGAAGGTACTATAATCACTCTAAGCGTATATAAAATTAGCAAACATTGCCTCAAGCAAAACCAGTTCTCTGTTTCCAAGCAGCAGACACCTTACAACAAAAAAGCATATGGCAGCCCTGATGGAAAAGCCATGGTGGTATTTTTAAAAATGCAGAATTACAACTGTAGGGCTCAAAGCAACTGGGTACAGTAACTGAGGTGTGTTTGGGTAAGGGCAGCCAGTAGATACAAAAGATCTAATAGTGCATCATTAGTCAGCTGACACAAATGCAGCACGCCTTTTTCCCTGGTTCATCTAGACCTTTAACTGCTCTGATGTGTCACATGGAGGGAAGGACACCCATGTGCCACAAAAAGTCCCTCTGCCACCTAAAGCTCTGGTGTTAGTGCTTACTAATCAGATAATGATGTTAGAAAACACCAGAGGAACTATTCAGTGGCTAAACTATAGAGACCTCTGTTGACACAGAGGAGTGATTTGGAAATTGAAAGATGTCAGTAGTACCATGAGAAGTGCCCTATGGAGTGGTTGAGGTCACAGCAGAGTCCAAAACATGAGATTGGTTTTTGTGCTGGATGTGTGGCCCTACATTAATTCCTGTGGCTGTACAGAGAAAGGTCAAAATGACACCTTTGCCTCCCCTATTGCCGTCAGCAAACCCCTTGCATAAGGAGAAGTAAATAGGTCCTAATGAAAGACCCAGAAGCATCTTCTTTGGTCTGGAGCAAACAGCAGCTGATGTTCTTGATGGGGATGGTGCTGTGGGGGCAGAGGAAGCATGTCTGTGCCTACCTGCCCCAAGGAGTGTTGAGCTTGGGGCATCTCCATGCTGTGGATAGGGGCATCTGAACCCAGGTTGTAGGAATTTGTTGGTTTAGAATTTGCCCACTTCCCTAATGGTTGTGTTGTTGCCAGAGTGCTGCTCTGTGTGTCATCGCTGGCTTGGGATTTAGCTTGTCATGGCTGAGAGTCCTCTGCCAGGGCCCACATGCTGCAGCTCAAGGTGTTCTCTCAAGAGTGCAGTGAGTGGTCAGTCTCAAGCTATGGATGATGAGAAGGATGAAGAAATGAGTAAGGCTTTACTTGAATAAGGACTAGATCTTGGAAAACTTGATCTTAGCATGTTTGCTGAAAGATCCTTGTGAAGTTTTGCACAGGCCTCCTTCTCTTCATGGAATAGGACAGGGTCTGCTGACCTCCGCTGCCTGTTGTCTTCTGCCATGATCATACAGCAGGTTTCTTGGGGCAGATGTGTTTTCTCGTGCTGTGTCAGTGCTGTGTTGTGGCTCAGGCTGCAATTATGGATGCTTAAAAAGAGTCCTTGGGCTACAGAGCCAGGCCTTGGGTGAAGCTGCTATCAGTAGCTGAGGTGGAAGTGGCTTTGAGTCAGCACCTCAGTGTGAGCTTAGTCCCAAGGCTTGTTTAGAGGGGGGCTGTGAGAGTGGCTTCAGTGACAGTGAAGCAAGGCCTTCTTTCTTCCAGACAAGCAGCCGTTCATGAAGCTGAGCACACAAAGTTGCTCTTCTCCCACTTCCTGCCTAATGTAATTCAGGTTTGAAGCACAGATAAGAATGTTGCTCTTTGCTTTCAGTGAGATGCTGGCATGGGCCAGCGCCCAGATCCACTGCCAGTTTCATGCCAGCGAGAACCGGGTGGCACTCCCTCCCTCTGATGGCAGCAAGCATGATGTGCAGGCAGAGAATGAGACTGTCTTTGTCCCCAACAGAGGTGAGTGCCACTCCTGCCTGTCACCCGGGTAGGGACAGTGAGAGCATGGTGGGCCAGAGTCAAGCAGACCATAATGTGTATGCCTTGATGGCAGCATGCATAGAAATGAGTGGGAAGTCTGTGTTGCTTTCCTTAGGTGATTCCCTGGATATTGTGGGACCTTGTTAATACTGAAATCACAGTGACACTAGCTTGGATTGAAACAGAACAGTTATTTGTCCAGCTGCAGTGGAAATGTTTCATGATATGACCAGGGCAAGAGATGTTTCCTCCTTGGCTCTCTTCTCCCTAATGCTCCCCATGAGGATGAAGCTTGACTGACCTGAGCACAGCCTGAGGCTGGGCAGCATTCATGTGTTTCTTATTCTCTTCCAGGAGAGCGGGGTCAGTGTATCCTGTCCACCCCACCAAAGATTCTCTTCTGTGACTTGCGACTGGATCCTGGGGAGTCAAAGTCCTGTGAGTCTTGTCTTGTCTTCCCCTGTTCACGGAGCTCATCTCTGGGGAGCTCTGCTTTCAGAACTGGCTTTGCAGACCTGAATGCTGCAAGTGTGAGACCCTGGTGCTCGTGAAAAGTGAAGTGCTTTGGTTGGAGCATGAGTGCTGAGGAGCTGCTGCATCATCCAGAATGTTCTCTGCTGCATTAGGGCTGTGTACTGAAATGTGTTCCTCAGTCCTGCCCCAGGCATGTGGCCTTTGCTACAGATCCACGGTGTAGCTGCAAGGCATAAAACTTTTGAAATACCTGGTTGCAGCAGAAGGAACAGTTACGCACACCTGCATTTCCTTGCCTTTATTTCTTCAGCCACAGTGGAGTTCTCTTGGAATTTAGGCTGGTGTCCTCCAGAGATTTGTGCTTCCTCTTCAGGTTGTGGCTGTCCTGGAGATAACAGTCTTTTGGATGTTCTAGTTTTCCTGCTGTGAAAGTGAGCACTCCTCATCTTCTCTGCCCAAAGTTCTCCATGTCTGAGTAGATAGCTGTGGAAACAGCTGAGTGTGCACTGTTGTCTCTTGGTTGGTGGCTTTGTGACCCAGCCTGTTCAGGTTATGTCAGATCTCCTTTGCATTCCAGTGGCCTGTGATCTAGCAGCAGTCATGTTAGGCCTTGCAGGCTGTGCATGAAGAGCTCTGTTAGGCTGTCCCAGGGATCTGCTGAGAATGGTTGATGGAGACCCCTTGTGCTGTAGAGCACGGGGACTGGAGACACAATGCCTGTGCTGGGGTGGGCTCTGCTGGATCACTGAGCTCTCCAGAGCTGAGAGCAGAGCTGCAAGTGAGACCAAGCAGCCGCGGGGTTGTGACATGTTGGTTTTGAAGCTGGTGTTTCCTGCCTTTCTGGCCTTGGAGGGGCCTGACTGGAGGGAAAGGTGGACCTGGTGAAACCAGGCTAACTTGGCTTGGTGGTTAGTGGGGTGGGGCAGTGCCATCTGGGGGCTGTGTCCCTAAACTGCAGAGCCTGTTGTCTGAAGATGTTTAGTTATTTATTTATTATTCTATAGCAGTGTACTGGGGAAAGGAGCTGGCCATGCTAGCAGGAAGGAGGAGGAGGCAGAAATCTCAGCTGGCCTGAGGCTCACCTGCATTCTCCTGTGTTCCGTGCTGCTTGCAGTTTTGAGGCTGGAGCATCCATTCCCTGTGAGCAGAGTAAAGTCCCTTTTCCTGGCACATCTTAGGCAGGTTGGGCAGGTTCTGGGATAGCAGATCAGTGACGACAGCCCATGTTCCAGGTGGCTGGGATGGATTGAGGATTGACTGTGTAGCACTGGCTTAACAGGCAGAAGCTGTTCAGCCCCCAGCTAAGCTAGGGATTGACTGTCCTTCCCAATGACGTTGTCATGTGTGTGTGTCCTCTCTGCCTCTGGGTGGCACTGGCACAAGCAGCCTGCATCTGCCTGGTCCTTGGATGCAGCTTCTCAGGAAGGACACAAACTCTTCTATTTGTTCATTGAGGTTCCTTGGCTGTAAATTACAGCCTTTCCCCTTGGCTGTGTGATGCACCTGTGTGTTTCATGCGTCACGTGTGATGTGGCACTGTTTTATAGCACTGAAATCCCCGTATCACAGCCTTGGTCTCATTTGCTGCCAGGCTGCTCACACCAATCCCATCAGCCTGTGGTGCTGCTGCTCTCACATGAGACTGCAGCTGGCGCACTGGTGGATCATTCCTGGGGTCTCCTGCCAGCTCTGTGGAGGGAGAGTTAAGGCTGTGTGGGTGTGTATCTTAATTCTTCATTTCCTGTTTTTCAGAAGTTTAGAGTTTTGCTACGCAGTTTGGGAAGGGGAAAAAAATTCAATCCAGAAACCCCAAGAAATCTTAATTCTGCCTCAGCAGTATACTGTGTTAATAAACTGCAGCCAGAGCTGGCACATACAGCTGATGTTGTGTCAGACTGTCTCTTGATAAAAGGACTTGTTTTCATTTGCTGACCAACTTACTCCCCAATACCTTACTCTTGTTATGGTGCCTGTATGTTGAAGTTGACTAATCTCCCAGCCCTTTGACACATGGCCCAGGCTGATCTCTTAAATTTGTCATCATGAAACATTTTCTCAAGTCCTCAGATCATTTCTGTGGCTGTTTTTGCCTCCACTCTAGTTTTGTAATACCTTTAAATATTTGGTAGATCACAGAGAGGGGAGGAAATGGAAGCAGCTTGGACACAGGCCAGAAGCCCAGCCAGAGGGCACAGCGGGTGGGTAAGGAAGGCATCTGTAGCACCAGGAATGTGCTTCCTTCTGGGATATGCACAGAAGCTGGAACTTCCTGAGTCTTGGCATTCCTGTGCCAGGTAGCAAACTGCCCATCCTCCTCCAACAGCGGTGGTCTCTGCTCAGATTATCCTCACTGACCATGAAGGTCTTTGTGAGTACTCTTAACTTGTTAAGTTTGGTACAGGGGTTACAGAAGTCTGCTTCTTTCCTTGGAAATACCTGAGTTTCCTCCCTGTTAGGATAGTTCTCTGCTTTATCTGCACCCTGGTCCAAAAAGAGAGGCTTGTTTTAAGGTGTGACATCCTGTGGACACTACACACTTGCACAGGCTTTTTTTCTTCCTTCCAGTCCTGTAATTTTAAATCCAGGAGTTATATTTAAAATGCAACCCTAACTTTTAATCTAAGCCTCAGCTTTCAGTATGTGCCAGACATGGGGAAGGATCTGTGGTTTCAGAGCAGGATGCTGCCCTTCCTCTGGCAGGGCGTATCTACTTTACGGTGGGCAAGCCAGAGAGGTGGAGACTTTCCACAGTTCGCTGTTTGTGTCTTTCTTGTTATGCGGCGTGTGGTTTGCGAAAGCTGCAGAAGTGTTCACACTGCGTCAAGAGGCATTGGGGTTTGTGTGGTGGCCAAGGGGCTCTAGGAGGGCTGAATGTGATGTAAGCCAGGCCGCGGTATCTCAGAGCCCTCAGAATCAGAGGCTGTGTGGTCTAAATCATCAGTCTGTCATGGGGGACACACCACAGGTTGTTGTGAAGATCTTGGAATTGTTTCTTGATCATTTAGATGCAGTCCTTCAAAGAAAAACACAGGAAGAAACTAACTTGTTGCTGAGTTTGAGGGTTTGTGTAAAGCAAATACCAAAAGAGGCGTGAGGTAGTGATCAACACCCATGTGGGGCAGGGCCTGGAGAAGGCTGCGCTGTGAGAGCAGTGGACAAAGGAGTGCACAGAGGCAAATTTGGGTTGAACTCATGATGAGTAAGTTTAGCTCTCATGTGTTTGTGTTCCTGGATTTTACATCTTTCACATTCTTTGGAGACAGAGTTTGTGTGTGTGGTTGTATGTGCTGGAAGCAGTATTTGGATGATGGCGCATGTGATGTGAGGAGCAGTGTGCCTGGTGCAGGGGAGCTGGGTTGTGTTTGGCCTCTGGAGGAAAGAGGAGACAGCAGAAAGCACCAGGCACTGTCCTTAGCTCAGCACTGCCGGTCCTAACACTTGATGCAGGGAGCCTGCACACCACAGCTGCAGGAGCTTCCTTTTGGCTTCAGAAAGCAAATTTTCTGCACCCCTTGCAGATTCATACTGTGAGACACTGCCTGTCGATGGTCCCCCCTCTTTCCGGGGACAGTCCGTGAAGTATGTGTACAAGCTGACCATCGGCTGCCAGCGCGTCAACTCCCCCATCAAGCTCCTGCGTGTGCCCTTCCGTGTCCTCGTGCTGCACGGTAAGGCCATGCGCTGCCCTCCCTGCGTGTGCAGGCCAGGCTGCACCCTGCCCTGCTAATACTCTTGCCTTCTTCCTAGGGCTCAAGGATTACCAGTTCCCACAGGATGAGGCTGTTGCACCCTCAAACCCCTTCCTGGAGGAGGAGGAGGGCTTGAAGAAAGACTCTCGCCTGGCGGATGTAGCAACAGAGCTGCTCATGGTGGCCACTTCCCGACGCAGCCTGCGTAGGTCATACTCCCTGCTCAAGCCTGCTGTCCTTACTAGGAAGTTGGGCATGGAGAACATCTCGGGGCCAGCTGCAAAAATCTCTCACTGACAAAGCTAAGTTCCAGCTGTAGCTGTGAAGCAGCTGTGTCAGGGCCTGCTTGGCTCAGAACCTCCTAGCCAGTCTCAGGTTGTTCCTACTTTAGCCAGAGAGACCCTCAGCCCAGCATATCACAGCCAGTGTGGGATTTGCTCTTGCCCACTGCAGACATTTTCCAAAGGGAATACCACTCTAGGGATGGTCCTTCACACCCAAACAGGAGGCGTGGAGTCATGTCATTAACCCAGAGCACTGCACAGAGCAGAGCCTTGTCATGCCACAACCCTTACCCCTCTTCTTGCTCCACAGACCTATACAACATCAGCAACACCCGTGGGAAGGTGGGGACATTCTGCATCTTTAAGACGGTGTATAAGATTGGAGAGGATGTCATTGGGACCTTCAACTTCTCAGAAGGAGACATCCCATGTCTGCAGGTCATTATTGTCTCTGGGATCATGGGGAAGAGGCAGGGTTTTAGGGTGAGGGAGCAGGGATTGGGGTGGCACTGGGCTGTGAGGGCTGGGGTTTCCTTGGACTGTGAAGTGGATAATGGACCATTCCTGAGCTCGTTTGGGAAATGGAGCCCCCAGGCTTTGCACAAGGTGTGTATGAGGTTGTGAGAGCAAGCTCCTTGCCAATCCCCCTGCAGTTCTCAGTGAGCCTGCAGACAGAGGAGACCATCCAGGAGGAGTTCCAGCGCCGGCGGGGGCAGCCTGTCTCCTTCACCGTGCACGCCCGCCATCAGGAGTCCTGCCTGCACACGGCACAGAGCAGCTTCAGCCTGCCCATCCCACTCAGCTCGACCCCAGGATTCACCACCAACATCGGTTAGTACCCACCAGGGAAGGGACCCACCCCGGCTTGTCTCTGAAGGAGGACTGTGATGTCCCCAGCCCTGCCCCTCCTCAGCAGAGATGTGTCCCTTGGGAGGGAGCTGCTTGTGTGAGTGGGGTCATTTGCTGTCCCTTGCCAGGACAGACAGAGCTGAGACAGCTGCTGTCCATGACTCTTGTGGTGTTAACCTGCTGACCACCCTCTTCCCACAGTGTCCCTGAAGTGGAGGCTGCACTTTGAATTTGTGACCTCTGGGGAGTCGGCAGGGACTTGCTTGGTTCGTGGGAGCCAGTCGGAGGCTGTCACCTGGACTGGGGTGGAGCAAATGGAAGTGGACACCTTCAGCTGGGACTTGCCCATCAAAGTTCTTCCCACCAACCCCATCCTGGCTTCCTATGTATCTCAGTTCTCCAGCACTAACTCCATCACCATCTGAAGTAGGTAGAGGTTGTTGGCCTGCAGAGCTGCAAGCATGTGCCACCGGTAGGAATGGCAGGCAGGACTGTCACCAATATGCTGTGGTGTATGCATCCCAGTGTCCCCTTGGATTCATCTGTGATGTGCAGCTGGGCACTGGGCAAGTCAGTCCTGTCTGTGGGTTGAAGAACACTGCTTGATGCAGTGTCTTGTGCTGCAGCCCCCAGCTGGAGCTGGACCCTTCCTGCTGGGAAGGATCCTGGGTGAAGGTGCAAGTCCCAGCACTCAGCAAAAAGAAATCTGCCTTCCCAGGGAACCGCTGATGTGCCTTTATCCCATGTGGGGCTTCCAGGAAGGAATAGCCCAACCCAGGGAGGGGGGTGGGGAGAGGGGAGCTCTTCCAGTGAAGGTTCATACCATTCTTGGGTGAAGGCCATGCCTGTACAGAGACTCTGCAAGCAGAGGTCTAGCATCCAGGTGAAGCACAGTGGCTATCTGGGCTGGGTGGGAGCCTGCTCTCCTGCCCTGGCATGTCCTGCCTCTTGGAGAGTTGTCCCACACACACAGTCCAGTGCCTCAGCCACCCCCAGCTGGAGGAGGCAGGTCCTGGCTGGCCTGCCCTGTGCTGCTGGTGACCTGGATGTAAGCCCATGCTGTGTCAATACAATCATGATGATTCAGAACTGAGCAGCACTGCGCCCCTGGGCTGTTGTCTGCCTGGGCTCCTGAGTGTGAAGGCATCCTGCTGGTTTTTGGATCCTTGGGGGGCTGTAGGGAATGCATGCTGTGCATCCAGGAGATGCATGGAAATCTCCGGGCTCAACAGCCATCTCCCCTGGATTTTTACTAAGCCTTCCCAATGAGCTTTCCTCTTTGCATGGAAATGTAATAAATACCTGAATGTGCAAAACTAGGCCTTCCCAAGAAGCCTTATTCCTGCATTGTTCCCAGTGGTGGACACATCCCACCTTCCACAGCAGTCACAGGCTGGAGATTTCCTTTTTGTTCAGTATCTTTATTGCAAGAACAGAAACATCTACTCAAGGCTCTGCACAACACGGGCATGGCACCAGCTGGGGCAGCTGCCAGGGCAGTTGCCTCCACCCTGGCACTTGAATTGCTTCTGCTTCCTGAACCCTTGTCATCCTGCTCCCTTGCTAGTGGGGATGGGGGTCTTTCCCTGGGGACATCCTGTTCTGCCACCCAGCCTGGGCTGGCTCTGTTGCAGTGTTGCCCAGGGCTGGCCTATAGTGCCAGGGACCACAGGAGCTTTAGGAGCAGGGGTGTTAGTGGTTCCAGAGGTGGGTTGTGCCTGCCCCTCACGCTCCAGGAGCAGAGAGGGGGCTGGAGAGGTTGTGGGGATCCTGCACGAGGAGAGGCTGTGGTGACCCCAGCGTGCTCCCCACGGCTGCCATGCAGAGGAGTAGAGGTCTGGGAGGGAGTAGGGAGCTGCTTCACTTGGGGCTGGATATGGGAATGCAGGACTGCCATGGAGCAGGCTGATTAGTCCTGTAGCCCTTTTTTTAGTCACTGGAGGTTTTCTGCCCACCTGGGAGGAGATCCTGTAGAACCTGCATTTCCACGGTGTGCAGAACATCTCACAGGGAGGATGCTCTGGTTCAGGAAGCTGAAGGCAGAAGCAAAGCTTGGTACCATGGTGTGTGGATAGTGGTTTCTCTCAAAGGTGCCGGTGGTGATGCCTCTACAGGGTGGATGGGGCAGGTCTAGAGCATGCAGGCAGAGTGCTCTGGAATGGGAGGAGGGTGCCGAGGGGCGAAGGGCGCTGCCGAGCCTCTCTATCTGCTCGGCCCCGCACCCAGCACCTTGTTCACCAGCGGCTCAGGGGTGCCGGCCGAGCCCCACTCGTGCTCCACACTCTTCACACATGGCAGGCTGGGGTTGGCCTTCTGCACTACCGAGATCTGGCAGGTCTGTGAGTCGTAGTGGGCCTCGCACCAGTCAGGGAAGTCGATAGGGTGCTGGGTGCTGTGGGAGAGAACACAGTGCTGTCAGTTCCTCCGTGAGGCTGCTGACTTGGGCTAGGTGGCTTCCTACTGCCAGCCCCCTGCACAAGATGTCTCCCACACAAGCTCAGGCAGGCTGAGACACGGACCCTGGCATGTCTGGGTATCTTGCTGTGCTGAGACACCCTGTCCAACCACATTGCCTCCCCAGCTCGCCCCACAACCCCACCAATGCCTTGGTGAGGTCCTGCCAACCTCTGCCTCTTGTTCTGCAGGGCCTGGTGCCCCACAGCACCACCAGACATCCCCTGCTGCAGGTGTATGTGAGACTTGATAGCCCACCCCAGCACCCCTTGGCCCCTCACTCACGTCTCGCAGCAGCCCACGCCAATGGGGTGCAGGCAAGTGCAGAGCAGGCAGTTGGTGCTCAGCCACGATTCCCCAATGGAGAACTGCTTCCCTTCATACTCACAGGGAGCTGCAAAGGAAACAGTGGTCATGAGAGCACACGGGCCTGTGCTGAGGGCGAGTGGAAGCATCCTTGACACGCCTGTGCTCTGAAAGAGGGGACAGAGGTGTCATCATGACATCCCACCCACCTTATGGTATGGAAGATATGTGGTGGTCTGTCCACTGTCCTGCAGGTATGGAATGCCCTGTCATCTGCCATGGGTGATGTACCCATCCCTACTCTCCTAGCCATGCCTTGTGGCTCTCCCCACTACCCCACGGGTCTAGAGCAAAGGGCAAGTGGCTCTTGCTTCCCTGGAGAGGGCAAATCCAGTGCCCCTTGGGGTCTGGGCATTTCTGCAGCCCTGGGAGGAGGCAGCAGAGAGATGACAGGCTGCCCTCCTCCCTTTGCTGCTAGTCCTGCACACTCGGTCCCAGGCAGCCTCCTGCCAGGAGTCTTCATGGCCCAGAAAGCTGTTTCTCAGCCAGAGCCCTGGGGAGCTGTTCTGTGGTTTATAGAGTGCTCCTTCCACTCACCACTGGCCCATGATCCCACTCCTGCGCTCAGCACAGTCCTTTCCACACTCTGCAGGCATAGGGCAGAGCCCTGCCATGCTGGGAAACCTGAGGCCTCCTCTTCCAATCAGCCTCCTACCAGCCTCTTCCCACCTCACCTCCCCACTTACCTTTAGCCTGGAAGTAGCATTTGGCCTGGGAGCCTGGCAGCTGGAGGAAGAGGGAAAGAAGCAGGCAAAGCTTGCCCCAAGCACACCCCATCTTCTGCACTTGCATGGCCATGGTTAGTGTTGAGCTGGACTTGTTTGCTTTGCTTCTCTATTGCCTTTGCTCCTTTCCCTTCTCTTTCTCTTTCTCTCTGCCTTTTTAATGCTCTTCCCCTGATCCCAACAAGAGATATTTATAAAGTTCAGCTTTACGACCCTGGCCACCAGCTGTGCCCCACTGGAAAAGTTGTAAAACTCATTTCCTGAATTGAAAGGCATGAAAACAAGAGGTAGGATCAAGATTTTTAACAAGCTGTGAAAATCTGATTCATGCCCTCCAGAAATTTCTCCAGTTGGAAGCCCCTGTGGGTGCAAGGCTCCACAGCGAGGGGAGATCCAAAGGTCCCCAGCGGCGTTGCCCTCGGCAGCGTGGTGAGCACGTAAGCAGCAAGCACGGGAGACCCTGGCTCCTAACCAGGAGAGCTCCAGGCTCCCCTCTGGTCATGCTGAGCCATCATTGCTCCTTCACAGCAAGCCAAGGGTTTGGGAGCATCCCATCTCTCAGTGAGCAGAGCAGCACAAGCACTCTGCTAACAAACAGTGTGGGATGCAAATGGCACCATCCTCATTAGGAGATGGAGGTGCTTGTGCCCAGCTCCTGGGTACCACATCATGGCACTTCCACCCCAGCCTGGGCTGCAGCCATGCCAAGTTTGTGGCCATGCACGGGATGGGGGAGACAGCACGTTTAGAATCATAGAATCATAGAATATGCTGAATAGGAAGGGGCCCATCAGGATCACCATATCCAGCTCCTGGCCCTGTGCAGGACACCCCAAGAATCCCAGCATGTGCCTGAGAGCGTTGTCCAAACACTTACTGAGCTCTGACAGATTTGGTGCTGTCACCAGAGCGGACAGTTTGGCAACTGCCACTGATGCAGAACAGGAGAGAGACCCAGGGGTCATCTGAGCAGTGCCCAGGAAAGGGGGCTGCACCTGTGCACATGGAGCACCCATAAGGTACTGGAGCTGAGCATCCTCTTTTAGAGGATGGAGACCAGTCCCAGCAGGAGCAGGAAACAGGAGGGATAAAATCAGGAGTCAAAAGTGCTGTTGGGCAACGAGTGACCTGAGAGGTAAACAAGACATTTGGCTGGAAGCAAGGATCCATGGGAAGATGCCACCCCACCCAGGGATGTGCCCATGGAGCTTGAAGACCCTCACCCAGAGGGGATGCCTCTGTGTAGAAGTGATAAGGCTGTTATCAGCTGGGAAAGTGAGGGGATGTGCAAGAGGGAGGAGGTCAGAGCACTGGGAGCCACATGGCCCTGGAGAGCTACAGGCAAATGGCTGACTTGCCAAAAGAAATTCTCAGCCCTTGTCAGAGGTGCTGCCAGCAGCAGGAAACAGGGCTCTGGGGATGGTCCAGCCGGGGTCTTGGCCAGTGCAGGGCCATGCTGGCAGGGAGGCAGCATCGGTAGCAGTGGCGTATGTGGGTCATCTGCCCCTGTATTAAGCTCCCTCCTTTCTGAGAGTTTGGGATAAATTTACACCTTGACGCGTGAGGCTTAATATCCCTTCCAGAATTTGTATTGGCATTCACTATTATAGCTGGGTATTTTTCTTATCCCTGTAAATGCCCAATCCCTCATCGAATCCTCCTAAATTTTGGCCTGAGCATTTTCCTGTGGCAGTCTAATTAAGCACAGAGTGAGAAAAAAAACCTCCTTCCTTTTATCCGCTTTGGATTCACCACCTTCAGATCTGAAGGCACAGTCCCTTCCCTTTGGCACTCTGGGCCCCTTCACCATCCCATTGCATCCCTGTCCTGCAACTTGTGCTCTCACTGCTGAGGGAGAAGCCCTGGCTTTGCATCCCTTCTTCCCCTTAGAGAATTACCCCATCCCTCTTGTGGTGCCACAGATGGTGCTGTGTCCCTCAGTGGGGTGGCTGGATGGCAGCAAGTGTAGGATCTGTTGGGAAAAGCTGCTAATAAATCAGAGAAATGCTGGGCACCCCCTGCTGACCACGGGGCCGTGAGCGGGGATGGTGGAGTGTATCAGTGACAAATGGAACTTGCCCTTTGGTGCAGAGTTGTTACTATATAAGGAGGATAAAAGCATTCGTCGTCAGCGCAGTTAATTAATATTCCTATTGTGTGTTTGGAAAAAGAAGTCTGGCACGCTAGTAACTGCAATGAAATAATCCATCATTGTTTCATCAACAAGAACAGCAAATGTTAAAATAAAGAAATAGTGGGTTTCTCTCAGAGGCCCACAGGATTTGGACAGGCTTCCAGAAGAGTGCTCAAAACCTGGAGTGACAGAATCTCTCGGCTGTGTGGAAGGGCATTGCCCTGCTCCATCCCAAACATGGAGAGGCATTCTCAGGATTTCTGTAGCCATTATGGTTTATTAAACAGAGGGTTAAAGCTATGAGACTGTTCATGGCCACTGGGTTTTTCATCAAAGTGCTTTGCTGGGAAAATGCAGAGAAAAAGAGGAGAGAGTGTCAGGACACCTCTTGGCCGAGGGACCTGGGCAGTGGAGCACTGTCCACACTGTGGCTCTGCATTAGGGAAGGGGCTGATGGTCCCCCATAGACTGTTGATCCTGCTATTTTCCCTCCTGTCTACTTTCCTTCCTCAGCTTTTGCATTCCTGGGCACCCACCTTGTCTCAGCACACAGGCCCATGGGTGATCTGGAGTGTTTTGGTCCAAGTTGTACAGGAGGGGGCTTGGAATCTGGAAGGCAGTACCTGGAATTTGACTTGGTGCTTCAGAGCTTCTTCTTTGGATCTTGAGGGTGTTGTGTCAGGAGAAGCTGGACACCCTCTCCTGCTGTGCCAGCCTGGAGGATGTTTTGCCACAGAGACTGAGAGAAGGCAACTGGTTTTGGTCTCGCATCTTGGGGAACAACTGAGACCCGGGCAAGAAGTGCAGAAAGGATAAAGGGGCTGGAGGAAGCGCCTCTCTGGAAGTTCAGTCACTCTGATTTGCCAGGCAGAGCCCAACAGCAGGGACCACTCCCTGTCTAAGTGTTCCAGTGAGGAGCAGTCACCAACTCTGAGTATCCCAGGATCCTGCAGAAGGTCACATCCATGTCTCAGCATCCTCCCAGCAGGACCCAGCTCTCCTGCCTGGCCTGGCTCTCAGATTGTAGCTGTGCCTGAGAAAAGCTGAGTGCTGCACCCCACCAAGGGCACAGTGCTGCTGGCCTCCTCTCCCAGCAATCCCTCTGCAGAGCAGCAGAATGCCCAGTGCCAGAGATGGGACCCCATGGATGGGGAGGGATGAGCACCCAAGCCAGTGGCTGCTGCAGTGAGGTGACAACAGCCCACCCCAGCACTGCAGGAGGCTTAGTGGGTAATAAATGATACTGAACAAGTTGCCATCAGCAGAATCCAGGAGGGTTATAAAACCTGAATCTCCTGAGCCTTCAGCTGGGGCTGCAGCTGCAGAGCAGGAAGCAAACAGGATCCTGGCTGGCATTGTGAAAGCAAACACCATAAATCCGAGGAAGTGCTGTGATTGCTGTTTTAGGCACTGGGGAGCTTGGCTCCTGCTCCCCAAAGGTATTTTATTTTCTCTCTAAACAAAAAAAACCAAAAAAAACACCAAAACCCACAGTCCCAGTTTATCACTGGACCAAACTGCCTGGGTGCTGCTATGGACCCTGGGGCAGCTCTGGGATGTGGTCACCCCTCCTCTTCCAGCACCTTAAGGATGCTCCAAGCGCCAGAGTACCCAGGGCACCAGGGCAGGTGCAGGTAGATGCCAGCTCTGAGTGATGACCACTCATGAATGCTCACTGCTCACCAGCATGGCCAGTCCCTGGGTAGAGGTGAGCAGAGGGGTGAGGAAGAGATAGGCAGCCAGGAGCTGGGAAGGAGAACAGGAGGAGACAAAGGTCTAGCCAGGGAATGACAGCTGGCTCACAGCATCCTTCATCCCACAGCTGGCAAGCCAGATGGGATAGCTCACGGAGGCTGGAGTACAGGTGGGATCAGACTCAGCCCCACCAGCAATGAGACTGTTGCTCCAAAAAGGGGACAAAGTAGAGAGGACATGAGAAAAACTTGATGTCACCTTACTCTGAAGACCTGCTGGATGGAACTTGATGCCAGTGGAGAAGGATTGGCTGCAAGGCATGCTGACATGCCCTGTGTCTTCCAGGGGTGTCCCTTGGCCTCAGCACCTGCACCCTGACCCTCCTTGCAGGGGGGGAATTTTCCAGCCCCAGGTGTTAGGCACAGTATTCCACAGGCACTCTACAACCCTAGTTGGAGGGTATCTGTGGGTTCCCTGCCATGTGACAGAACCTGCTGTGGGATGGTGTCTGCAGGTCCCCAGTCATGGGATGGGCTCTAGGTCCTGTTTAGTCCCACGCTGTGGCTCACTCAGGCTCTCATGCCTACTTGCCCTCTCTCACATGGTCTCATCCTCCCTTGCTCATGCCCATGCTCCATTCCTTTGGCACTTTCCCAGGTCGTTTATCCTAGCTGTGGCTGTTCTGCATCAGGCCAGGTTTTGGCATCAGTGCATCAGCCACGCATTCCTGCTACCCTCAGCCCTGGCAGGGTGCTGGCACCCACCCTGGCTCTCCAGCACCCTGGGTATCCCAGCATGGGTGTGCTGCAGCCCGTGGCTCTGTCCAGGTTCCCCTCAAGGAAATGTGCCAGGAGGTCACGGGGTGTTTAGGAAAACAGGCCTTGGCACTCGCTGGCCATACCAGGAAAATAAAAACATCCGGGCAGGCAGCCGCGTAGTGAGTGCGAGAGGCCGGCACTCCATAAATCCCCTGGAGCAGGTGCTTTGTAGTCGGCACAAGGAAATGAGCATATTATTCAGCTTGGCTTAAACCCCAAAATGTTTCCTGTCCTGTGAGTCAGAAATAACCCTGGGAGATCATTCCTAGGCCACGCAGAAGCCGCACCAGCCAAAAAAGTGCCAGGCACTTGTTGGCCTGGGGACTTGCGGGGAAGGTCAAGGGTCCAGGAACCCCGTTTCGGACGGGACTTTACCATGGCACTGTCACGCCACCAGTGCTGACCTCAGCATATAAATGGCCTGGGACATGCAGAGGATCCACCAGGGACTCCCAGACTGGTTTTGGGCACCTTGCTTCATTGGGATGCAGGGGCAGGGAGAGCCCCAGGAGACCCTGAGGCTTTCTGTGTCCTGGGTGGATCCTGCAGATCTCTGGCCTCACCCTGGTATCAGAAAGACAGATCCCCCTGCACAGCGGTTTGGCTGTGTATTTGGGGTGCTATCCTGCTTTAAGGATGCCCTACAGGAAAAGCTGTGGATGACTGGTGGCTTTGGTGGAAGAGATTGCCTGGGGGGCCAGGGCCCCACATGCTCAGCCTGGGCATCCCAGAGAAGCTGGAGGGGAAAGCACCATACCAGGTGTTCCTGCCTTGGCACAGGCAGCACCCACCTGAAGGGGTTCATGGGTGACCCTAACTGTCCTGGTGCCCTGTGAGGACACTCCCAGAGTCCTACCCTGCCTCTGGGGCACAGAGACGTGTGGGTCCTAGGGGCTCTCTACACAGACACACAGGGACAACCCTGAGGTGACACACAGGTGCCACATTTATCCACATTTTACTTTCTAAAATATTTGCTCTGTTTTTTTCATTACTGGCACAGGAACTTCAAATCTGAACAAGGAGCCCTTCAGGTTGCCTGGGCAGCAGAAGCACAGGAAGCCCTTATGTTAAAAGGTCACCCTGTATATCTGCACCAGTCCCTGTGTGCTTTGTGCCCACCTAGCCAAAGCCTCTGTGACCTTCTGAAGGTGTCACTATTCCATTTGGGATGGGGTGGCAACTTGAGCACCTGCAATGGAGACCCCAGCAGAACCCTGACTCCCACTGGAGTAGAAATGTGAGTCCTTGGTGGCACCTTCTCCATCCCTGCTCTCTTTCCACACAGCCTCCAGCAGGAAAGGGCTGCTCCCATCTGTGCTGGACCTCCCCATGACCCAGCACTGTTTGTGGGCTGGCACAGCAGTGTCAGCATGACTCCTTCACCGAGCCCTGGCAGTGACAATCATGCTGCAGGCACTCATTTGTGGTGCCTGCCACGCTCTTTACAGGCACCTCCTGAGGCTGGCAAGTTTCTGGCTCCACTCTCAATGTGGAGGTGAAGGAGCCTGGCAGGATCCTGCAGCCCATGGCTTTGTGCTGCTGCACACTGGGAGATGAAAAAACAACTTTCAGCTCAGGGGACCAGGGGCTTGGTTATGCTTGCCAGGGGAACGTGGAAAAGAAGATTGGAACCTCAGGAGCGTGAGACAAGCATGGCTGTGGCCTTGGTGCCCATCATGATCTGGTACAGTCCTAGGACCAGTATGGGTGTCACAAATGAGTGTTTGAGATCACTTAAAAACTCACCGGCAAGGGTATCAGCAAAAAACAGATTTAATATTAATCAGCAGCATGACAAAGTTCGTTGACAAGATGCACTGTACAACTTAGTAGACAGTTAAGGCACATTGAGGAGAAAAAAAGCAACAACAAACAAAATCCAGGCAGTCAAAAGGAGAAATGAAGGTAGAACCATCTAGGGTCGTGTTTGTGCACGTATGTGTGTGTGTGTGTGGGTGGGCGGGCGTTTAGGTGCGTGTGACAAAAAGTCAGTGAGGGCAAGGATAAAAAGGAATGTGGCCCAAAAGCCCAACAGCACTCACACTTAACACTACTTAACTTATAATTTAACCATTTAACAGAGGAATAACACTTAACAGCATCTAACCTGTGTAACTTAACAACTTAGGAAAAGAACAACACTTAGCAGCATTTAACTTAGCTTATAACTTCTGACTTAACCTTACTTACTGGCCTAACTTACTTAGATTGAGGTACTTAAGTGTCTAAGAGAGTAGCATTTCCCCCAGATTTGCTATAGCATAAGCATAGGGGCGTGCACACAGACAGAAAGTCAGTGCAAGCAAGGTACCTGTGGAAAATTCCCCTCAGAGATCAGTGAAATACTCATTCCAGATGGTTTTGCATCTGCTCCACAGGCAAAGGCTGGAGCCTTAAGGAGTGAGGGTATCAGCCCAGGGTCCATCGTCATTTGGCAATCCTCCAAGTACAGCAGACTTGAGTTTGCTGGCTCTGAGAGGCCCCACTCAGAGGGGTCACAACCCACCACAGTCAAGGAGAGCTCTGAGAGTCTTATTTTGGACCACTGTTCATAGGGGTGCGAGAGAGTGAGCTTTATTCACAAGAATGTTTTATCCTGGCCACAGTTTGGGTCGGTACTTTTCTTTGAATATCTGAGAACAGGGATGTTCTGCCCATCAGGGAAGAAAAACAGTTTCCAAGGCTGCTCATAAAAAAACCCCAGGAGCTCTATAGACAGCAGCAGTCTGTGGAAGCAGGCAGTATTTCTGATAAGAAGAGGTGAGCTCAGGTGCTGTTTTTCAAGGCTGAGGCCTAATGAGCATTTCTCAGATCTCAGTGCAGCCTGGAAAAGCAGGAGGGTTCACAATGGGTCACTGCAGATTCCCATGGACCCACCATAGATGGCCATGGACCACTACAGACCACCAGGACCAGGGTGCTGGGTGCAGCCCTGTGCAAGGGAAGAGTGTCATTCCAAGGTGTAGGGTGCCAATAAAACTCAGTGTGAGACTGTGGGACAGGGAAGGTGCAATGGAGTTAGAGAAACCCTAAGGTATGACATGTCTGTGTGTTATGGTGAATGCATGGTGAGTGTGTGACCTGTGTGTGCTCTGTGTATGGGGTATGTGCAACACCACGGTGCTGTGGTGTTGTACATAACAACACTTGTGTATCGTGTGTGCAGTGTGTGTGTGTGGCGCTTGTGGGGTGTGTGTATGGGGTGTGTGTGGTGTGTGTGTGGGGTGTGTATGAGGTGTGTGTGGGGTGGGTGTGGGGTGT
>VXAC01002569.1:369761-388473 GCA_013399225.1 Rhipidura dahli
GGCGGCGACCCCCGACGGGGCGCCCGCCAACTTGACGGTGGCGGTGGTGCTGCCGGAGCGCAACGTGAGCTACGCGTGGGCTTGGCCGCGCGTGGGTCCGGCGCTGAGCCTGGCTCTGGAAGCGCTGGAGCGGGGCGAGCCGCCGCTGCTGCCGCGGCCCTTCTCGGTGCGCGTCGAGTTCATGAGCTCGGAGCTGGAGGGCGCCTGCTCCGAGTACGTGGCACCGCTCAACGCCGTGGACCTGAAGCTCTACCACGACCCCGACGTGCTGTTCGGGCCGGGCTGCGTGTACCCTGCGGCGTCCGTAGGGCGCTTCGCCTCTCACTGGCGGCTGCCCCTCATCACCGGCGGGGCGGTGGCCGCGGGTTTCAGCCGCAAACGGGAGCACTACAGCACGACGGTGCGCACCGGGCCCTCGGCACCCAAACTGGGCGCCTTCGTCTCCCACCTCCACGCACACTTCAACTGGAGCGCCCGCGCCGTCCTCCTCTACGTGGACCGCAAGACCGACGACCGACCCTACTACTTCACCGTCGAGGGTGTCTACCAGGAGCTGCAGGATGGCAACAACCTCACCGTCACCGTCCACATCTACTCCCCCGAGGAGGGCGGCCCCGACACCGCCGTCCACTTCATCAAAGCCAACGGGCGCGGTGCGTGGGGTGGCGAGGCGCGGGGAGTGGGGGGGACACGATGACCACGGGCGGGATGGGGCTGAGCGCCCGGGGAGCGGGGGCGGCGGTGTGGGGGCGGGAGGGAGAAGGGAGAGCAGAGGGGGCTGCCCTCGGGAGATCTGTGTGGGCTCTGAGGGGGGGAGGCAAAATCCTCCGCGGGGCACAGCGAGGGGCTGAGGGTGCAGTGGGATCCGTGTGGGGGACGGGGGGGACCATTGGACCTGTCTGGGACACAGTAGGGGGAAGGATGGGGTACAGCAAGGGGACTGGGGTACTGTGGACAACTCGTAGGGTACAGCAAGGGGTTAAGGGAGCAGCAGGACCCATCTGGGGCACAGAGACAGGGTGGGGATGCAGTGGGACCTCTGCAGGACACAGCAAAGGACTGGCAACCCAGTGGGACACTTGTGGGGCACAAAAAGGGACCAGGGGCAGCAGTGGGACTTGTTTGGGGCACACCAGGGGGTTAGGGGCAATGGAGATCCACACAGGGCACAGCAAGTGTCAGAGAGGGCAGCGAGATACATATGGGGCACAGCAGGAGGATGGAGACACAGTGTGATCATGTGGGGCTCAGCAACAGTCCAAGGAGACAGTGGCACCTTTGTGGGGCACCGTGAGGGTCTTAGGACACTGGGGTGGGACACTGGGACCTGTGAAGGGTCGGGAGCAAAATGGCGCCCATGTGAGGCACGGCAAGGGACCAAGGATCCGGTGGGACTCATGTGGGGTGCAGCAGGGGGTGGGCAGACTGAGACCTGTGGTGGGTCATGGCAAAAGGCCAGAGGAAGAGTGGGCCCCCTGTGGAGAACAAGAAGGGGGCTGGAGGCACAATGGGACCTGTATGGGGCATGAGGATGGGCTGAGGGCACTGTGGGACCCATGTGGGTCTCAGGGACGGGTGGGCAAAGTTGGTTCTGTGTGGGGCACAGTGAGGATTGAGCACGTTTTGTCACAGCGGGGCTGGAAGAGCAGCAGGACCTGCACAGGAGGTGAGTTGTTCACAGGTGACAAGACAGAACCTGACCCCCCCAAGCCAAACCTGGTGCCAGTGGAGGGGCCAGAATGCAGCAGGAGGAGGGGGCACATTGTCTCCCTCCCAAGCCCCCAGCCTGGTCAACCTTTACCAGCATGAGCTGGGGCAGACCCCCACCTTGGTGGGACACATGCTGTGAGGGGCACCCTGTGGGGCCACACCACCCTCTGTCTTAGCAGGATCAGGGTGACCCAGGCACGTCCTTGGAGACTGAAGGTGATGGAGTGGATGTGACTCTCTGAAGGATGCCATCAGCTGTGGTTACATGCCCAGAGAACCATGGTGCCAGCATACCTAGGCAGCTGTGCCATGCTCAGGCAGATCCCCCCAAACTGGCACCTGGGCACCCTGGGCTGCGCCTGTCCCTGCTGTGCCCCCGGGATGGGGCTGTGATGGCCCCACCCCACTGCTGGAGGGATAAATCAATTTGGTGCCTTGCGAGGGCCCCAGGAGAGCAGCTATATTGGGAGTGGGAGGAAATGGAGGGGCTTACAGAGGCAGCTGGAGAGCAAGGGCAGCCTGATGCTCTTTCATTATTGATGAGCAGGATGTATCGATCCCGGAGTCAGCCACTCCGCAATGCTTCTTAATGGATTCTGAGATGCTGTGTCATTAAGAAGGACATCTAGCTGGGATAAGTGGAGCCAGATGGGCCAGCAAGACTCGTGTCCAAGGCTGGGCAGGACCAGGCTGCAGGGGGGGGAGCTGGGGGGTGGTGCCTTGGGGTGCTGGACTGCTGGTTCCCGTCAGGACTGAGGCCAGTGAGGCTGAGTCCATGGAGTGAGCATCCCCTGGCTGCCCCTCTGGGGTGGAAGCTCCTGCATGTGCCATCACCATCCAAGGTGTTCGGAGCTTCTTAGGGGATAGGGGCAAAGGATTCTGCAGGGAGAAAGGCTGAAATCAGTGACTCCCATCAGCATTTCCCTCTTGGTTCTGTAAATCACCCCAATGGGAATCAATCCCTCCTGGTGCGGGCAGGAGGTTGTGGCTGCTGGCGAAGAAGGCCAGGCATGGGCAGAGACCTGAGGGGCTTTCTAAGCTGGGGTTGTAGTATCGTGGAAAGGCTTGGGTTGGAAGGGACCTTAAAGGTCCTTTAGTTCCATTCCCCCTGCCATGGGCAGAGATGTGGAGAGGGTCTGGGTCTCTGTGGCCACAGCTCAGAGTTGGCACCCAGGGTGTGGTGCTGAGTGGAGCTGAGTGCTTGGCCCCACGGATGTAGGTGCTCAGGCCTGCAAAGCTGGTGTTAGGTCCTTTCCTAACCCAAGTGTGTGGGACAGGAAGTGGGGACCTGCAAGGCTGTCCCAGGGGTTGGGACCCCTACATGGCATGGGGTGGAGAGGGAAGCAGGATCTTCAGCTGCATCCATGTCCGTGCCCTGCAGTAAAACAACATATCACCCTCTTGGTGTCACCTTCCTTCTCCCTAGTCATGGGCAGGAGTTTGATAAATATTTCCTGGAGAAAGCTGCTTCTCTGCCCCACTGTGCATCCCTAACACTGCTGGTTCTTGACACTGACAGGTCTAATGAACAGGCACGAGGGGGTGGGATCGCCCCTCTCACCGATGCCTGGGCGACGTGCAGGGGCCCACGTCTCTCCTGCCATTTGCAAAAACACTGATATAATTAGAGCTGTGGTTGAGGGAATTACCAGTGCATCTGCCTGCAAAAAGCCCAGGTCCCCTGCCTGGGGAGGTGGCTGGGTGGTGCTGCTGGAGGGGAGTGCATTTGCTCCTCACCCCTGCACTCCCCCTGGGCATGGGACGGCGCTTGGCCAGTGCGACAGTCTCTGTACCCTGCACTGGTGAGGCTGCTCAAAAGTGGGATTTGCTGCCTGAACCCAGGATTTGCCCTCACTTTAGGGTTATCTTTCATCATGCAGGGGTCAAGCAGTGTTCTGCCACCTCATCTGCACGCTCATGGTCCTGGCACTTTGACACCTACACCAGAGACGCCCCCTAAATAAATGTCAGGGGGCTGGATGCACTCCAGCCTTGCAGAACTTCATTCCCCTTGTCCTGGGTGATGCTGAGGCTGCCTTTGGCCATTTACCGGCCCCTGGAGAGTGCGTGAGCCCCCTAAGGCGCTTCTCGCCCTGTGGGGGGATGCCAGCTGGAGGCAGCTGCCCGCCTCAGGGAGACCCCCAGGCACTGACTCTTCCTTCTGCACAGCTCATGCAACCTGTCCCCGGGGAGCCGTCTAGGCGCCGTCCATCCCCTTGCCTGGTGGCCTTTGACCAAGCAGGCTTTCGGTGCCGCCGCAGGGGCTGGCTGCCTGCAGCGTCCCACCATCTGCCACCAGCTGTTGTGGCTCCCTTTTCTTGGCGCCTGCAGTGGGATGGGGAGGGTCTTATCTGTGTTCTTGGGGGGGACCCTTAGGCTCTGCATGTTGGGGAGGTGCTGAGCTGCCCATCCTGGATGAGAAATTTGGGGACAGTACGTTTCTTGGTGCCGGAGTAGCAAAGTGGGGAAGCCAAGAGTGTTTATTTGAAGTATTGCAGCATTCAGAGGGAACCATTTCAAACCCTGGAACAGGCTTTTGCTCACACACATCCCACAGTGCTGCGATTTCCCTCTACCCCGTGCCCAGAAGCAGCTCCCCACACTGCTGTGGATTCCCTGTGCCCAAGGTGGCTGTGCTGGGTCTCCTCTCCCACCTGTGGGCTTCCTCACTGCCCCCATGGGTGACCCTGCCAGCCCTGCTGTCCACATGGCGGGGTGCCTGCGTGGCTGGGTGCCTTCCAGCAGCAGAGACCCCTTCCCAGAGTGCGAGGCTTCCTTGCTGTCCCCAGCCCCCCACTCCCCGGGTCCAGCCGGGGCGCTGGGCCCCATGCAGAAAAGCTGTGTGCCGGGGCCAGCGCCCAAGCGTGACATTCCTCCAGCACCCGCTGCCGCCGCCTCCTCCGTTGCTCAATCCCGGGTTCCCAGCCAGACTGGCTGGAGCGGGGGCCCTGGTTTTCCGGGGGGAGGGAGGAGGCAGTGTCAGGATCCTCAGCAAGGGCACAGAGGGCCCCTGCTCGGGGGGGTTCGGACACTCTCAGGGGCCCGTCCCCACAGCCTGTGATGCCCTGTGCCAGCGGCGTGCTGCCCCCACACAGCGCTTGGGTGGACATCCCATGGGGGCTGATTGAGCCCCCAGCAGAGGGTGTGGGCAGGCGGGACGGCTGAACGGGGCCCAGGCACCCCCTTGCTGTGTGGGTCACACCGGTGAGATGCTCTGTTTCCAATTAGCGCCAGTGGCCGCCGAAGGTGCTGGAATCTGGGAACCTGCGCATTCCTGCCGCACGGACAGCCGGCCACGAACCCAAACATGGGTTTGTCCCATTCCACAGCTCGGGTTCTCCAGAGACCTCCGGCGCACGGCTCCAGTGCCTCTCCCAGCCCCCCTGATTCCGTGGCTGGGGCTGGCACGGAGCAGTTGGGAAGCTGATGCAGGGGGGAGAGATCCCCTGGCTGGCTTTTGCTGGATCAGGGTGTGTGGGGTCGGTGCCTGCAGCATCCACCTCATGATTTGGAGCAAGTTTTACCCTGTTCTCCTCTTCCCCTTCAGCCCGAGGTGATTGATGGGGCAAGAGTGGGTCTGTGCCAGCAAGAGCTGTGGGGCGCAGGGAGGCGTGAGCCAAGCACTGCCCCATCTGCCTGCTCCATCCTCCTGCAGATACCGAGCGCTCCTGGGGCTGCTCTGCCCCATCTGCCCCACTGCTGGCTGTGTGCCCAGAGCACAGTGCAGTGTCCCTGCCTCCCTGAACCTCCTGCCTCTCTCTGGCAGTGGTGTACCTCTGCGGGCCACCCGAGATGCTGCGGCAGATCATGCAGCTGGCACAGCAGGAGAACCTCACCAACGGCGACTACGTCTTCTTCTACCTGGATGTCTTTGGGGAGAGCCTGCGGGGAGACTCTGCTCGTGATGCCTTCAAGCCCTGGCAGGAGAGCCCAGGCCAGGATTCAGGGCTGCGCGAGGCTTTCCAGGTGAGCTGCGCCCACCGGCTTGGGGACAGAAATCTCGCCAGCCTGGCCCCAGTGTATGAACCAGGGTGCTGTGCTCGGTTGCAGATGGTGCTGGTGATCACCTACTACGAGCCCCAAAACCCTGAGTACCAGCATTTCCAAACCCAGCTCATCCTGCGAGCTAAGCAGAAATTCGGGGTGCAGCTCAACTACTCCCTGGTGAGTGAGTCCCCCTGCATGCTGGGGTGGTGGGGCCCCTTCACATAGGTCTGAGGCACCTCACCAGGATGCAGAGGGTGGGACACAGCCACGGAGAGTGCCGGAGGGGTCATCCCTGGTGGGAACAGGCACAGGCACTGCCATCCCTGCAGGGTGCATGTTGTCCCCAGTGTGGCTACGGGGCCGTGGGTGGGTGCGTGGTGCTGGTGTGAAGGTTCTGGGATGCTCCTGTGTGTGTGGCCGTGGGTGTGCTCAGATTCCCCCTGGCAGATGAACCTGGTGGCGGGGTGTTTCTATGATGGGATGCTGCTGTACGCCATGGTGCTGAATGAGACTCTGCGCGAAGGCGGCTCCAAGAAAAACGCCACCCACATCATCGAGAAGATGCGGGACCGCAAGTTCCAGGGTAACGCTGGGATGGGGGAAGCTGGGCTGTGGGTGCTGTGGAGGCAGTGGAACTCAGTCCCTGTCCTACCTGGATCTTAATTCTCCCACAGGTGTGACAGGGCTTGTAAGCATGGACAGCAACAATGACCGGGACACTGACTTCAACCTATGGGCCATGAGTGACCCCAAGACCGGGCAGTACGAGGTGGGGGCTAGCACCAGGTTCCCCCTGGGGCTGGGGCATGGGATGGTGGGGTCTGGGCGTGGCCTCATCTCTGTTTGCCTTAGGTGGTGGGACACTACTCGGGTGTGGAGAAGCAAATCCATTGGCTGGGACGACCCATCCCCTGGGTGAAGGGGGCTCCCCCCTTGGACAACCCTCCCTGTGTCTTTGATGTGGATGACCCCTCCTGTGATAAAAGTGGGTGTCCTGGGTCCCCACATCCCTTGGACCCAAGAACCCTTCCCTATGGGTGCATGTCAGCCTGGCCATCGTAGCCAGCTGGATCACCCTGACATCTCCTGTCTGCAGCTCCCCTCTCCATGTTGGCCATCGTGGCTTTAGGCACTGGCCTCACCTTTGTCATGTTTGGCATCTCCAGCTTCCTCATCTTCAGGTCAGTCAGGACTGGGGGAACCTCTGTCTGATGGGGGAACAGGCAGGACAGAGGGGGCATGGGGGCCTGACCCCTCTGTGTCTCCCAGGAAGCTGATGCTGGAGAAGGAGCTTGCCAGCATGCTCTGGAGGATCCGCTGGGATGAGCTGCAGTTTGGAAGTCCCGAGCGGTACCACAAGGCAGCGGGCAGCCGGCTCACCTTGTCCCTGGTGAGAAGAGGCATCCCTGGGGCACCACCCTGCTCCTGTGCTGCCCTCCCTCCCTGCATGACACCCCTCCCTGTTGACGGCCCTCTGTTTCCTACAGAGCCACAGCCCCACTGCATGTCTCCTCAGCACAGCTCTTGATCCTTACACAGCTCTCCATCTCCAGTGGAGAGACACTCCATTCATCCCTGGCATGACTTTCCATCCCCTGCAGAGCCACTGTAGATCCATCCTCCACCCAGCCTTGAATCCCCTGTGTACCACCACACTTCATTAAGCCCTTCATTCCCTACACAGACATATCTTATCCATGTCCTACGCTCCGTGCAGTGCACCATGCCTCATCCCGGAGTCTTTGCCTTTCCTACAGAGCATACAGAGCTTTTCCTGAACCATTAGAGCCCATCCTGCACCATCCCCTGCACATCCTTGGATGTCCCTGCCCTGCTACACTGGTGTAGGCCACCCCTCCATCCCAGGGTTGCTCTCCCTAATCCCCTCCTTCCCACAGCGTGGCTCCAGCTATGGCTCCCTGATGACCACCCATGGCAAGTATCAGATCTTCGCCAACACCGGCCACTTCAAGGTCAGTGCAGCAGGCAGGGAGCTGAACCCTTCCCCTGAAATGCCTCAGTTCTGTTGTGCTCCCCCTTGGCTGCACCCCCATCCTGCAGGGACTTTACTCCCCTTTGCAAATTCACCCAGTGGGCATTGACCTTTTCCCTTTCCCAAACACCCCAGGGCAACGTTGTGGCCATTAAGCACATCAACAAGAAGCGCATCGAGTTGACACGGCAGGTGCTCTTTGAGCTAAAGCATGTAGGTTTGGGGTCTGGGCTGGGGTGGGCAGCCTGCTCAGGGGTGCAGGAACTGGTCCTGGGAGTGTGGGAGGGTAGTAGGAGCAGCAGCTCATCCCCTTTGACCTCAAGACTGTCTTGGGTCCGCTTGCACCTGCAGATGCGGGACATCCAGTTCAACCACTTGACCCGCTTCATCGGGGCGTGCATCGACCCCCCCAACATCTGCATCATCACTGAGTACTGCCCACGGGGCAGCTTGCAGGTAGCGGGGCTTGGGGACACTGCGGGTGACACTTAGACATTCCTGGTAACCCAGCTGGGCTGGGCATTGTGGACAGGGCTGTGGATGCTGGTGGCCACCGGAGCCCTCCCTACAAGGCTTACAGCTGTCAGAGGCCAGTGGAGGGGTGGGGGTGGGTGCTGTAGACCCCCACAGCTGGGCACTTGGTGAAGCTGCTGTCACCATGCCCTGGGTGCTTGGTGGGGTCCACTCAATGTGCTACCCCAGGATGTCCTGGAGAACGAGAGCATCAACCTGGACTGGATGTTTCGCTACTCCCTCATCAATGACATTGTCAAGGTACCCAGCTGAGGGGTGCAAGGGGCTGGGGGAGGTGCCTGAGAGATACGAGCTTCACTGTGTCCATCTGTCCCAGGGAATGGCCTTCCTGCACAACAGCATCATTGGTCATCACGGCAGCCTCAAATCATCCAACTGTGTTGTGGACAGCCGCTTCGTGCTGAAGATCACTGACTATGGCCTGGCCAGCTTCCGCTCGCCCAGCGACAACGAGGACACGCATGCACTCTATGCCAGTGAGTGCCTGCCTGGGGGGACCAGGGGGATGGGGTGGCCCTGTCTCACTTCTCCACTGCTTTGTCCCACCAGAGAAGCTGTGGACAGCCCCAGAGCTGCTGCAGAAGGGGCATCTGCCCACCCCAGGCATGCAGAAAGCTGATGTCTACAGCTTTGGCATCATTGTGCAAGAGGTCGCTCTGCGCAACGGCCCCTTCTACATTGAGGGCATGGACTTGAGCCCCAAAGGTAAGGGTGGGGGGACATGTGTGGAGGTCCTGCCCCACCACGGAAGTCTGGTGCTCACTGCTGGCCATGCCCTGGCAGAGATCGTGCAGAAGGTGCGTAACAGCCAGAAGCCCTTCTTCCGCCCATCCATTGACATCGGGGTGCACACCGAGGAGCTGGCAGTGCTGATGGAACGCTGCTGGGCGCAGGAGCCGGCCGAGCGCCCTGACTTCAGTCAGATCAAGATCTTCATACGTAGATTCAACAAGTGGGTGGTTGGCGTGCAGGGACAGTGACCCTGGGTGGGAGTGGGCAAAGCCATGGGGGTGGTGGTTGGGGGGCACCTTTTCCTGCAGCGCCAGCTGACTGCACCCCGGCAGGGAGGGAAGCACCAGCATCCTGGACAACCTGCTGTCACGCATGGAGCAGTATGCCAACAACCTGGAGAAGCTGGTAGAAGAGAGGACACAGGCCTACCTGGAGGAGAAGCGCAAGGCAGAGAACCTCCTCTACCAGATTCTGCCCCAGTGAGAGGGGGAGAGGGGGGTGGTGTGGGTCTGAGGGTTGGCATGGGTTCAGCATGCACCCGCTGCTGTGCAAGCAATGGGTCCCTTTCCAGCTTTCCATGCTGGTGTGGGGCAAGGGTTGCAGGGGGTTTGGGGTGGAGCTCACCACCATCCTTGCCAGCTCTGTGGCGGAACAGCTGAAGCGTGGAGAGACAGTGCGGGCTGAGGCTTTCGACAGTGTCACCATCTACTTCAGTGACATAGTGGGCTTCACTGCCCTCTCAGCAGAGAGCACTCCCATGCAGGTGAGAGCAGGGCTTGGGGGGCAGTGCCTCTGTGGTGGGAGTCTCACACCATGGCAGTGCCATCCCTGGGGTTGGGGAGACATGCCCACTCCCAGCCACCCACACGCCTTTGTTCCATTCAGGTTGTGATGCTGCTGAACGATCTCTACACTTGCTTTGATGCCATCATTGACAATTTTGATGTCTACAAGGTGAGTGGGGTGGTGAGCAAGCACAGCCCCCCAAAGTGAGGCAGGCAGCAAGGAGCCCAGGTTGGACCTGCTCCCCCTGCCCCCACAGGTGGAGACCATTGGGGATGCCTACATGGTGGTCTCGGGGCTGCCGGTGCGCAACGGGAAGCTGCACGCCCGTGAGATTGTCCGCATGGCCCTGGCCCTGCTGGAGGCTGTCAAAACCTTCAAGATCCGTCACCGTCCCAACGACCAGCTCCACCTGCGCATCGGCATACACACCGGTGAGCCCCCATGCCACCCAGCTGGGGGGTGCTTGCCCACGCACCCACCTGCCCACCCTGCAGCATCCCTGAGTGCCTCTGTGCCTGCAGGTCCCGTGTGCGCCGGAGTGGTGGGTCTGAAGATGCCACGGTACTGCCTCTTTGGGGACACGGTGAACACCGCGTCCCGCATGGAATCCAATGGCCAGGGTAAGCCATGGGGCTGGCAGCTGGGGTCCAGAGCCACAGGGTGTGTTCTGCTCCCATGGCACCCAGCCATGTTTCTCTTGCCCCTCTGTGCTACCCAGCCCTGAAGATCCACGTTTCATCTGCCACCAAAGAAGTCCTGGATGAGTTTGGCTGCTTTGAGCTGGAGCTGCGTGGGGATGTAGAGATGAAGGTGAGGGCACAGGGATGCCAGTGGGGTACCAGCCCTTCCTATCACAGGGGAATATGATAGGGTGATGGGTTGGGGCTGGGACCCCTTGTTGCCCTCAGTGCAGGGGATGACACCCAAGAAGCAGCTCCAGGGGCGGGCAGGGTCTAAATTGCTCACCTCTGCCTCCAGGGCAAGGGAAAGATGCGGACATACTGGCTGCTGGGCGAGAGGAAAGATCCTTAAGTCATCTGAGCCCAGTGGCTGTGGCACAGCCCCCAGCTCAAAGAGGCCATCAGTGTTTTCCAGTGCCCCAGGATGCACCGGCAACCCCTCCCATCACTGCATCCACCACCGCCTCTGCAGCCCCCCTGCTTCAGCAGGGCCTGGGCAAGGTGGGGCAGCGGCCACAGCACCGTCTGCCCTCCTCCATCAGCACCAGCAAAGCCCACCTTTCCCACAGCCTCTGCTGGAGTGGGGTAACCAGCCCTGATCCAGCCTGAGGAACCTTGTATCCCCCCCACCCTCTAAAGTCTGCCACCCCTGCCCTCTCCCCTGTGGCTCAGCTGGCTCTGAGCTTCTCCGGGGCCTGGCTGCCCCGCAGGGCACTTTGCCGTCTCTTTTCAGTACCTGGCCCCCAGCAGAAGTTGTGCCCATGTCAACCCCTCCCTGGGGTGGGGGGAAATGGGGATTCCTGCCAAGACTGACTCCTTGGCCAGGTCAGGCTTCAATGCCGCAGCTCCCCCCCTCCCCAGTCTCCCCTTTTCCTGTATATAACCCACTGGGTCATGTAAATACCCACCCCTCCTCCAGGTGTAAATATAGGACTTGCTGCAACTATTTTGTTGAAATACAAACTTCCCCAGATCCGTTTGTCCCGTGACCTCTCCTTCGCTCTGCCCCAGCATACCAAGTGGGGAGGGAGGCCAGGGGGGACCCCAATATGAAACTCAGCCTGGGCTGGGGACAGCTGCCTGAAACATCTGAGGAGATCATATCCCAGGGGGTCTGTCTGCAGCACAGGGCTGGGGTGTGGGCATGGGGAGCCAGTGCTGGGCGGTCGCAGCAGTGGCTGTTGAGGGCTTGGGCGGTGCTGGGAAGGCAGGGCTGCCGTGGCGGGGTTTGCTTTGGCGTGAGGGCTGCAGTGCGTTCCTCTGAGCTCATGCTCTGGCCGCCCCACTGCCGCCTCTTACTGGAACACACCTGTGCCTGGGGACTGGAACAGTGGCTGCCTGTCACCCGCTGTGTGCACCGGGAGGGGACATGTCCCAGGGGATGGGGCTGTGCCAGGGGCTTTCCCTCCATGCCCAAGGAGGAACTCTTGGGGCCACAGCGTGTTGTGGGTCAACAGTAAATTGCAACGGGGCTGAAGGGTTTCCCATTTTGCTTCATGGTCCCATGGGATTTGAGATCTCAGGGACACAGTGCTCCTGCTCCAAACATCCAGCTTGAGGATGGCCTTGGGTTGGGCAAATATGCTGGGACCACCTGTGTCCCCGTGTTTTTTATTGCTTGTGGGGCTGGAGCTGGCTGCCCAGGGGGTCATAGGGGTCACGGAGGTTGAAGGGCTCAGGATGCCCTAGGTACATGGTAATGGGAGTGGAGAAGGCTGCATTCTTCTTGAAGGGAATGTTTCTGCCGAAGAGGCTGGTGACAGGCTCTCCCTGGAGAGGAGAGAATTGGAGAGGTCTCTATCAGCAGCTGAGACCCCCAGGGTGCTGGCAGGGCAGGATGGTGGGGGGCTTACCGGCCATCCGCGGGCTTGCTCCAGCCAGAAGCTGGTTGGCTGCTCTGTTAAGTAGTTGTGAGGCTGCAGTGGAAACAAAATGTGGGTTGTGGGGGATGGCATGCTCGGCAGGACACGGGAGCCTTGTGGCCTCCCTGGAGGCTGGTGTAAGCTAGGGTGGGGAATGTCTACTGCCTGTACCTGGGTGATGGGCTGGGGTGTGGACTGGAAGCCCATGGCGCTGAAGTCGTGGTGCGTGGTGGAGATAGATTCCATGCGCCTCGGGCGGGGACGGATCTCCTCCTCTGTCTCCTGACTGCAGTCAGAGCAGACCCTCAGCTCTGGGATCCCCACCCCACCAGGTGCCCTCCCCAGGGGCATAGCCCCAAGGGTGGTTGTCACACGGGTGTGCAGGCTTGCCTGTATTTCTCATAGAGCATGGATGCCAGCGCGGCCTTCCGCTGCCCTGCAGAGGGGAAGGTGCCATCAGCCCCACAGCTAAGATTCCCCTGCTGCCTTTTCGGGGTGCACATGGCTTGGGGGGGGGTTCAGCCTCACCTTGCCCCAGCAGCTGGACCCTGGTAGGTGGGCAGTACTTTGGGGCAGAGCTGTCAGTGAGTGAGGAGAGGAACTGGTGCATCGGTAGTCCCTGGTAGCCTCGCTGGAAATCCTCACAGCCCAAATCCTGCCGAGAGTCCAGGGGGTCCACGAGTGTCTGAGGATGGACAGTGGGGGCTGTGGAAGGGGGCAGGAGCCAAGCTGCACTGTCTCATGCGTGCTCCTGGCTTGTAGGCTTTTGACAGCCCTAGAGGCATGAACTGCAAAGAGGGGTTATGGTCTTTCTGGCCAGAAACCTGGGAAAGCTGGAGCAGGGACACAGCTTGAGCAGGGCTGACCTATCCTGCCTGGTGGAGGTCAGCCAGCCTTGTATGGCTGTCCCAAGCATCTGGGTGCCCAGACTGCCCCTGGGCAAGTGCTCTTGAACAACCCAGTGAGTCCCCAGGCTGTGGCACAGCTCGGCCCATCAGGTAACCCCCAGAATGGCTTGCCCAAGCAGGCATCCCTACATCACTGTGATGGGCCATGACACACAGTTCCTGCTCCCCAGCAGTGAGATCCCAGCTCCCCTCCTGCGTTACTGTTACTCCCCACATGCCTGCCTGTGCCTTTTGTGCTATTGAGTTTCATCCCTTTTCTATCCCGCTGGGCTCAAGGTCATCCGGGTGGCTATTTAAAGACAGGGGTCTGCCCAGGAGCAGGGAGATCAGCATGTGGGATGCAATGGGGCCAGCTTTGAGGAACATTCTCCCATATGGAGTTACCTCCTTCTGCCAGTTGCGGCTCACGTGGTTCCGCTGGGGCACCAACTGGCTGGGCTTCTCTGCTGGCTTGGGTGGGGTGGGGGGCAGCACTGGCCCTGTGGCAGGGGACTCCTTCTCGGGATGAGTCCCCCACTTTCCAAGCCAGGGAGGCAGATCCCCAGAGGGATCCTTCCCAGACTCTGGGGGTGGCACCGTGCTGGGCAGAACTGGTAGGGCCTCAGAGGGCAGCTCATCTGTGTCTAGTATCTCCTGGGGCGGCTTGCCTATGCCGGACATCTCCCGGAGCCTCTTGGTGGTGGTTGTCAATGTCTCAGTGTGGCACGGGAGCTTCTGCACGGGCGCCTCAGGCACAGGCTGATAACCTCGGACCCTGCACGGTGGCGTGTCCCCATGGCATTTGGGAGCCACATGGCTTTTCAGCATGCCCCTGCAGGTGGAAACAGACCCTCAAGAAAGGCAGCGGGGCGCACCCCCCATTGCCAAGCACATCCCCAGCCCCCACCACCATGGGCAGGGTCTTGACCCCGGGTTCTTTGCAGTGTCACCCCCACACTGGGGCAAGGGACAGGGGATTCCTCTCCGTCTGGGGGACAGAAGCAGTGCCTGCTGCTGGGTCTGTCATCTGAAGGGGTCTCCCCCTTGCTAATTCCCTTCTGTCCCCTCGACCTCCAGAAGCAACACCCCTCCCAACCCCATACCGGGGCTCTGCCCCCTCCCTGTTCCGGCCTCCCCACAGGCCGAACCCCCCATCTTCTCATTCCTCCCAGTCCCCTAGCACTCCGCGGGCCCGGCCCCCCACTCTCCCCACCGGGGTTACCCCAAGGGCTGTCGCTGCCCGCGGCCTGAGCCGCACCCTACGGTGCAGCCGCCTCCCCGCTCCATAGCGCATGCGCGCGGCAGGACGCGCCTCTCTCCATGGAGACGGTGGCCGGCGGCCGCGCGCTTCTGGGTGGAGCCGCGCGCGCGCACGCATCCCATTGGCGGAGAGATCCAGAGGGGGCGTGGCGTTTGGGGTGCAGTGGGCGTGGCAAGAGGCCGGGTTATACCTGCAGTGGGCGTGGTCTCTGTGGAGTGGGCGGGGCGGGGGCGCGGTCAGCGTGGTGGGGTGCGCTGAGGGNCGGTGTGCAGGGACACGGAGGGACGGGGCTGCAGGGGGACGGAAGTGTGGAGGGGTGGGAATCGAGGAGGATGGGGGCGCGGGGCTGCAGGAACACAGGGGTGCCCGCGCGGCACTACAGGATCGGGGTTGTCCCCACCCCTGGGGCCCATGTCCTCCGAGCCAGCCTGTCCCCGTGTCCTGGGGCCACCACTTAGGGCAAGGGTCGTCGCGGGGGCTCTTGGGGATGCACCGTGGCTGGGCAGGGCCAACGCAGCCCCACTGGGGCAGCAGAAGGGACGTGCCCAGGGCAGCTGAGGACACAGTGCTCCCCACGGCTTGACCCAAGTGACCCTCACACCACTTAGGCCTGGCACTGCAATATGCCCGCTTGCCCCAGGGACCCCCAGCTGGCCTAGAGTGGGTGATGGGGCGGGACGTGTCCGGCGCCTGGCTGGGTGCAGCCGGTGCCCGCCGGCGTGGAGCAGCTGCCTCCTCTCACCACCGGCCCTCGATGGGCCCCCGGCCCCATCCCCGCAGAGGCCGAGTAGAAGAAGGGCCCTTTGATAGCAGGCGGCAGGCTCGGGAGCGAGGGCTGTTATTCCAGCGCTCTGCGGTGTGCGCCGACGGGGCACCGTGCTCTCCACGCTGGGGCCTCTGTTTTTCCTGGCTGGGGATGTGCTCGGCCCTTCTGGCCTCGGCGGGCCGGGGGGGCCCCCACTGGGGACCGCTCCTCCCTGCGGGCCCTCGGCCCCGTGCCAAGCAGGGGCTCCTCCAAGCCCATCTGCTGCACAGCTGCAGGGAGGAGGGAGAGATGGGAGACGTGTCCCGAGCTCATCTCCATGGCTCCCCCATGCTGGGGCCACATCAGCCCTGCTGCCGCTGGAGGAGGATGCTAGGGTGCCGCCAGGGCTGGCAGCTCGCTGTGAGGGTTGCTGGTCGTGCCCCCCATGCTCAGCCGTGGGGCCCAGTGTTGGTCCCTGAGGTGCACCCGTAGCCCAGCTCATGCTGAAGGGGTGGCCGCTTGGGGACTCTGCCCCAGCTCGCATCCCTTGGTGGTCTTCCCAGGAGCATCCCCAGATTCCCCACCGAACACCCGCGGGCTTACGTAAAGGCTGGCTCGGCAGCATGTGTGCCTGAAGGATACTGAAGGAACACTGACAACACCAATGTACACTGCGGGACAGAGAGCCTGGCGATGCCACCCCGGGGTGTGCACTCGCTGTGGGACAAACCACCCTGGGGTGGTCTGTGGGGCATCACTGGGGATGTGCTCTAGCAGCATCAGCTCTGGGCAGCAGCCCTGGAGCTGCTGGAGCACATCTGGCTGCCTCTCGCCGGCTGACACATCCCCCGCAGCCCCCCCGTCCGGCTCTTTTGGGAACTTGCGTCATTTGTGATCCTCTCCGGCTGAGGAACCAAAACAGCCGTTGGCCCCCGTTCCCCCCCCGCCTCGGCCCCATGGGGCTGTGACCACTGTCCTGCCCCGCCGCTGCTCGGGGACTGACAAAATAAACCTGGCACGGGAAGAAACGCCATGGCAGGCGACTGGCCCCGACCTCGCGTGCCAGCCCGTGTCCTGTGCTCAGTACAGCACTCCCTGGGGGACTACTCTGGGCGAGCCCTGGGGGATGATGTCCTGGGGATCCCTGACCACTCTTTAGCGTCCCCACCTCCCCAGGGACACCCAGCCCCTCTTTGGGGTACACATCCCTGAGCAGGGCTGTCCCGAGTCAAGAGTGGCCCCAGCCCGCGCTGAGCCTCAGAGGCAGGAAGCGGCAATATCAACAATTTTAAGGCTCATTTACACCCCGAAAACATTCCCCATACTATACTGGGTGTGTATGTGTGGGAAGTGACTGCGCTCTGCCACAGCCCCACACAGCTCCCGGGGGCCCCCGCCGCCAGCGCCACCGAGCCGGGGGATGAACAGAGCCGCCATTCTGCCCGGCGGGCTGCGGTCCCCTGCGCGGCGGCTGGCGGGGGCCCAGGCGGTCCCGACGGCGGTGCCAGGTGGGCCGTGCACCGCGCCAGCACCGGCCCCTGCCACTAAATATAGCCACGGNACGTGCGGGCACGGGACCGCGGTCAGGGCCTGTAAACAGCGCCGAGCGCCCACTGCCCGCCGTGCTTTGTGTGCAGGGGGGTCTGGAGCGCGCAGCTTCCCTCGGTGGTTCACAGCGCTGGGGTGAAGGGTGCGATGTGTTTTGCTCGGTGCGTGGCTGGGGGCTCTGGGGTGAGCAATGCAGTGAGTTTCTGTCGGAGGTGCACAGCTGGGGGGGGGTCTGGGGTGAGCAGTGCAGTTGAGTTTTGCACGGCAGCACACATGCAAGCGGTGTAGTGGCTGCAGTGTGGGGGAGCGCACGGGTGTGTGTGCTTGGAGGGGGCAGCAGGTCCGCCCACCACGCAGCCTGTCCTGCCCTGTGCTCTGGCTCTGCTCCTGAGAGCTCCCAGAGAGGCCCCGCTGGGGTGGACAAGAAGTACACATGCAGTCAACAAGCCTGCTCTGAGGGCTTTTTGATCAACCTATTAGTGCAATTAACTGCTTTTGAAAAGCAGGGAAACATCAGTGTCCAGCACAGGGTTCTGGTGGCAACACGGTGGTGCTGGCTGGGGACAATGTGAGGCAGAACTGGGGCATTCAGGGATGCTAGGCCTGTGTGGTGGCAGTGGGGCTGGGTGGGCAGCCCTGGACATGGTGTGCTACTGACACCGCAGCATTGTTCCCCAGCTTGGGGACACCCTTGTGCTCCCCCAGCCCAGCACCAAGATGAGTCTTTTGCCTGTTACCCGTGGGCAGCCCCACAAAACCCTTCTGCTTCAACTGTAGGGCTCCAGACCATCTCCAGCATGGGCAGATTGGTATGTAGGGAGCCCAGATCCTCTGAAAAAGCAGGGTACCAACTCTCTACTGCTGTGACAATGGAGGCCGGCCCTGCCCAGGCCAGCCACCTCCACCCCCAAGAACGCCACCCTGATGCAGAACCACTGAAGTCACAACCAAGGTGATGCTTTATTGGGGGGCAAGTGGGTAGTGGGGGTTAGCCAGGGGGCCAGCCCATCTGCCGCCCCCCCAGCACATGGAGGTGCAAGTGGTAGACAGATTGTGCGCCATGCTTCCCATCGTTGATCACTGTCAGGACAGGTACAAGGGTCAGGCCACCCACTGTGTCCTCAGGACTACCAGTGAGGGTCCTGTCCCACAGCACAGCAGGGGATACCAACTCACCAAGGCGGTAGCCATCAGCCAGCCCTTCTGCCTGTGCTGTGCGTGCTGCCACCACCATCAAGTGCCCCAGCAGCTGAAGGACGGGGGAGCGTCAGGGTCAGCACTGCATGACCCCCATCACCAGTGTCCCAGGGACCCCTCTGGACTCACCTCAGTGTCCTGGGGACCCACGAGGCTGATCCGGGGGATGGGGCGCTTGGGGATCACCAGGAAGTGCACAGGGGCTTGGGGAGCCACATCACGGAAGACCAGGCACTACCAGGGGGAGCAGGGTAAGTCCCATACCTGTGGGTTCTGCCCCCCTGCCCCAGTGGGGACATAGGTCCTGCTGTGCCAGCTACCTTATCATCTTCATAGAGGATGGTGGCAGGGATGGTGCGGTCGATGATCTTGCTGAAGATGGTAGGCTGTCCTCCTGCCTTCTCGCTGGCTGCCGCTGCCCGCTGCGCCTTGCCCACCTCCCCGTCCTGCCCGCTGGGCGCCGACACACACCGCAGGGGCTGAGGGGCACACGGGGCTCACAGCCTATGCCCACGGGGACAAGGATACCACGGCCAGGGTGGGCCAGGGCACGTGGGGGAACACGCATGCAAGGGTGATGGAGGTGATGGGGGTGACGGTGGGGTGCATGTGGGGGTGGCAGNGTGGAGAGTGGTGGGATTCATACAGGGGTGCACACAGGGGTTATGGTGGGGTGCAAATGGGGATGATGCTTGGGTGTGACAGGGGGACACACATGGGGCAATGGGGAGGTGCACATGGGGGTAACACTCACAGGAGTAAGGGCGGCAGATGCCCAGGGGTCTGATGG
>VXAC01002569.1:396543-477456 GCA_013399225.1 Rhipidura dahli
GGGAGTGGGGAGATGTGGTATACAGAAAGGCTGCAGGTGTGGGGTGCGGGGGTCCGTGTGGTGGGGCACAGGGGATGAGCTTGGAGTGGGTACATGTGTAGGCTGGGATGAGCTATACGAGCAATGGGATGTGGGGTTTTCGTGCAGTGGGGCAGGGTGTGGGTGAGAATGGAGCACAAGGGTGCAGCTGTGGGGGGATGGCATCGTCAGATGTGGGGTGCACATGTGATGGGACATGGGGAGTGTGGCACAGGGAATGGGGCAAGCATGCAGTGGGGTTTGGGGCACGTATACAGCAGAGTACAGAGGAGTTCCCAGCTGGGTGTGGAGTGCCATGGGGCACGGGGTACACCTACACTGGGACATGAGGTGGGTGTGATGGGCGCAGAGATGCGTGTGCAGCGGGGTGTTTGCATAACGGGGTACAGGGATGCCTGCGTAGAGGGTGCTGGATATCTGTGGAATGGGATGCATGGATGTGCGTGCAGTGGGGCACGGTGGTGAGCATGCTGTGGGGCACGGTGTACCCATGCACTGGGGGCGCATGGAGACAGATGTGCAGTGGGGCACAGAGTTGTGCGTGCGAAGAGGACGCAGGCAGCGCACAGACAGTGGAACATCCTGGGAGCGAGCCGTGTGCGTGGGCAGTGAGTGGGCCCGGGGGGCTGCAGATGCAGGGCAGAAGGCTGTGTGCGTGCAGGGGGCAGCGGAGATGGACAGCCTGCGGAGACGGGGGTGTGTGTCCAGCGGGGCGTCAGGATTTGCGGGGGAGTCGACGGGAGTATGTGAGGCCAGGAGCATGCTGTGAGGCAGGGAGCTGGCTTAGTGACCGGGATGCGGAAGGATACTTGGGGGCTTGGAAGGGGCATCCCCTGGGAAGGGGGTCAGCTGGCGGGGGTTTGTCAGTGCCGGGGTGCAGCGGTGGGGCGACAGCGGGAGCTGTGCGCGGTGCTGACCGCCGGCCGTGGAGCTGTCCGCGGTGCTGACCGCCGGCCACGACCTGAGACTGGCACCGGGATTGGGGTCCTGTGGCTCCGGCTGCTGGCCTGAAGCGGAGGGGCTTTGGCTTTTCTCCGTCCATCCACTCCGCTTCCATGGATAGCAATCCCGCTCCAACACCTCTCCCGTGCTCTGGCTGCACTGCCACGGCGCCTCACACTGACCCTCTGTGTGCAGCCGGTTCCCTCACCTTGCCCTGGGCGTGTGAGCATGAGGGGGCTGCACTGGGACTGGCTCCGGGTCTTTCCCCCAGCTCCCCTTCTGGAGTTGTGTTCAACACCCTCCCTGGGGTCCCCTGCCAGACCACTGTCCCCACGTGGGGCTGTGGAGTGACCTGGTGGTTCCTGGTGGAGAAATTGGGATCGGATGTTCTTGCATTGAGGAGACAGGTGTTTCATGCCTGGCTTGTGCCGGCTGGCAGTGACGGGGAGGGGGAGCTGCCTTTGTTCCAGACAAGGGAGCAGATGCATGTCAGTGTACAGCCTGCTGGGGCTGCACACACGCAGCACAAACACACGTGCACACAAGGACATGCGTACACTCCCGGCCAGGAACATGTGGTGCAAAGCAGACCCTCTTCTCAGCTATCCCACTCCATGCTGGACGAGTCCTCTTGGGCACAGACCTGCTCTCAGCCCACCCTCTGCTGGCCTCCCCCTTTCCAGCAGCTTGTGAAGAGGGGTATCTCGTTCTTGCTTGCATCTCTGGGGAATAATGGATGGGTCTCCCAGGCTGGCACTGGTGTAGTGTGGTAATGGTAGGTGAAGTTATGGCTGCTGTCTAGAGTCCTGTTCTGCCTTGTGACAAAAGAAGTGGCTGCCTCTCTGCTACTGGGGCTCCTGGAAATCCTGGAAAATCAAACTACCAGGCAGCTGGTCAGGGGGAGGTGGCCCCCGTGTGTGCCATGGGCTTGCAGGAAGTGTCTTTCAGGCATGGGGCACAGGCACACACCCCCATGGACGTGGGTTTGCACGCCTCCACTCTGCCGTGCATGCAGACAGCACCCACGTGTGCATATGTGCACACATATGTGCACCGTTCCTCCTCCACAAACCACGGGAGAGCTGGGAGGCTGTGCAGGAAGATCTCTGCTCACTCCTTCTTCTCGTGGCTCTGGGGTGAAACTCTGCACTTTATGATGGGCACGGTGCTGAGCCTCCCCAGTAGGGAGGAAGGGTGAGGGGGAATCTGTGTTCCTGTGGGAGCTGACCTGCTAGGGCATGGCTGAAGCCATGAAGAATGTCCCTTTATTACAGGTAAAATGCAGGGAGCAGAGCATGGGCAGCCAGGGCGGTGGTCTCCTCAGGCTACAAACCATCAGTCACACAGCTCAGTGAACTGAGCTCAAGGCAGTGCTGAACAAGGAATGATGCAGACTGTGCCAGGGCTGGGGGACACAGCTGAGGACAGCTGACATCAGCCCTGGGGACTCACTGAAATGGCACTGTCCCAGCCCCTCCTGCCTCCAGGCTGCTGGACACTTGCGACGTGTTCAGAGCCTGGGTGGTGGGCCTGCTCTGGGACGGATGCTACACAACCCCCTCCCCAATCCTTTACCCTGCTGAGAGCCCCTTGGGTCTCCTTTGCAGATGGGCTCTTTGTGACTGACTACTTCACCCGCACACCACGCAAGCTCAGCCCCTTCCGCTCCTTTGCCAGCATCGAGCTCTTCCACTTCCACATTCCCGAGGACACAGTCATTGCCGTCTGGAACCTCATCACCTTCAAGGAGCAAGGTGGCACCTTTGGGGATCAATGCCCAGACCGTAGCATCACCGTGTGAGTAAGCAGCCTGCCCTGCCTGTTTCCTTCCTGCCTGCCTCTGCTGCTCCTGCCTGGATTTGCCCCACAGCTTGCCTGCTCTTGCTTGCTTCTTTGCTTCCACAAGCATATGTACATATAGAGTCAAAGAATCATAGAATCACAGAATGCTTTGGGTTGGAAAGGACATTAAAGATCATTTTGTTCCAACCTGCTACCATGGGACATGTTTCACTAGAGCAGGTTGCCAACTGAGTACCACACAGCTGCTCTCTCATCTCCCCCTGCTCCCCTGCTGGGGAGGAGAACCATGGAAAAAACAGTAAAACTCGTGGGTTGAGATAAAAACAGTTTACTAATCAAAACAAATATGCCAGTAACACTAATGATAAAACAGCTACAACAATAATAATAACAGTAATAACAACAGTAACAGAAAGGAGAGAGAGAAGTAAAACCCAAGAAAGATGAGTGATTCATCACACAGTTGCTCACCACATGCTGACTGATGCCCAGCCTGTCCCCCAGCAGTTGTTGGTGGCTCCCTGCCAACTACCCCAAGTTTACTGAGCAGGATGCTCTATATGGAATGTGGTATGGAATATCCCTTTGGTCAGTTGGGGTGAGCTCTCCAGGACATGCTCCCTTCTGACATCTTGTGCACGTGCTCTCTGGTGGAGCATGGGACACCGAAATGTGCTTTAGAGTAAGCGTGGCTGAGCAATAACTGAAAAGTCAGTGTGTTATCAACATTATTCTCATACTAAATCCAAAACACAGCACTGTACCAGCCCCTAAGAAGAAAACGATCGCTATCCCAGCCAAAACCCAGACAACATGTACGCTCCTTCCCCGTGATTCATCTTCCTGGGACCAGTGCAGGCTCTACTCTTTTGTGCATCTCATAGATGAACTGTTTTGCTCGAACACCCACTCAGGAAAGCTTACAGTCTCCAGAAAGGTCCCGGCTTACAGATGGCTTCCATGATGTCTTTAAGCACAGAGGAAAGACACCCACATATAGGACATACTGGCTCTGCCACAACGCCCAGCCTACACCCTGCTGACTGCTGTCTTTCCTGCAGGTATTTCCGCTCAGGGGCTCCCTCTGTCATTAACCCGCTGCACACGCACTTCCCCAGGGACACGGCTGTCCCTGGCTCCTTCGCACTGACCCTCACCTGGACCCTGCCCAACCGCACCACGGGAGTGTTCAACGTCACCAGCCCGCTGCCTGGGGATTGGTTTCTGGCTGCCCACCTGCCCAAAGATGAGGGCAAGATCTCTGTCAAGGTGAAGGGCCTGGAGGGACCATGGGGATGCAGGGCTGGGGCTGACTGCTCTGCACTGGCAGTGCCCCCGGGCAGGTGTCCTCAGTGAGGGCAGTGCCCTGTGCCCCTTGCCCTGTGCTGACTCTCCTCTGGTGCAGGGGCTCTACGAGGAGTGCCAGTATCTCTTCCAGCCACAGCTCATCGTGCAGCGCCTGGTGAACATCGCTGTGCTGTACCCTGGTCATGTCACCGAGCAGAGCATGGCCCCCCACAACCGCTCCTGCCTCTACAAGTGAGTGTGAGAAGGTCTCCTGAGGGTGGGGAAATGAGGGTGTCCCATCCCTCTGGCTTCCCTCCCCAGCCCTGTTAATCCACAGTGATGGGCACAACCTGGCTCTGCTGTCCCACAGGGTTTTTGTGCCCAGCTACACATCGCGAGTGCTTGTGGAGGTGCTGCGGTGCCGGGGGGCCGAGGGCTGCCCACTCTGGCTGCGTGTGCGGGCCAAGGCTCCCCCCCTGCACAACTCCACGACACTGGACTGCCGGGAACACACTCCCTGCCAGCTGGCACAGGACCTGCCCTTCTGGCAGCACTGGTATTATGTACTGGTGGAGAAACACCCTGGGGTGTCGGGCACTGTCTCCTTCCAGGTCACCGTGCAGCTCACAGGTGAGTGTGCATGTGGAGGTGTGGGTGGAGGCATGGTCTTGACTCTGCTTTGGTGTGGGGGTTAAAGGATGCCTGCAGGATCTGTCCCCACCTGGGCACAGGGTTATACCCAGCTCTGCTGGGAGGGAATGCTGGGAGGTGTTGGGGCTGGGTTGCAAAAGGAGGTGGGTGGTGAAGGGAAGGTGGGAACTAAGAGGGGGCTGGAACTGTGTAATGCCCAGGCTGATGGCTCTGTCTTTCCAGACTGTTCCCGACCCAGCCTGGCCCGGCCACCTTTCCTGCCCTCCAGCGCCTCCATGAACATGCCCCACTCCTTTGGCTCTGCGGGCGGGCTGGCACTGGGGGACAGCCCTCCGCCCACCAGCCCCAATGACACGAAGCACCCGGTCCCCATCCCTGTCACCTCACATGCTGGAGAGCGGTGCTGGCCTGTCCGGCCCACGCTGCGCAACGAGCTGGACACCTTCTCCGTCCACTTCTACATCTTCTTCGGGCCCAACGTGTCAGTGCCACCCGACCGCCCTGCTGTCTTTGTCATCAACCTCCTGCCAGTGCTGGACAGTGGTGGGGTGCTCAACCTGGAGCTGCGGCTCAACGTGGTGAGGTGGCCACATACACCCTGAATGGGGCAGAGTAGCTCAGGACAGGGGGCAGGGTGAGAGATGGGTGATCCCAAGGTTGCAACAGGGCAGGGAACAGGATCTGGGGTCACAGGCAATGGCTGTGAAGTTTTGGGGTGATGGAAAATGGATTAGGGTGCTCCAAGGGCAGGAAGATAACCTGGGTTTGGAGTGTTCTTGGGTGAAGGGCGGTGGGTTAGGGCACTGCTAGTTGGTGTGCTGTGATCCAAGTGCTGTCAGAACAGGGGACATCCCTGGAACTGGTTTAAGGCCGTCTCCTCTGCCGTCAGAGCTCCCTGTGTGGTGAGAATGTGACAGTGTTCGGGTGTCTAAACCACGAAGTCCCACTGACATCTGGTGACAACACCTCGGTCACCTGTGAGACAGGTAGGCTGGGCTGTGCATGTCCATCCTGCCATGGTCATGGGGTCACAACTCCCTGTGTCTGGCAAGAGGCTGGGTGGGGGGAGGCTACAGAGACCATGGGGACATGTGGCCCTGGAACTTGGCACAGACTACTCTGTCCCTGTTCCAGCTCTGCCCAGGGCGGGGGGCTGCACCTTCCCCTGCTCACCCAGAGCTCTCCTGGCCCACAGAGTCTCTGGCAGGCTTCCTGCTCTCTGTTAATGCCACAGCCAGCCTCAGCCGCCTGCGGATCCCCTACCCACAGACAGGCAGCTGGTACCTGAGCCTGCGCTCGCTCTGTGCCACGGAGCACGGGTAAGAGCCCCAGCATATCCCTCCCTGTGCCCCCAGGGGGGATGTCCCCAGCATGAGCCGTGTTGGTGTGTGCCGTGGGTCTGCGGGTGTGCCTGTCCCCTGCGCTGGGTGTCTCCGCTCATGCGTGCGCACGTGGCTTTGCGGGCTGTGTGTCACCGTGTGAGTGCTGCGTGGGCACGGATGGCTCCATCTCGCGTCTGCCTGACCATCTGTGGGTCCCCGCGGCTCTTCCCTCTGTCTCGCGGTTAGGAAGTGCCTGTCAGCTCGCAAACGCCGGGCATCTGTCAGTGCCTCTCCTCCTCCGCAGAGGGCCCATCTGTACCCGTGCCCGGGAGGGGACCGGGCTGCCGCTGGGAGGACAGGGCTCTCTGCTCTGCGTGTGAGGGGGCATCTCTGGTCAGGCTGAGGCTCTGCTCAGCATCCCCTGGGACTGGTCCTGTGCTGTGGCTCTGCTCCTGGCCTCTGTGTCTGCTCAGAGCCCTGTGGAGGAGAGGGGCTGGTGTGTGTTTGTGTGTTACATGCCTGTACGTGCAAGGATGCATGAGTGCAGGTGGTGCTGTGTGCACGTTTGGTGCAAGTGTGCATGCAGCACTGTATGCATGTTTGAGGGCACACATGCAGCTCTGAGTGCATGTTCTGGTTTGCATGAGCAGTCAGGGCTTAGTTCAGGCAGTCAGGGCTCTGTGTGTTCTGCATGCACACATTGCAGATGTGACTGTGTGAGGACACAGTGGACAGCAGACACACGTGCAGCCGGCACTGTGTGCATATCTGTGTGTGTTGGGATGCCTGTGTGTGCCCAGCCAGCAGCTGGTACATGCTGTCAGCCTGCAGGGCTGCCTGTGCTCCTGGTGTGCTGGAGCTGAGGAGGAGGTTCTGGAAGTGCCCAGAGTCTTGTGTGTGAGCGGCGCAGGGCAGTGGGGATGGTGTGCCTGCCCTGACTCCTCTGCTGCATTTCTAGTTCACACTGAGTTGCCAGTCACAGTCAGTCCTTCCCTGAAGGGCTCACACACGGGCATTGCAGGGCAGAGCACAGTGTTTGCACAGCAAAATCCTAATGAAACAGGAACCAGCTGAGTGTGCTGCTAAAGGCAGAGGGGGTTTAAGCGTGGCCAAGTTCCTCCTGCTCACCCAGGCTGGCAGAAACAATTGAAGCACACAGAATCCTTAGGGACCAGCACTCAGCTACCATACACAGTACCAAAGCAGCTCATTTTCAGGCTTGCCCAGTCCCTGGGTCTCCCATCACCTGCCAAGACTGGGTGTGACAGGTGGCTCTGGCAGAGGCAGGAGCTGCTCAAGGGCACAGGATGAGGGCTGACCCCCTTCTCCCACCCTGCAGGTTTGAGCCTTGCACCAACGTGACAGCTGAGGTGTACCTGCGCGCCTACCTCTCCCCCTGCATCAACGACTGCGGCATCTACGGCCAGTGCAAGCTGCTGCGCACCAACAACTACCTGTACGCTGCCTGCGAGTGCAAAGCTGGTGAGAGCCGCCCCGGGCACCCACGGACCCCCAGCATCCTCCCCTTCTCCTTGTGGGTTTTATATCCCTTCATGCCAGGTCTCTGCAGGGTGCTGGGAAGGGGGTTCCCTGCTCCACCCCCCCAGCCCCTACGAGAGCTGCAGTGGTAATGGCAGCTCTCCCTGGTCACAGGTTGGAACGGCTGGGGCTGCACAGACAACTCTGAGGCTTTCTCCTATGGCTTCCAGCTCCTCTCCACGCTGCTGTTGTGCCTCAGCAATGTCATGTTTGTGCCTCCCGTGGCCATTGCTGTCCGCAGCCACTACCTCCTAGAAGCTGCTGTCTACATCTTCACCATGTTCTTCTCCACTGTGAGTGGGGGGTGGGGTGGCTGAGGGGCAGGCAAGGGATTGGGGCTGTGCAGGGCAGCTCTCACACACTTTCCCTGCTACCCCAGTTTTACCATGCCTGTGACCAGCCAGGCATTGTGGTGTTCTGCATCATGGAGTACGATGTGCTGCAGTTTTGTGACTTCTTGGGCTCTCTCATGTCTGTCTGGGTCACTGTCATCGCCATGGCCCGGCTCCAGCCCGTAGTCAAGCAGGCAAGTGTGGGGAAGGGGCATGCAGGGCAAGCATGGAAGGGACTTATCCTGATGGGTGCCCCACTGCCCCACAGGTGCTGTACCTGCTGGGAGCCATGCTGCTCTCCATGGCTCTGCAGATGGACCGTCACGGGCTCTGGAATCTTCTGGGGCCCAGCCTTTTCGCTTTGGGGATCATGGCCGTCGCCTGGGTAAGATGGTGTCCCTTATGTCCCCAGCCCGGCTGCACTCAGCATCCTGCCCCTGCCAGCATCTCCCCTCTGCTGCCTTCCTCTTCCCCATGACCCCCTCTCCCGGTCTCCTGAGGGAAGTGTCACCGTGGCACAGGGGTTGTGTCCATCCCTGCCGCGGCTCCCCCTTCCAGCCTGCCCTTTCCCCACCACAGACGGCTCGCACCATCCGTCGCCGCCACTGCTACCCGCCGACCTGGAAGCGCTGGGCTTTTTACCTGTGCCCGGGAGCGCTGATCGCGGCGGCGGCCGTGCTGCTCTACGCCTTCGTGGAGACGGAGGAGAACTACTTCTACATCCACAGCATCTGGCACCTGCTCATCGCCGGCAGCGTCGGCTTCCTGCTGCCGCCCCGTGCCAAGCCCAGCAGGCGCCTGGGGCCGCTGCCCCGGCGCAAGGGATGTGGGTACCAGCTCTGTGTTAATGAGCAGGAGGAGCTGGGGCTTGTCGACCCTGCTGTGGCCTCCATCAACAGTATCTGTACCAGCTGATGCTGATGCCAGCTCAGACTCCTCCGGCATGGACAGCAGCCCTGTGGGGCTTGGCACCCGCTCTCTTTGCTGGCCACCCATTGCCGGGAGTGCCAGGACTCCTCTGGGCAGGCACACAGCCACCTGTGCCACCCTGTTCTTCCAATTACAGCCTAATTGAACTTGTCTCCAGGAGTTCCTGTGGCTCAGTCTGGGGCAGAGCTGTGGGGTCTCAAGGCTAAGCTGGGCCACCCTCCTCTCTTTGCCTTGGAGTTGCTGAGTGGATGTGACTGGGTGTGGAGGGGAGGAATGGCAACAGTCTCCGGCTCTCAGTGAGAGCTCCTACTCTGTGGTGGCTGCTCTGGAGCTGATGCAGCTCCAACATAGAGTAAAGTGGCTGGCAAGAGGTGGGGACCAGAGGCTGCAGTGTTTTCACTCCTGTCATGACAGGTTGCAAGGCTGGGATGTCTTTGTTGGGGCACTGTGCTCTCCCAGGATGGCTGTAGTGTCTGATCCAGGAGCAGCTGTGCTGTGCCAGGGCATCCAGGATCCCCTCCAAGCCTGCAGGACTGTGGGGAGCCTATAGCTGTTGGGGTAGGTGCCACTGGGGATGATGCTGATGCTGCCTACCATGGCAATGCACAAGTCTGAGAGTGGTTTGCCTCCAAGGGCCTCACCAGGAGCCCAGAGCCTGTTGGTGTCACCCCCCTGTCTGGGGCAGCCTGCCTCAGCACTCCACGTCACTACACCCAAGGAGCAGCGGACAAGTGACCCAGTGTCCCTGCTGTTGCCACCAGCCCTGTCTCTGCAGGGCACTGAGCTCCAGTGGGAGGGGCATTGCATGGACTGTACCCTGTGACCTGCTCGGGGTGGCCCTTTCTCAGCCCCCGCTCCTTGTCCAGCTTATGGTCAGGCCTGTGGCTTAGCACCCCCTGCAGCCAGTGGTGACCATGGTGTGGTGACAGATACCCAGGCTGTGTGTGTACCTCAAGGGCAGGGTGTTTTCACTCTGCTTCGGCAGCTCAGAGGGGTCAGGGTGGACCAGGGAGGACAGGGAAAGTTCCACTGACACTTTTCAGTCCAATGGAGGCTTCTCCAATCCCCTGAGAATTTCTCAGCCCTGCAGGGGTCTTCAGGGTGGAATCCTGAGGCAAATCTCTGCATCCTAGCAGCCACATCCTAGCTCAGCAGAGCCTACCCACCAGCAACCCCCCTCCCTGTACCCCTGGGGACAGAGCCCAGCACAGGGAGATTTACTGGATGCTTAACAGGATTAGCAACTGCAGGCGGGCAGGCAGCTATGTAATAGGATTGCAATCTAATTAAAACTGCTGCTTGGGAACTGGGCCCCAGCTGGCCAGAGCAGGGTGGGCTTGGGGGACTGTGGGGGCAGCTGAAGAGGACTGTGGGGATGGGATGGGCAGAGCAGGAGGACGGTGAGCTGGTGAAGACCATGGCAGTGCTGGTGGGTTCAGGGCTTTCCTGCCTCTGTCTCTGCCCTTGGAGTGGGATGTACCCATGGGGAGCCGGCCTGGCCTGAAGGTGTGCTGGGCAACCTGCATCTGCCACTCTCCTTCCCTGCTGCAAGCTCACCCTGCAGCCCTCTCTCTGCCATACAGAATGTCCTGTCTGGTCTGGCCAGGTGGCAGATTAAGGATTAATTTTTTAATTAAAAACATTACTCACTTCACCAAGTCCAGTTGCACCCCACTGGCAGTAGCAGCCCCCAGAGGATGAGTAGCTCAGCCTTAGTTTTCACATCAGCAACAGGCTGGAGTGCAGTGCACACTGGGCACAAGCTGGTCCTGCACCAATGCACCCCAGTGTCATGGAGATATTGGGGCTGCATGCAGCATCCTTACTCATTCCTCATCCCTTGTCTCACTGCTGTAGGGCTGAAGTGCAAACCTGCTGCTTGTCAAATTTGTGAAGACCCTAAAATAACAGAGCTGGTGGTGGGATGAGTTTTCCCCTTGCAAGCAACTGCACAGCCCCTGGCCTGCCCCATAGCAGACACCGTGGGGTGACACATGTGCGATTGGACCCTTGAGCTGGTGGGGTGGGCTGGGGTTTCAGCCAGCAGAGCTGTCCAGGGGAGCCTGGAGGAGCCACACACCAGCTCTGCTAGACTCTGCTTTCCCGGGCTGCTGGTGTGGCTCAGAGCTCCCTCTCCTTTTAATTAAACCTGCAACTGCATTTTTCATCTCAAGGACAGGCCACGCATCTGACCGCACCACCCGGGAGGGAGCTCGGCCAAGCAGCACTGGAGGGGATCCAGGCATTCTCTGCCAGCCCAGCTTGTCCCTGGAGGCCCATGGCCAGCCTGCTGAGAGCTGGGAATCCCCATTCCCATTTAATCTCCCAGTCCCACAGTGGGCAGAAACCCATTCCCCTGCCCAGGAGGCTGGCACAGCTTGGGGGACATTGAGGTGCGTTGCAAGAGCAGAACACACAGTCTTGCAGGACAGAAAGGTTTTGTGCTCCCAGCACCAAGCATGGAGAAGCCAGTCTTTCCTGTGGGACGCCCAGCACAGGGGGTGTGTGTTCCTCTCCCACCAAGCCTTTCTGGGAGCATGCTGGGACACACCAGGGGAGACTCTGATTCCTCTCAGTCACCTCTCCTTTGTCGCAGGGTCAGGAGCACCAGCGTGTCCATCCCTATGAGTCTAGTGAGCTTTTCTGCCATGATTCCCCATGGCCTCCTGCCTCTGCCCCCTGAGGATGCACTTGGGGTGAAGGCTGGACTGTCCTGCCTTCCCCTCGTGCTCAGAGAGTTGGGGTTTCTGTGACTCCCACCCCCCCAGTGTAAACAGCTTTTCCGATGCTCCATCCCTGCCTCTACCAGGCACAGCAACCACATAACCATGGCAACAGTATCCCTGTAACAGCCAGGTACATCTGACATCCCCATGGCAACCAACTCCCGGAACAGCCGATGAAGAGCTTTGCTTCCTCAGTGCTGGAGAGGGATGGGGGGGGGATTCGAGCCATACCAGGTCAGATGGTGGCAGGGACCCAGGGACAGACACAGCTGGGAAGGGTTTTTGACTCAGTGCATGGGGCAGCATAAGTCTTCACAGCCTCTGTCCTGACAGGAAGCTTGCAGGGGACAGCGGGGATGCATAAGTAGGTGGCAGCCCTGGGAACAGTATCATCCTGGCTCAGCCTCCTGCATCCCAGCTCCATCCTGCCTGCTGGGCTGTCAGTGCCATTGGGCCAGCTGACACAAGTCCCTGCTCTGACACAAGTTCCTTGGAAACGTGTATCCCAAACACTGGTACTGTGCTTCCTGCCACAGCCTCCTCCCACCCCAGTCCCCCCTGCAGGGGTGCTCTGTCCCGGAGGCTGCCGGACCCTCCCACCACTGCCTGCCCATGCCTGCTGTCCGGACTCATCACCAAGCAGCCCTGACGCAGTCTGTTGTTGCAGATGGCGATTGCATGCCATGCAACTTTAATGTGTCAGGCCTGAATTATTGAGCCCTGCAGCAGGCTGCGTGCACGCAGGCAGGACACAGCACCCCTCCTCCTCTCCCTGCCCATGTGTGCCTGACCAGGCAGCAGTGGGTGGGGCCTGGCGAGAGGTCCAAGCTTTCTCTGGGTGCACGAGGGTGCTGTGCCTCTTGCTAGCCACCGTGGCTGGGGGGGTGTGGGTGCAAGGGTGGCTGTTGGTGTCACCAGATTGGTCACTTGGCACTTGGTGGGTCCCCAGGTAGATGTGTAGGTAGGAATGTGTAACCCTGCTGTCCCCACCCCAGCGTTTTCTCCCTGTATCCTCATGAAACCCCATGTCTAGAGGCAGGAGATCCCCTGTAGCTGCCCTGGGAGTCCTCACCCCTCCTGCTCACTGTGCTGCCCCTCCTGCTCACTGGTCTGGACCCCAGGGAGGCAAAGCCTTTCCACCTCAGTCAATGTAAATCCCATGGTGGATACAGACAGAGCTTGCTCCCTGGCTGGACATAGCTGTCACTGTGCTGCTCTGGGGATGATGTAGGGCTTAGAGAATGCCCTGGCTGCTCTCTTATTTTTGCAGTTTGCCTGAAGCGCCCTGCAGCCACTCGATGATTTTCTCATCAGAGTAGCAAGGCTTGACCGCCCTCCCCACACAGACCCATCCATCACCCACGGCTGGCACCACAGCTCACTGGACCTGCCTGCCCTGCTCGGTCCCTGCAGTGCCTGCACCACGGGCAGCCTGGAGGAGCAGCTCTGGGCATGCAAAGGGACCCTGTTTTCCCTGGGGGAACCCATGTGCAGCCTGCTTGCTCACCCCTCCTTCTCCCTGTCCCCTAGCTCCATGTCTCATCCTCCCTGCTGCCATCCCCAGCCTTCAGGGGTGGGATCAGGGACGCCTCAAAGCTCCAGCCTCAGTCTGCTGCCTGCTGGATGAGGACCAGGTGGGAGCCAGGCATTCACACGTGGGAGAAACAGCTACAGATGGAAAAAGCCCAGCTCCAGTGTCATGGGGCATCTCTCCAGGTCCCTGTTCCTGGGAAACACCCTGCCATGGGTACCTGTCCCACAGAACTGAGACAGAGCTGAGCCTGACAAAGCCAGCCCAGAGCAGGGACAAGGGCTTCTGAGGGGCACCCAGGGCACAGAGAACCAGCATTGTCCCAGCAGCACATCATATCACAACACCTGGAGAAGTGAGGAAACAGAAGGGTTGCAGGGCACGCCTGGTTTGGCACGAGGGTTGGGGTGCAGGGGTTGTGGAGATGAGGGACAAAAGGCTTGGCTCTACCCACAGGGACTGGAGTATTGCAGGGCGAATGTGTCAAGGGACAAACAGCAGCTGCCATGGTCACACGGCTGGAAGGGAGCAGCAGACAGGAAAGGGGGACACTGAGACATGGGAAATCAGGAAAATGTGGTGGTGATGCAAAGCATCACGATTTTCAGCGGCTGTTAATTGAGTTTCTTGGAGAGGTTGGTGGAGAAACCTGCGGGGGGGCTGGACTCAGGACTTTATCCTTGGCAATTTAGAAGAGGGCTGTTGAAGACCTGCTCTGTCGAGCGGAAAAACCACTTGAGTCGTGCTTAACTTCATCAAGGGAACTGCATAGAAATCAGGGAGCTTACTAAGAAGAATTAATAGAGCAGCCAGGGGGGCAGACTGCCTGCAGACAGCATGAGAACTGCTCAGATCCGCATGCCGGAGACTTCCAGTAAATGAACATGTCCTTTAACAAGATTTGCAAGGCCAGCATGGCCAGGAAGCAGAGTGAGTAAATGGGTGGGAAAGGTCATTCCTCAAGGAATGCCAAAATGAAGAGCACATGAAAGGAGGGGAAGGTTACGTGAAAAACCAGAGCAAAACAACCCCCGAAGATCCTTTGAGGAAGATCTTGGCAACAGCTTAAAATTGCAAATAATTTTGCAGTGCTAAATTTGCCAAGTTGTTGCCATAGCAATGACAGTTTGGGGATGTCCAGGGGTGCATCGGAGTGCTGCAGCTCAGATCTACCCCTCGGGATGAATCTTGGGGTAGGATCTCTGTGAGTCCTGCAAGCTCTTTCTCTTAGGACAAGGAAGTCAAGTGTTTCTATCCCCAAGCAGACATCTACAGACCACAGAAGGGTGATGCTAGAGGAGCAGCCTTGGCACATCCTGGCCGGTGAGCAGAGGAAGAGCTGCAATTGCAAGGACGACGTCTACATGTACAAAATGCAGCTGCACTTGCTGGCAACTGGTAGGAAATTAAGGCAGTTGCTCTTGTGAGAAATCAGCCTTGCACCAACAGAAATCAAGCTGTTACACCAAATGCAATCCTGGATAAATTTATCTTAAGAAGCAAGCCTGCAGAGGAAGATAAAATCATGTTAGCAGAGGCTGAGAACATTGTCCATAGGATGCAAAGCCACTGTTCCCTTTATGGCTTGCAGATTAAAGTTTTCCCTTAAAAATAATTTTCCCCCACTCAAACACCACCAGTAAAATTTCCCTTGAGTCCCAAGTGCTCAGCAATATGTTGTTATGTATGAACAGAGCTCTCAATGGAGACTGCATTAAAGAAATCACATTGAAGCTTCCTGTTGGACTGAGAGAGGTGCCTACAATTAGAGGAATATCAGAGATTATTCTTACTTTACATAAATATGCTTCATCACCTCCACAGCTAAAACACAAGGCTCTGCATTTTGAAGAGGAATGTTTTTGGCTAAAATTAAATGGGTTTGGAACAAGCACAATTCAGAGGCTCCTGGCTCAGCAGGAAGGGAGGTAAGTCCCTGAGGGCTCCGTGTGCCAAGTTCTCCTGAGAAGCTTTGCCCCAGGGCTTGCCTGCAGTCAGCAAATCTCCTGCCAGCACAACTACAAATCCCAGATGAGCCCATGAGGATTGTTGTTCTAATTAACTAATGAAGCCATCTCCTGTTGGGAAGATGGATAATCTGAGCTGGAGGCTTCCTCCCTGTCGTGGGGGAGGATCTGGAGCAACACCCACCTCGTCTCAAGGGACCTCATAAATGTTTGTACACTCCGAGGATGTACTTGCTGCAGGGAGGTGCCAAGTGCTCCCAGACACAGCATCTCCCTGCACCCTGCCTTCAACCTGCCTTCAAAAACCCGTCTGACCCGGTCCTGCGTCTGGCAGGTCGAAAGGCAGCTTGGCTGCTCTCATCCCTGAGCTTTCACTTTGGTCTCATAATTTTCAGACAAATCACAAGAGGAAAATTAACGTTTGAGGAGGGTGAAGTCTGTGCAGGATCTCCCTGAGCTGCAGCCATGCACAGCGCAGGAGGATCCACTTCAAAGGGAGGAGCCACTTCATTAAAAAAGAGAACTAGGGCCTTTGATATCAAGATAAACATCCTGATAGACATCAAAGCAGTTTCCTCTCCTTGTCCTTAGACACCCTCTCCCGCGTCACTTAAATTCTGATTTTGGAATTGTACTTCTGCCTAATCCTTGCTGGGCTGCATCCCATCTGGATGGTTGTTTGGCGGGGGAGATTCTGGGTGCTGCTTTGTGGTGTGTGAGCCCTTCAGGTCATGCCCACGAGCCTAAATACTCTGTCATTGCCTTCTGTTCCACCTATGAAGGGCTAGGAGTTGCTGGTGAAAGTGATTCTATTTCCATTGAAAAACATAATGTTTTTAAAAGAAAGTGCAGTAGAGAAGTGCCTGAAGGCCAGCTGGGTTGCCTCAGAGCCCAGTGGCATCCATCCCTCTGGACACCCTGCCTACAGTGGCTGCAGGCCGATCCCTGGCAGCATGTTGGGCATCCAGCAGCCTGGGAGAGGGGACTGAGGTGTGAACACCAACCCCTGGCACAGGAAGAGGCGTGAGGATGCAGGGGAAGTATGTGCACAGGGTGCTAGTGGGAGTCACATGGCAAACCTCTCCTTCAGTATTTGGAGATTATGAGTAGGATTTGGAGAGGCTCAGGAGACAGGTACTGTTCCTAATGCCAATACCGTACGCTTTTCCTGTGGCCAGGGGCTTTAGCAGGTTGGCCATTGGAACTGGGCTGTGGGGTGAGCTGTGGCCAGGGGGTCTGTGTACCCCTCCCCCAGGGCTCAGGGCACTCTTTGGGACAGGAAAGAGAAGAGGAGCAGATGATGCAGTTGGGAAGCCACAGGTGTGAGCATTCAACTACTATCAGCCAACTATAGATGCAGCCCAAAGCTGCTATCAGGCAACTAATTTGGGTGACACAACCTGTGCCCCAGGTTTGTGAGATGGGACTGGGCTCAATGGTCACCTCCAGGTCACAGCGTGCTGGTGTTAGCTGGAAGCGAGGTACAAGGGCAAAGGGCTTGCTGCCACTGGCAGGTAACACCTCTGTTATTTCAGTCCTTCCAGATATTAAACATAGGCTCTGGACATGCAGGAAGGAGAGGATCAGTAGAGTGGTACAGCTTTGACTTGTTCCAGAACGGGTTAAAAACTGGGAAAAATCCTGCCCCCAAACCTCCACTACCCCAGGGATAGGCTCTAGCTGCCCTGGCAGCTGGCTGTTGGGTTTTAGCTGCCCTGTTTTGAGCTGTTGTGTGGCATAGAGGCAGAAGGAGCTGTGAGCCCAGGTTGCCCAGAGCAGCATCCTCACAGTCACTGGGCCATCAGACAGCAACACTGAAATCCTGCTGAGACCTGCTGCTGCTTTCACTTCTATTTCCAGCCCGGAGAAGATCTTGTATGACCCAGAAGAAGCCCACCCTCTTTTCCTGTGTTCTCCTGGCTGTCACTCCAGCCCTGCAAGCGCAGACACATTGCATTTGTTGGGAGGGGGAAGGTCTCACCAGGCACAGGGCTTGTGATGGACACCCCCAGGAAAGGCGACGGCCGCGTCTATCTCTTCTACACCTGCATCCCCTTATTCCAGCGCCTGTTACCCCTGCTGGAACTGCCACCTGCTCTGCACCCCAGGGCAGGGGGCTCGCTGGAAGGAGCCTGGGGTCCAGCCCTGCCCCACCGGCCCCCTGGTACCGCCCGGGGCCCCAACCGGAGCGGAGCTGGGGGCACTGTAAGCCTGGGCCATGGGATGCTTTGCGGGCAGAGACTGGAGCAGAGGGTGCCGTGCGAGTGCCGCAGCGTGGCCCTGGCAGGACACCCCACGCCTGCCCAGCAGCCCCCCGCACGCAGGAGGGGGCGGTGGGGGAAGCAGACCGCCCAGGGGCGTGGAGGTAGGGGACACTAGGGGGACACCACCCGGGGGCGGCGATGCCCCAGCCGCGTGGGGGCCGGGCCGGGCTCCGGACACCGGACACCGAACACCGGACAGCGGAGCCAGGACACCGCAGCACCCCGGGGCTGCCCCGCCCGTGACGTCACGCGGAGCACCGTCCCGCTGCCTGATTGGCCGTGCCCGCCCCTGCGCCCGCCCCTCCTTTCTGAGTTTCTATTGGCTGCCGAGCTGTCACTCCAGCCAGGCCGCGCCCCGCGGGGACGGGGCACGGAGCTGCGCCCCGGGGAGCGCGGTCCCTGCGGTCACACTGCAGCTGAGGGAACCCTCTGTGGCACCCGTGCTGCACCCCCGGCACCCTGTGTGCACCCCTCTGCAGCCCCACAGCCCCCGTACAGCACCCCCGGCACCCTGTGTGCACCCCTCTGCAGCCCCACAGCCCCCGTACAGCACCCCCGGCACCCTGTGTGCACNACCCCTGCTGCACCCCCGGCACCCTGTGTGCACCCCTGTGCAGCCCCACCGCCACCCTGCTGCACCCCTGCACCCCTCGCTGCACCCCCTACACCTGATGCCATGATGATTTTTTGCCTTTTCTTTATACCTCTTTTATACCTTTTTACAACTTTTGTATTAGTGCTTTTTGCCTACATTCTTGGACTTGCTTGTTAAGCTGGGAGACTGAACATTTTAGAAGCTTTGCAGTTAGGGATCAGTGTGCCCCAGACCCCAAGGTCCTCTCCAGAACACATTGTGTAAACTAAGTTAGAAACATCCAGAGGATGGTTCCTTGTGGAGACGGGCTCACTCGAGCCTCTCACTGGGGAATTTTTGATAGATGTGCTAATTAGTAACACCTATAATGTGATACCAGATCTCTGGGGGGTGTACATTGTGGTGTGCATGGAGGTGCATTTGACCTGGATGTGGTGCACCTAAGGATCCCTAAAATAAATACCAAGGTAAAATCCCCTTTTCCCTTCTAACTGTGTTTGATTCGTGATTTTAAGACCTGAAAAAGGCATCACATCCTTTGCTGCCACCCCCTGCACCCTTCACTGCACCTCTCAGTGCACCCCTCCCTGTAACCACCTGTACCCCTCACTGCATCCCCTGCACCAGCCAATGCACCTCTCAGTTTAATGTCTCATTGCAGCCCCCCCTCACTGCATCCCTTTGTCAAACCCTCCCGGTTCCCAGTACTTCACACCAGTGTCTCCCACTGCCACTGCCTCCACCCCCCTGCCCCATCCCTGCTGCAACACCACCCCCTCTGCAGTCAGCCCCCTCCTGCAACCCTCACTGCCCTTCACCTCCTGCCAGGGACCTGCACAGAGAGGGGACAGCCTGCTCCACTGCCCCCAGCATCCAGGGAATGGTGCCGTGGTGTCCCAGCACTGGAAGGAGAAGTTGTAGCCTCAAGTAAGGAGCGTGGCATAATGGCAGGGAGCAAGCCAGGGTGTTGGGAAGTGTGGTGGGATGACAGGGATCACAGCAGGCTGGTAGGGAGCACTGCAGGGTAATCAGACGAATGATGGGGAACACAGCAAGGTAAGTGTGGAGCATGGACGACCACAGCCCAACCACTGCAACTTCAGTGGTGCAAGCAGCAGGGCTCAGGAAGGGAGATCCCACCTTTCTCCTCTCTTTTCCCACCCTGATAGGTCCCAGGGAGAGAAATCCAGGGCAGAGATGTTTGCAGGCAGTGGCCCCATCACTGTGAAGCTTGGGGCCAGAGCTGCTGGCCAGCAGCCTGCCAGTTTCTGCTCCTGCTTGGGAGCACAGAGGACGTTTTGTATGCAGCAGTAGGAGCACCATCCCCACGAGGTCTGGCCCTGCTCCCAGCAGCCCCCACAGACCCCAGCTCCCTGTCCACTGCATCACGAGGCCAGCATACTTCTGTGGCACACCCTTCCCTCTGACCCAGGGTGTATAGCTGGTATTGGATGAGGGACAGTGCCATGGGGGGTTACAGGCTTTCCCAGCACAGCCCACCCATGGTTCTCCCCTGACAGATGACATTTGGGCTATGATGTTGTTGCTCACTGGTGCTGTGATACCTGCTGTCCCCCCGCCACATTGCTGGTGGGCCCTGTGACTGTGCCCCTGGTCCCTCTCCATGGCTTGGCCACTCGTGGGATGCTCCAGCCAGCTGGTGTGTGCATCTGGAGGACACGGGGTGCCCTGCCAAGCTCCTGGAAGATGGTGGGGCAGGCAGTGGGCCAGGTGTGCAGCAGGAAGGGCAGGAATTCAGGGACATCTAGTTGGGGAACTGCAGGGACATGTCCTGCAACCTCACCCTGAAAGTCATGCATGGCATCCAGGAAGTGGATCCATCATCAATACATCCTCAAGATGGGATGACAACTGCTTCAACATGGACTGGTTGCCCACCTTCCTGGCTGGGCTTGGTCTGGCATGGACTGGCCTCTACATAGTGTCACTCCTCTTCTGGGAGAAGTGGCAGGCCACCTTCCAGCCCTCCAGCAAGTGGCATCTGGCATGGCAGGACTATTGTCATGATGTCTACATGACCTACACTTCCTCTCCCCGGATGAGACAGAGAGATTCTGAAGGCAGATGGTGCATCGCCCCATCCCCATGGAGGATGTGCCTGAACTGGTGAAGGTGGTGGGGTCTAGACAAGAGTCAGAGACCATGGCATGTCTGCAGCTACTGTTTCCTGATGGTGATCCATGTACTGAAGCAGGAGGATCCCTCCTGGAGCAGGAGGGCCTCACTGCAGGGTGTGGCAGGTCCACAGCACTGGCTGTGAAAGCCCCAGATCGTCCCCTGGCAGGGACCTGCCATGGACCTGGACACCAAGGGACCATGGCTGCTGCACACACTGTTTCCCCAGCCCAGCATCACCCACTCCAGCCTGTTCCCTTGGAGAAGGATGCAGCCCGGGCTTCCTGGCCTCCAGTCCTGGCAGTGGCCCTGCTCTGCTGTACAGCCCAGGGGCACATTGCCCAGGCAGGGGTAATGCCCACCCCAGGTGCTGCTGGAAGGGGTAGACAAAGTACATCTGCCCTGTGTTGCGTGGGTTGGGAGTTTCTCAGTCTGTAAATAGCTGAGTTCCCCTCGTGCTCATCTTGAAACTGAGAAGGGGAACACTCCCCAGAGAGGGGGAAAGAACTGATCAATTGCCATCGCTGGTAGAAAAGCTATTTTTAATTTTATTAAAATGTCTCTCTAGTATAAACTTTCAAAATATCTGGAACCTCTGCTATAAAGATTTGGGCCCTGGCTCTGTAGCAAAGCTGTTGCTCCTGGGGCCAGTGATGGTGGCACTCATGGGGGGATGCACCTGGCATCAGGGGACAACTGAGGCTCTTCTTTGTGATCTGGGGAAGTGTGGGGAGCAGCAGGGGAGCAGGGCACTCTGGGGCCACCCTCAAAAAGGGGCACGTGGGGGAGGTAGTGGCCAATGGGGCTGGGATGGGTCTGCGGCCGGAGCAGGAGCTGGTGCAGGGTCTCGCCCACCTGCACGAGGCTGTGGGAGAGGAGGTGGAGGTGGGAGACTGTGTCGCTGGCCAGGCTCTCCAGTAGTGCCTGCTGCTGCCGTGACGTCTGCAGGATCTGCACCAGCAGTTGCTGGACATTCTGGAGCAAGCCTGCCACGCCAGACCCTGCAGTGAGAGAGGGGTCAGTGGCACCTCACCGTGGCTCCAAGAGCTCCCTGTGAGGCTGTCGGGAAGTTGCAGGGAGCACCCACCATGCAGGCTTGAGTCTGATGTGTCTTCACCTGCTGCTGGTTGCTCGCTCATGGCTGCTGTCCCATGGGAGCCTGTGGCTGCGGCAGCCAGTGGCAGCATTCGGTTTCCTCTTCCCATCCTCAGGGATGTCTCACCAGGAAAACCAGTCATGAAAGCTTGGCATGGAGGAAACAATCAGCGTGATGGACACACTCAAGGCCCAAACTCAGCTTGACCATGACACAGTGTTCTGGAAGGGCACTGCCTCCGGGAGCTCATGCCCTTCCCACTGGCAGGACAGGATGGAGCTGTGTCCTGGAGCACGAGGACTTGCTCAAAGCTGCTGACACTTACCGGCCTTTCCCTCAGCTCCTTCCTGCTTCAGGTCAGCGTGACAGCCTGGAAGAAGAACAGACAAAGCCAGTGAGCTGCAGCCATTTCCTGTCCCAGGGAAGCCAAGCATGGTAACCAGGGCATAGTACTCACCCAGGAGGGAGAGGGGAGGGAAGCAGCAACTGGCATCTGCAACGAGAACCCTATCAGAGCCTGCTCGAGGGGCTGAGGGGGTTTACTGGGCTGAGCAGGGCAAGGAAAGCCTTACGTGGCATGGTGGGGGGTGTGGGTGGCACTCCAGTAACGTGGTCCCCACCAGCTGCTGGGAGAAAGCAGAGAGGAGAGATATGCCATCTGAAGGGACCTGCTGGTGGATCACCACCAGCCTGGGGTCTGCCTGGCTTGCCCCAGCCAGCCCCACAGCCTGACATGCCCTAGCCACAGCTCCATAGCGCCCTGCAGGGCCCCAAAGCATTTCAGAGCTAGGTACAAAAGCAGGAGTCACTCACCCACCACTGCAATGCAGCCACCTCTGGGCTGGAAGGCAGCAGCGGCGGAGCAGCACGCAGCAACGCTACACAACAGACTAGGACTGGAAGTGAAGGAGAATCCCACATCCACTTGAAACTGCAGGGGGAATTTGGGGAGACAGAAGGTAGTTACCCAATGTGGGAGGCTGGCTGGGGCACCCACGCAAACCAGGCTCAGGGATGTATTCTGCATCACCTCAGTGCCAAATCCCCAGGACTGTGAACAGTGAGGGGTGTGCAGGATATGTGCACCTGGGTGGGCTGAAGGGCAGGGGAGCTGCAGGCAGCTCTGGCCCTCACACACAGCCCTGACTCATCCGAAGCTTTAGTGTTATTGGGCAAGTGAGGAACCAGGAACTGTTGAAAGAAAGGGAGTCACATGCCCTGCAGTGCTATCAGCCACAAGAGATCCCTGTGCTGTATCAGGGCAACTCTCCCTTCCAGACCTCTCGCCTCATGAACTGCCATAGGGCAGCCAGCAGCCTTGCCATGCCCTCAGGCCGGGAACCCCTCCTACCCTATCCCAGCCACCCCCATCCCCGCATGCTCTGGGGCAGGTTTGGAGCCAAAGTTTTCAGACACAGAAGTCCCAATACAACCATCATTGAGCATCCCTGCTGAGGGACATGTGATGGATCCCCTGATCCTCTAAGCCCCCCATTCACATCATGCTGGCATGGGTTTGGGCTGGAGCCATGGCCGTGCAGCTCAGCGCAGCAGGGAAGCTCAGTACTTACGGCTCTCTGGCTCGTCCTTCGCACACTGCAGCGCTGGTGACAGCAGTGTGCTGGGGGTGTCCTCGTCAACATCGTGCTCTGCAGAAGGAGGTGAAGGGGTGCAGAAAAGACCTTCAATAACTGGGGCAAAAAGGGTGTCTGCCACCTCGCAGCCAGGACAAGCCCCACTCCGGCTGCCTGAGCCCACAGGTACCTGGTGGCTCTGGTGAGGATGGAGAGCGTGTGGCAAGGGCTGACCTGCGCTTCCTGGAGGGCAGCTTCATCACGTCTAGGGGAAGATAAAGACCATCAATAGACCCTGGGTGTCCACGCAGCACCAGCGCTCCACCAGCACCCCACGTCCAGCCACCCTGCTAAGCCCACACGTTCCCGGCACCCACCTGGCATCCTCCGTTCGCCAAAGACGGGCCGCCCGGCCGCCTTCCAGATGCTCTTCATGGCTCGGTAGTGAGGCGGCAGCCGGGGAGAGTGTTGTCCTGCCCTCCGGCGCGTCTCCCGCTCCGAGTGGAACGCCTGCTTGAGCGCCTTCCACTTGGAGCGGCACTGGGCCACGCTGCGCCCGTAGCCGGCCGCCGCCAGACCCCGGGAGATCTCCCGCCAGAGCGCCTCGTTGGGTCGCGACGTGGAGGCCATGAGCAGGGCGGCCTCCCCCGAGCCCCCCACCAGCGACAGGAGGCTGCTGACCTCCGCCTGCGTCCAGGCTCGCCCGCGGGGCATGCTGCCGGCCCGAGGCGGGGCTGCCCCGGATCGCTCGGGCCCGGGCCGGCGGCGGGCACGGAGCAGCGCCGGGGNCGGAGCCGCACCGACCGCCCCTGCGCCGCACCGGGCGCCGCGCCGGGAGCTGCCGGGAGGCGCCGGGAGCCGCATCGAGCATGTGCAGCCCCGGGAGGAGCCGCTGGGAAACGTAGTCCTGGACGAGATACCTTCGCCCAGAGAAAGCCGCCAGCCCGGAGCGGCTGTTTGCCCGCAGGATCCCGGCGGGTCGGGAGGACTCTGTCCCTGCCCCACGCCAGGACACGGCTGGGGTGGCCATCACGGCAGCCCCGGAGGCTGCGCAAGGGGAAGGAGCAACCCAGCCCCCCATTTTCCCGGGCTGAGGTGCAGCCCCATGCAAAAACGAGGGGCTTGTAAGCAAGCACGCTGAGGCCTTGCTTCTAGAAGAGAGGGCCATGGGCATGTGTCCTGTGTCCCAAGGATACGCAGTCTTCCCTTGCAGTGCCTAGGGCAGATGAGACAGAGAGAGCTGCGGTTGTTCGGCCTCGAGAAGGGAGACCTTAAGCGGCTTTCCAGTTCCAGAAAGACTACAAGAGAGCTGGAGAGGGACTTTTTGCAAGGGTGTGTAGTGATAGGAGGGGGAGGAATGGCTTCAGACTGTCAGAGGGCAGGTTTAGGTTACATATTAGTCACAGAATCACAGAATACTCTGAGTTGGGAGGGACCCACTGGGATCATCAAAGTCCAACTTGCACATGACACCCCAGACAATCCCCCCACGTGCCTGCGAGCATTGTCCAAATACTTCTTGAGCTCTGTCAGTCTTGGTGCTGTGACCACTTCCCTTGGATTCTGTTCCACCTGCCCAACCAATCTCTGGGTGAAAAAACCTTTCCCTAATATTCAACCTAAATCTTCCCTGACACCGTTCCCTTGAGTCCTGCCACTGATCCCCAGAGAGAAGAGATCAGAGTCTGCCTCTCTGCTTCCTCTTTTGAGGAAGTTGTGGACTGTGATGAGGTCTCCCCTCAGTCTCCTCCAGGCTGAACAAACCAAGTGACCTCAGCTACTTCTCATATGGCTTTCCCTGTTTTAGGAATAAATTCTTGATTGTGAAGGAGGTGATGCACTGGTACAGGTTGCCCAGGGAGGTGATGGATGTCCATACCTGGAAATGTTCAAAGCCAGGTTGGACGGGGCTCTGAACAACCTGGTCTAGTGGAAGGTGTCCCTGTCCTTGGCAGATGATCTTTAAGGTTCTTTACAACCCAAGTCATTCCATGACTCCATGACTCCAAGCCATGGCTGCCCAGCCCAGCCCTGGCTCCATGTTTGAGCTAGCAGCCATTCCCACTGCTTGCTGCCCCAAATCCAGGAGTGTGGTGTTCCCTCCTGGTGGGATGCCTGGATGCTGACCTCAGCAGTGCTGCCCCTTGCCCCAAGTGTCTGGCACACAACACCCCTGGTCTTTTGTCTCAGGTGGTGCCTCTGGGGACCCCACCAGGAAGTGACACTTTCCATTTTGCATCACACCCGTCTGAGAAGTGAGGCTGGGAAGGGGTTGCTGCTGCCCCTGTGGGCTGCAGAGCAGGAGACCAAGAAAGAGATGGAAGAGGGTGTCATGTATGCTGACCTGCGCTTTCCCTCCACACCAGGTAACGGCCCCCCAGCTCTCTCAGTGGGTTCCCTGCCCTCCCCAGAAATGTCCTCCCAGACCTGCTTCCCTCACTCTCTCTTTTTGGGTGTCTTCTCTCAAACAGCTTCTCTCCAGTGCTGTTGCAGACTGCCTGCTCCCAGGGTGGGGGGCAGGAGGGGCTCAAGGGCAGGGAATGCCCACTGCACCCCCATGCCACTGCACAGACATCCCCTTCTCTGCTCTCTCTGCCAAGCACTGTGTGCAGGAAAGTAATTTCTAGGACAGTCAAGCTGCTGCAAATGGACTCTCCACTTTTCCCAGGCTTCCCCACTGCCTCCTGACGTCCCTCCTGGGATTTGCAGACATCTCCTGGCTCGAGGTTCCCCACTGCTCCCTCCAGGCCCCCGCTTGTTTACATTATTTCCTTTTCTCAGCTCCTCAGCAGCGACTGCGCCTGCCTTGGTGCTGGGCAGCCCTCAGCCTGGGTCTCCTCTCCCTGGTTCTCCTGCTGGCACAAATCATCTTGGTCAGCCTGAGTTTCCACTGTAAGTACCGGCCATCCAGTGCCTGGATCTCTACAGAGGGGGCCCTGGGGTCAGGGCTGGCACCATAGCACCTGTGTTCTAACAGACTGAGCTGCAGCTTCCCCACGGAGCTGGGCCCTTCTGCTTGGGGCTGAGGGCGTTGAGGGTTCTGGGGCAAGCAGGAAAATCAGTGAGACAAGACACCACCTACGTGTCTGGAAAAGGAAGCTGGGGCAACAGCGTGGGCTTGGGGAAAGTCACTCCATCACACGGCAGTGAAAGGAAGGCAGGAGGGAGAGCACTGATACTGAAACCGAAAGACAGCAGCACTTTCCCCGAAAGCCTGTTGTGTGGAGGGCTCCCAAGTACAGAAAAAACTGCGAGGACCTCGGCAGGCTTGGTGTCCCTAAAGCAGGGGACACCTCACCCACAGCCGTGAGGCTGTCCTGTGGGAGAGGACACTGGGTGCTGCTGGGAGCAGGAGCCCGGAGTTGCTGGGTCACACCTGTGCTCTTCTGCTGTAGATTTAGTACAACAGCAAGCGAGCTGCACCCACGGTCCCTGGAGCACAGAGGAGAGCCCCAGCTATGGGAAACAGACACTGCAAGGTAAGAGAGCCTGGTGGGCTCCTGGATAAGCTTTGGAGAGGGCCTCACTGCTTCTTTCAAGCAGCGGGATCTGTCCATACTCAAAGATGTTTCCCTGGGCTCCATCTCTACATATTCCTTCACCCTTGCTGCCTGCCCCCTGATTTATGGCATGGAGAGCTCCCCCAGCACTGCTGAACAGGCTGAACTGCTGGGACCCCTTTAGAGGAGATGACCCCAGACAGCTCAGTGTTACCTGGGCATGGCACCAGCACCAGGCTCATGGATGCCACCAGCATCCCTGTGCCAGATGGCATCAGCTTCTGGTGCAGCTGAAACCTTGACTGAGTTCCCAGCACTTTGGAAATGGTTTTTGTATCACCACCCCAAACCTGCAGCTCCCTGCCCTGCCCAGTGCCAGTTTCTCTAACTAGCCCCTCTTCCCCGGGCTCTGCGACTGGAACAGTGGAGCTGGGCTCCCAAGTAAGGGCAAGTGCAGAGCAGGGCAGACATACAAACACACTGGGTTGGTTGGTGTCCTGACTGCCCACTGTCACTCTCGTGTCCTTTGGGCTGGTGGCACTTGCCCCATCCCAGCTGCTGTGTTTCTGGTGTGCAGAGCAATGCCAGTTTTGCCCGGTCGGCTGGCTCTGGGATGCGGGGCAGTGCTACTACTTCTCCTCTGCCAGAAAGAGCTGGGAGCAGAGCAAAGAGGACTGCTGCTCCAGAGGGGCACAGCTGGTCACCATCCAAGCCAACACCACCCTGGTGAGTGCACCCAGCTTGACCTGTCCAGCTCCCTGCGAGCACTGGGCTGTCCCAGTGACCACCTCACAGTCCCTCAGCTGTCACCCACCCTCAGCATTGTCTCAGCTCCCTGGCCCATGTGCCCAAAGCCTAGCAAAGCCTCCAGGCAGGGAGCTGGCAGTGCTGCACCCCCACAGCACAGCTCCCATCATGAATCGTGTGGCTGGGCTGGGTGTCCCCCCGGGGGGCTCATGTGAGTGTTCTCCCATGCTAGGCTTTCCTGGTGCGCACAGCTAACATGGAGCCCTTCTACGTGGGGCTGAAGCAGGAGGGCTTCAGATCTGACTGGAAGTGGCTGGATGGCACCACACTGGAAGGGTGAGGCTGTCAGCTTGTTCCCAGCCCGGGCTGCCGAGGGTCCAGCATCAGGGCTCAGGGAGTGACAGGGGGACAGGCATGCAGGATGTGCTCCCTGTTTTGGCCGCCTCTTTTCTTCCCCAGAACCGTGTTGGGGCATTTTAGGGAAGTGGCATTTTTAGCAGGGGCCTGACCATGGTGTCCACACTCTGTCTGGGTGAGGGTTGCAGGGGATCCCCCAAAAGCAAGTTCTCAGTTTGGTTGGTGCTGGGCCCTGCTAGGATTGACCTGGGGATACTTCATGAGTGATGAGGCTGGGGCTCTCAGGGCATGTGGCCTAATTGAGAGGAGCCTGGCAGGAGACTGTGCTCCATGGGGTGGGTGAGCTTTGCCTCTGTAGCATCCCTGTCAGCGTCCCTGGCTGCAGTTGCTGATGGGACAGCCTCAGCTCTTCCTGCCCATCCCCTCTCATCCCACTCTCTCCCTTGCAGGATCTTCCCCATGCAGCGCTACACCAGGGCTTTCCAGGCCTGTGGCAGGGTGTCAGGCTTGGGACTGTCGGGTGGCCCGTGCACAGAAGCCCTCAGGTGGATCTGCAAGCAGAGTGCAACCACCCTGCAGTGGCTCCAGTCCTCACCTCCTGCCTTCCTCTGGGGAAACACCACCTACAGCTGTGTGAGGCCCTGATGGCCATGGGGACCCCCAGCCTGTGCCACCACCCTGTTCCCGGCCTGACCCCAGTGCATGGGCATTCCCTCCCTGCTGCCCAGACCTTTTTACTCCCTGGAACTCTGCACTTTGCCAATAAACTCTGCCAATAACTGCAGCTGGCTTTGGGCTGTGGGGGTGGGAGGATGGAGGTGCATCCTCCAGCTCTCAGACTTGGTTGTGTCACTGACAAGTGGGAAATTGCATCTGCTGCTCTGTGGCCAGGAGCCAGCATTGAGCCAGCAGCAATCCAAGCATCCTCATGGCAGTGTGAGGCGGATCCTGTGCAGGCTGGACATTCACAGGTCCCATGAAAGCTCTGGGCTTTCTGATCTTGGTGGCTTCCTGGGGTTTTTGCTTCTTTGGGCATGCTGCTGAGAGAGACCCTTTGCCTCTGCAGCCTCATGGAGGATTTAGGCTGGCAGCAGCTTGTTTGCTGGTGCCTGCCAAGTCTGAGGAGGTCCCAGCAAACACGCTCACTTTGTTTTGAGGCTGGGTGATGTCTGAGAGTCTAAAAGGCCTGCTGGGGCTTGATTTGGAGTTGTTTGGTCCCAGAAGCTGTGCTGGTTCCAGCAGAGACCACTGGGCTGTTCCAGCAGCCTGCAGCTGTGGCACAGACATCGCTGGGACGCCCTCCCAGCACAGGCAAAAGACCAAGCCCCCCACAGTCAGTGCACCCTGTCAATCTGAGCAGGACTGGGAGGGGGAATGTGAATGCATGGGCAAATGCAGCCCTGCTGTGGCCTGTACCCATGGGTTTGGGCTCTTCACAGCCTGGGGACCCAGACTCAGAGCATGCACTCCAGGAGGGAGCTCATTCAGCCCCCACTCCCTAAAGCAAGATCATACGCAGGAAAAAAAAAAAAAACAACAAAAAACCAAACAACCACTTTTTGCAAATAAAGCAACTACTTCTGCTTTTCTGCATATGAAAATGTGTCTCCACACAGTATATTCTTAGCCACAGTTTGCCACCTGACCATAATGGAGGAGGACAGGACTGGGTTCCTGGGCTGCTGCTGCCCAGCTGCCTGCATGGCCCAGAGTGTGGCCACACTGACCCCGAGTTTGCTGAGGCCCCTCCTCGCTGCCCCCAGCTGCCCTGCAGACCCCAGTGAGGATGACATTCACTACAAGAACCTGCTGCTGGGGCTGGTGCTGACAGTGTCCAGGCTGGTGAGAGGCTGCCTTCACTGCCACAGGGATACCCCAGCACAGGGTGAGCGCTGGGTGATGGCAGTGAGACCATGGGGTGATGCCCATGGGCACTCATCTTGTCCCTGGACTGCTGCTCCTTGGGCGGGGTGCCCTACAGGAGCAAGTGTCTCTTCATCTTGGTGGAAAAGAAGGCCTGGTTGAACAGCCATTATGACTGCACAGGGAAATTTGCTTGACTGCTGGTCCAGGGTCAAAGGCCAGCATGGATGGTTCAGAGTGCAGGGCTGTGTCACCCCAGAAGAGTGGATTTGGGCAGAGCCCCATGGAGCCAGCAGCAGCACTATCTGAGGAGGTGCTGGGGTGCCACTGTGGCCCCAGGTTCCCACCATGGCAGTGTGCAGGGAAGAACAGAGCCAGGCCTGGGGCTCCTGGGCACCAGCAGGGTGCTGGGCATGGGGCAGGTGGTCAACAGCTTCTCTCCCCCCAGAATTTTGTGCAGGCATGTGAAGGAAATCATCATGACAAACCCGAGGGGCTGTATGGGAAGTTGTATAACGAGTAAGTTGTTCCATCCTGGCCACCTGCACCCCTCCCAATTTCACCAGCCATGGGTAGAGGTGTCTAAATTTTAAAACAAGACTTATAGAAAAGAGGCTGTATTTTTGTGTTCCACGCTCGTGGCCATACTGACATCCCCAGAGCCCAGCTCTGGCTCCTGTGACCCAGGGAAGGTGTTTAGGAGTCTTCCCAACCTGAGTATTCAAGAGACTCTTTTCTTTAGTAGTCAGACTTCCAGTGCCAGAGACTTCCACTGCAGGGACTGAAGCCTCTTCACAGCTGGCAGCTCCAGTGAGTCCCCAAGTGCCCGTTTGACTCCCCCTACACCCCACTTACACAGTCAGACCAGGTTTCCTTGCTGATTCAACCCCAGGTTTCCCATGGAAGAGTTTCAGATATCTCGTTCTGCAAAGCCATTTATTCACAGCACAGTAACACAGAAACAGCTCGAGATGATTCCTCTGGGGAGGAACCCCCAACAAAGGAACCCCTGGGCTTTTATCCCCTCCCTGTCTGCCTGTGCTCAAAACTTGCATTTCCTCCTCAGTCCTCTTTTCCTGCCCCCTCTCTGTGTCCTTCCACCTTGCTTTAGTCAGCCCTCTCCTTTGTTATCCAAAAGGTCAGCAGTTCCCGGCTCCCACTGCGTCTCTCAGTGTCCATTTACCTGTCTGGCACCACCCATCTTCCTGCCCTGTGTTATCCCAAGGGTTGGCAGTTCACAGCCTCTTACGTGGGGCTCCCACCCAGAGCTCAGTCTCCATTTCCATCTGCATCTCTAACTGCAGCTTGCAAGCCCAGCTACCTGGAGCAGAGGTGTTCCTCACCAAGGGGACGTCTGGAGCAGCCTTCCAGCTCACCTCTGCTGCCTTCCGCTGAGGGGGGTTTGGGAGGGGCCTCTTGCACCTTGGGAAGGTGGGTAAGGTGGTGTCATTGGTGGCCCCTTGACGATTCTGTTAGTCTTCCTGGCTGCCCCTGGCCTCTGTCACTGTCTGCTGCTGGCTCCCTACATCACCTGTTCGGAGCTGAGCTTTGTTCTCCTGCCTTGATACCAGGAAGAAGATGTAGCACACCTGCTGGGTATGTGATCCTCCAGGATGGGTGGGGAAAGCCAGGCAGGATTTGCTGAGGGCAGGTGATGCCTGTCCAACCTGCCTGCTGCTGTGGGAACAATGGGCTATGGATAAGGGGAGAATAATGGGGAACATTTATCACGAACCTTTGAGGCCTGGGACATTGTTTGCCATGGTGTCCTCATTGGCCAAAGTGGGGATATATGAGGGGAAGGGAAGGGAAGGGAANTCCCTTAGCAATCACTGAAGGGTCAGTCCTGGGGTTTATCCTCCTTGGAGCCTTCGTCAGTGCACTGGATGATGGGTTGGGGGTGGCCTCATGCAATACCAGCTGGGGGGCAATACCAAACTGGTCAGCAGTGTGCATACTGAAGGATGGGACTGGAGAAATGATTTGATGGGAGCCTGCTGATATTGGAGTGGGTAAAAGTGCAAATCCTGCAGCTGGAAAAAAAGGAGAAGCCCCACACATCAGGATGGGCAAATAAGCAGCCATGCTGAACTGGCCTGGAGGACCCATGAACTCGAGGCTGGATGGGATCTGCAGCGGGTCCTTGTAGTGGCAACTACAAGCCTGTGGGCACTGCAGGCTGGAGCTCAGGGCTTCAGGACTAGGGAGCATGGTCTACTGTGGCCAGCAGGAAGACGACGTCTGGAATCTCCAGGACAAGCCAGACACAGCAAGTCTTTGTTTTGCATGATAGCTGAGACTATAGGCAACCTTCTGCAATGCTCTCCCAGCCTTGCCATGCCATTGGGCTGGCTCCACCAGCCTCCTGCACTGGAAGATCTCCCAGGAGCTGCCCTCTCATTTTGAAGCCATTTCCCCTTGTGCTTTTGCTACAAGCCCCTGTGTGCAGTCTCTCTCCAGCTTTCTTGTAGCCCCTTTTGGTACTGGAAGGCCACAGTAAGTTTTCCCTGAAGCTTTCTCTTCTCCAGTCTGAACAATCCCAATTCTCCTCACAGGAGAGATGTTCCATATCATCTTGGTGGCCTCCTCTGGACTGGCTCCAGCAGGTCCCTGTCCCTCCTGTGCAGGGGCCCCAGAGCTGGATGCAGTGCTCCAGGTGGGTCTCAGCAGAGCAGAGCAGAGGGGCAGAATCCCCTCCCTCCCCTGCTGCCCACGGGGCTCTGGCTGCAGCCCAGGACACGTTTGGCTCTCTGGGCTGGGAGTGCCATGGCCAGGGCATGTCCAGCCTCTCACCCCCAGCACCCCCAAGTCCCTCTGGGCAGGGCTGCTCTCGGTCTGTTCATGCCCAGCCTGGGCTGACACTGGGGGCTGCTCTGACCCAGCTGCAGCACCAGCACTTGGCCTTGTTAAGCTTCATGATGTTCCCATGGGCCACTCCTCGAGCTTGTCCAGGTCCCTCTGGATGGCCTCCTGTCCTTCAGGTGTGCCAAACACAGCACTTAGCTTGGTGTCACCTGCAAACTTGCTGAGGGTGCCCTTGATCCCACTGTTCTCATTATTGACAAAAGCACTAAATAACATTGGTCCCATGGTGGATCCCTGAGGGTCAACATTATCACCAATGTCCACATCAGGACACTGAGTCACTGACCACTGTCTTCTGGATGCAGCTGTCCAACCTTACCCACTGTACAGTTCACCCACTGAATCCATCTCTCTCTAATTTGAGAGGACTGTGTTGAAGGCTTTGCAGAAGTCCAGACAGATGACATGTGTAACCTTTCCTTTGTTCACTGATGCAGTTGCTCCATTGTAGAAGGCCACTGGGATGGTTGGGCAGGACTTGTGGTGGAGCCGTGCTGGCTGTCTCAAGTCCAGCTCAGCAGCACAGTTCCCAACAGATTCCCCTCTCTGCAGAAACACTGAGTGAGACAGGGAGGGTCAGCATTCCTTCTGGACTCCCCCACACACCCCAAGTGGGTCCTGGACAGGGGTCTCTCATCACCATCCTCCTTTGGCAGATCAGGTCCCACCACATTCTTAGGGATCCTTCCCCCTTAGTGGCAGGGCTTTCCCCTTTTCCTTGTGTTCCCAGGTCTCCCCAGTGCTCCCCCCTCTCTCCCACTGTCTTATCAGTGCACCTCCATTTTTTCAGGACCACCTTCATTTGTAGCTCCACTGCACCCCCTTTCTTTCCATGGTCTCAGGATTCCCACATTCACCTCCCATGGTCTTAGGGCTCCTCATTGCACTCATTTTCCTCCCATGGTTTCAGGGTTTCCTCATTCACCCATCATGTTCTCAAGGCTCCCCAGCACTCCCTCATTTCCTACATGGTCTCAGAGCTTCCCAGCAGTTTCTCATTCTGATGGCACCACTGTCAGCACCCTTTCCAGGCAGGACCAGCCCAAAGCCCTGAGCAGGTGATGAAGGCAAGAGAAAGGGCAGGACAAGAGCTGTCAATGCTGAGAGAAGGGACAGGCTGTAAATCCACAGGACTCCCCATAAAGGACAGGTTGAGGACATCAATATGCCATCCCCCAGCTCCAAAAAGATGCAAATGGCAGATCCTGCACCCCTGACAGCCTTGGAGTAACAAAGAAGGTGGGGCCTGGGCTCTACACTGGACACCTTGGTCAGAGCTGTGCTGGCCAGGGCACAAAGGGACACGCAGAGGCACAGTACAAAGCACTATAATACATGTGTGCATGAGTGTGGGAGAGGGAAATAAGCTCTATTCTCCATAATCCTTGCTTTAAAATAGAGACACCCTTTCCCAGCAGTTTTGTGACGCAATTGAGGCAAAGTGTGCACAGGGGACAGAGTCTCAGGGTTCACCCCGAGGTCCTGTTCCTGAGTCCCTGGATGGAGAAGAGTGACCCTCCTTGGTCAGAAAAGGAGTTCGGGTCTCGGATGCACTGCTCAGGTTTGGGAGTTTCTCGCAGATCCACTGGAAGAGATTATCACACTGCAAACTCCACGCTTCCCCTTCACCTACTGACCAGCAGTGTGGATTGTAGTGTCTGCTAGGAAAGAGGGCACATCTCAGAGCAGCAGTGACAACATCGTCACCCACAGATCCCAGTGCTGCTAGGGCAGGCAGGGCACCTGGCACACAGACCAGTCTGAGGAAATGTCACATTCCTCCTCCTGCTTTTCTTCTCTGCCACTTGGATATTTGGCACTGCACCCCACAGCTTGGCTCTGCCTTCACCCCTCTCCCTTGGGGCACTGCTCATGGGACCATCACCCCCTTTGCTGAGGGGTGTTACAGGGGCAAAACAGCACCTTTCTAGCATGGCAAAAGGGCAGTTGTTTGTGCTAAGGGCTCTTGCACTTACTGGGTGTATCTGCTGTCCTTCAATCCAAAAGATCTCCTTGTCTCATAAGGAACTTCTCCAACCCAGTACCTTGCCTCAGACTCCTGCACAAAATGCTGGGAGGGAGAGAAGCTGTCAACCACCTGCTTCATGGCCAGCACTTGCCTGGTGCCCAGGAGCCCCAGGGCTGGCTGTGCTTCTCCTCCCAGCGTGCCAGGATGGGAACACCCGGGGCTCATGGTGCCACCCCACCACCTCCACAGACAGTGCTGCAGCTGGCCCAGCAGGGCTCTGCCCAGCCCCACCCTCCCGGGGTACCACAGCCCCCCTGCTCTGTACCGGCACTAGCAATGGTGACCAGTCATCTCGGACCAGCAGATGAGCAGATCTCCCGGCACAGTCTTCCTGGCTCTTCTGCCAGGTCTTCCTTGCCACTGAGATGTAGAGACACTTGCTCCTGTAGAGCACCCAGCCCTTGGGGCAGCAATCTGGGGGCAGGGACACAGCTCAGGTGCTCATCCTTCCGTGGATGCTTGGGGGGGCTCAGCCTGGCTGAGTTCAGCCCCTGCATCTTCACACGAGCAACATTGCCTGTGCCCCGACCCCGTCAGGCTCTACCTGTGTTCATGCAGGCACGCAGGCTGCTCACAAGGCTCTTGCTGGTGTTGAGCTTCCCCTCCAACACCTGCATCTCCTCCTGCAACCCAGCCAGCTCCTTCTGGGTATGCCCCAGCTCAGCATTCCTGCTTTCCAGCTCCAGCTGGGTGATGTTGCCCTCGCGCCACACTCGCTGCAGCTCCGCTCTGGCCCACGCCAGCTCCAGCTGTGTCTGCTCCAGGCTCTGCTCCTGTGCCCGCAGCTCCTGGGACAGGCGGCCCTGCTCGGCCATGTGCTCACGGGAGGCGTCCTGCAGGCTGCGGGTGACCTGCCAGTCTGGGGACAGGGCAGTTGAACTGGACATGGGCATGGGGCCTTGCCTGGGGCACGACTCAAGCAAGGAAGAGTAGGATAAGAATATGGGGCTGTGGGTGGAGATTGTCCTGGGGGTGCCAGTGGGAAGGGAAAGGAAGCTCCAATGGTGGCAGGTGGAGGGGAGACATTGGAAGGCACTGGGAGGCAATGGGAAGGCAGTGGAAGAGTTTGGGAGGAAGTGAGAGGGCAGTGGGAGGCAGTGGGAAGAGAATGGGAAGTAAATGGGAGGCAGTGGGAGGAAGTGAGAGGCAATGTAAGGTGGTGGGAAGTCAGTGGGGGGAAATGGGACATAGTGACAGGGAGGCAGTCGGAGGGATTAGGAGGCAACGGGAAATAGTAGGAGGCAGCTGGGGGGATTGGGAGGCAGTGGAAAGACTGTGCGAGGAAATGGGAAGCAGTGGGAGGCAGTGGGAAGACAGGGACAAGACCATGGTGGGAGGCAGTGCGAAGGCAATGGAAAGCGATGGAAGGCAGTGGAAAGCAGCTCCTGGTGGCCAAGCAAGAGCCCCGGACCCCAGCCGCAGCCCCGCTCTGCCCCGGCAGCCCCCAGCAGCCTGTCCCTCGCCCGGCCCGACGCCCACCTCCCGGCTGCCCCCCCCGCGGCAGTCACCGACTCACAGCAAGCCCCCAGGGCCACGACGGCCACCAGCAGCAGCAGCAGGAGCAGGCCGGCTGCCAGCGGCGCTGTGGGGACGCGCCATCGCCGGGTCCAGCGCCCTGCAAGAGAGGAGCACCCGCAGGCATCACCCCGTGGTCCCCCTGCCACCACCCTGCGCCGGGGCGTCCCTGCGGCAGCCAGGGCTCCCACCTGGGCTGGGCTCTGCTGTCACCGGCCCCAGCGGCACGTTCTCGTAGGGACTGTCATCCTCATCGGGGACGGTGGATGGGGGGCCCGCGGCAAACTTCAGGTCGGCATAGACCACGCTCTGGGCCATGCCCCGGGCGGCCCCGATGGCACTGCGGGCTCTGCTCCGCTTCAAAGGAAAAGTGCAGCTGGTTTCTGCAGAAGCAGAAGTGTGCTGAGGTGTGGCAGAGGGGAAAGTACGGCCACGGCACCCGCGCCCTGCCATTGGCCCACTACCACCGTCTTACCATCCTCCACACCCCAAAATTGCTCAGTGTCCCCTGGGATGGCATTGGGGCGGTGCAGCTGGGCGCTGGAGCATCTGGCAGAGCTGTAGGGCTCAGGCTACAGAGAACTGACCAAATTCCCTAGGACACGGGAGAGTAGGTCTGTCTTCCAGGTGGGAACAGGTAGCACTGGTGCTGAGCCCGTCCGGGATGGAGGCTCCAGGCTCTGAGCATCGCTGCTCTAGTGCCTGAAAGGGATTTCCACACTGCAGCATGAGCTTTCACTTCTCTCATCATGGCCACGTTTCTCCACTCTGCGAGCAAGTACACTATGGAAAACCACACCTCAGCCACAGAAGGGTCATGATAAATTGCCCCATTTCTCTCCCCTCATCCCAAGGCCTGTGCTTCCCAGCAGCAGGAGCTACATTGGACAGTCACCCAGTAAATCCCACTGGCCTCTTCGCTACATGTTCTCCCTGGGTCTGGGCCTCTGCATGCCCAGGAGGACATGCTCCATTTTCTTCCAGGAGATTGAGTAGAGGCTGCTCAACCTTTAGCTTTCCAAATCTCCTTCCTGTCCCTTTTGAAGCTGGCTTTGATTTTTGCCTTTCTCCACTGAGGAAGAACTTCCCCTGCATTTGCAGAGATGATGGACCTTGTGGTGCTGTGCTCCACCAGCACTGCTGTGCACCTCCAGTGCTGTCTCAGGGACTGGCTGTGTTCAGATGTGCCCATCTGGAAGACAGTGGGAGGCAATGGGAAGGCAATGGAAGGGAGTGGGAGGCAGTGGGAAGCAGTGGGATGGTTTGGGGGCATCCCTTCTGAAACCTGCCTTTCTCTGGATGCAGTTCAGTGGAGACTTCTGAGAGGCTGAGGGCCTGGAGGGACCAAGAAGAAAGTGTTGTGAATGCTGGGATTGTGGTCTTGGGAAGGGAAGGCAAAGTGATGTCACTGATCTTTGTAACTCTCCGGGGGTGTTTTGGAGCAATGCCAAGCTGGGGTCTTATTAGACAGGAACCAGGGAGGGGATGAGAGGCAGTGGAACAGGATACATCATGGGGAAATTCCCATTCTCAGGGGCTGGGAGGGGAAATCTCTGTCTGTGAGGAACTCCAGCTCTACACAGAGCTGTCCACACTGCAATTTGCTCCTGTATTCAGGACTGCCCTGCCCTCCCCCAGCTCTCCCCTAGCCTGTGGATTTGGGTCTGTCCTTGCTCTGCCACTGCTGTGACCTCTGTGCTGCCCTGGCCCTGCCCTGTGCTGAGGGGGACCATGAGCATTTTGAGGGTGTGGGAGGGGACAGGCCAGTGTTTCTGGGACCAATGAGAGGGTGCTGGTCCCCGCAGCCGTGCCTCACTGGTCCCATCTGCTACAGGGCAGAGCAAACTTCTGCTTCTGCAGATGCTGACTGCACTTCTCCTTTGCACCTCTGAGAGACAGCGCAATCACCAGGAACAGGGACATCTCAGAAAGGCATCCTAAGGGCAGAGGGGGAGCCAGAAGGGCTCAGGGCTTGCCCAGCGTTTGCCTACATGGCCCAGCTTTATGCTGACCTGAGGTTTCCCAAAGTGATGGGGGGCCGGAGCGTGGCCAGCCAGGCGCTGGAGGCAGGTGAGAGACCACCAGCCCCGCCACGCTGTCCCTGCCATGCCCAACCCCACGGCCTCAGCTGCTCTCCCCTGCCTTCCTCCAACAGCCCTCGGCATGAACGAGGCAGAGAGCCCCTATGACAACACGCAGCCGGCGCTGGCAGGGCAGGATGGGGACGGGGCAGAGCCCAGCCCAGGTGAGTATCCAGCTGGATTCCAGCAGACACAGGGTGGTTCTGGTGTGGGTAGTGGGTGGTGTTTTGGGGTACTCCCACTCCCATCACCCACACCATGCCATCTGTGCCATCATGCCACCACTCTGCTGCCTGCAGGAAGGAGGCCTGGGTGCTGCCAGGGGTTTTCCAGCTCTTCAGGTGATGTCTGTTGTCTGTTGTGTCATTCAGGGCACTGGTCCCGTCGGTGGTGCATCCCTGTGGGTCTGCTGGCAATTTGCCTGCTGCTGGTGGCCACTGTATCCCTGGGGGCTTGCTGTGAGTCAGGGGACTGAGAACATCTGAGGCAGGGAGTGGCTGGGTCAGGGAGGCATCTGGGCTGGGGTGGGTGCTGTGGGTGAGCGGGGGGTGAATAGAGGCATGCTCATGCACACTCACTGCCGAGTCCCTCTGTCTCGTCTGCCACAAGCTGGCCTATATCCCTCGCACATCCTGCACATCCTGAGCACCTCCTTTGCCTCCCATCATCCATCTTCCTTGCCTTATTCTCCATTTCTGCTCCTTTTCTTTCTCATCCTGGCGTTGCCCAGCCTCATGTTGTGCACCCCCCCTGCCCCTGACCTGCTGCTTTTGCTCCTACACCCCATCCTGCCTTACGCTGCTCTCCCCTGCCAGATCCTGCCCAACCCTGAACCATACACTTCCTTGCTGTGCCCTTCCCTCCCATCCTTTCCCATTCATCATGGATAACTCCCTGCCTTGCCCTGCCCGTCCTACCTGCCTTAAGCAGGGTCAGTCCCACATCCAGACTGTTCCAAGCCCACGCCTCAGCTCACCCACTCTGTCCCAGACTGGCAGGTCACCCGCAGCCTGCAGGACACCTCCCGCCAGCACGCGACCGAGCAGGGCCGCCTGTCCCAGGAGCTGCGGGCACAGGAGCAGAGCCTGGAGCAGACACAGCTGGAGCTGGCGTGGGCCAGAGCGGAGCTGCAGCGAGTGTGGCGCGAGGGCAACATCACCCAGCTGGAGCTGGACAGGCTGAACGCGGAGCTGCGTCGTGTCATGGGGGTCCTGGGCAAGACGGAGAGGGAGGTGCAGGAGGTGCAGGGGAGGCTCAACAACAGCGAGAACACTGTGGCCCTCCTGCGCTCCTGCACAGCTCTAGGTAGGGATGGGGTACTGGCCCCCCTCAGCAGGTGCCAAGGGGCAAATGTGGCTTTTTTGGCCACCTGATGTGGATGGGGTGGTCCAAAGGCTGAAGGTATGCCTGGAGCAGATGCTGAGCCTGTGATATGCACTGGGAAGGTGTGGGGCTGTTCCTTGTTCGCCCCCAGGGCATCTGTGGCGTAGCAGGCTCCTGAGCTGTGCCCCTACCTACAGATTGCTGCCCTTCGGGCTGGCTGCTGTACAGGGGCAAGTGCCTCTTCATCTCCTCGGAGAAGAAGACATGGGAAGACAGCAGAGATGAGTGTGAGAAGACATATTCTCAGCTCCTGGTCACCAAATCCTGGAGTCGTTGGACTGTGCCGGTAGGGTGCTGGGGGAGCTGAGGGCAGGAGATCCAGCCATGGGGTCCCCAGATGGGCTAGCACTGTTCTGGGGGCTGCTAAAACATTGGAGGGTGCAAGGCTGTTCTCTGGAGCACATGGATGATGGGGTTGACATGGGACAGAAAGGCTCTGGCACCCCTGAATGTTCCCCAAGCTGGAGCAGGGCACCAGGGCCGCTCAGCTGTCCTGCCTCAAGAAGCTCCAGCCCCAGGGACTCCTTGGGGAGATGATCATCCTCCTGCAAAGTACAAAGTACTGCAGTACATAGGTGCCATGGAATAAAACATAGAAAGGCACTTTTCCTTCTTCTCCAGACCTTCCTGAAGAATGCAGATGTCCCATACTGGATTGGACTGCAGAAGGGCAGTTTTCCCTGGTATGACTATGGCTGGCTAGAGGAAGAGGACCCAGACAGCGAGGGGGTCTCGGAGGCCTGGTTCTGGGTCGATGGCTCCCTTTATGAAAGGTATGTGGCAGCACTGCCTCTTGCTGACTAAACTCCCCTCCTATGGCATGGCTCTAGGAAGCATTTTAAATCCCACCAGTACCCAGTTCCAGGCACAGGCACTGGGAAACAAAGAGCATCAGACCAGCAGGGACTGAGGGAAAGCTTAGAGGACACTCAAATGGAAAGCCAAGACTCGGGGGGGTGGGTAAAAACAGGGCATGTGAAGCAGGAGGCAGCAAGAGTGGACAGAAGAAACCCCAAGTTTTATCTGGGGCCTAGGCAAGGTGTCTGAGCACCACCTCTATCCCCCACAAGCCTTCTTGATTCCTCTCCAAAGGGAGATCAAGCCTTCCTGTCTGTGGAGAGTCCTGGGCTCCTCCCTGCCACGTGCACCACCTCCTCAGCTCGCCTGCCGCTTCCTCTTGCAGTGTCTGAGAGCACTGGGGAGGAACAAACCTGTCTGGCCAGGTTCTGGGTACCTGGCCCTCCATCCTCAGCCATGCCACGGGGGCTGCCCCCAGTGCAGACACAGCTCCTCTGGGCATCCATGTGCCTTCATCGAGGACCTGGCTCTCCCCGCTGCAGGCAGGGGACCACCCCCAGCAGCGGGGCTGAGAGGGGGGAGGTAAAAGGGTGTCACAAGCCCTGCAAACCTTTTGCACAAGTGTTTCTCAGCGTGCCCCAGGGAGTGCAGGGATGCAGCAGCTGAGCCTTCAGCCTGTGAAATCAGTAGGGGAGGGCTGGGGGATCCCCACTTTGACTGCAGCATCCAGCCCCTCCTCTGGCCAGTGTACAAAAGGCAGCTGTCAGCAGGTTTGTAGAGAGAACATGTCAGTGCCTGATGTGTTGCTTCCCCATTCAGGCCGTGGCAGTCAAAATCGAATGGAACCTGTGCCATAATAAGCCGTGGGAGTATCAAACCCGCCCAGTGCACTGGTCCCAAAGACCTGCACCTCTGGATCTGTGAGAAGGCAGCAGGGCCAAGCCTCCCTTTCAAGTGATGATGGCTGCTGGCCCCAGCACTGCTGTGGTGAGTCTGCTCACACCAGATTCTGCTGAATCTGGGATGCACGGAGCCTGTGGGGTGTGCAGGGAGGAAAGCAGGGAGCCTGCAGCTCTGCCTGGGGCATATTGACCCTCTCCCTTGGAAAGGGAGAGGAATGCAGTCACTTCCCTGTGCTGGACAGAGCCCACCTCCATCCCTTTGCTGCTGTGGGTGTTCTGAGTCTGAGGTAGCTCGAGGACTACCAGAAACCATGGCTCAGCAAAGGGGCAAGATGGGGGAAAGCCCTTGGTGAGGTGCTTTCCCAGACCTGTTGCGGTGGAGGCTGGGCAGCATCTCACCCTCACCTTCACCCTCACCCTCCTCTGCTTTCCCTTGCAGCACCTGCACCCTCCACCACCTCCGCTCCAGCCTTGCTGTGTCCCTGCCCAGGATATCCCATCCATTCAAGAAAACCATTTCCCTCTCACAGCCCGCTCCCCCTGGACCACCCAGGTCCTTCCCACCGATGCCCAGTAGCCCTTTGCCTCCAGCTGATGTGCTTTGGCTGAGTGGTACAGGCCCCACAGCCCACCCCACACCTGCATGGGACACTTTGGGTCTTCCTGAGCACAAGAGCTGGTGGGCAGTGGGGACCCCGGGACCAGCTGCAGAATGGAGACACTCAGCGCTGGAGCCATGCCACGTGCCCAGCACAGAGAGCTGTGGTGCTGGCATGCCAGGAGCAGCTGCTGGGGACAGCACAGCCCCACCCCACAAGCAGTCCCCTCCCCACAGCAGGAATTTTCCGCCTGACCCCACCGCAGGAGCAGCTTGGCCATGGCTTTCAGACAACCCAGCACTCAACAGCCTCAGCAAAGCCTCAGCACCCAAGGAGGGGAGCTGAGCCCGAACTGGCTGGTGCCTGTGCTGACGTTTGGGGATTTTTTTTGCGCTAATTAGAAAGTAGAGCAGTGACCTTTAGGGTCCTATGGTGTGGTTGTGCCTTTCAAAAGCAAAAGTTAACTCAGACACTTGCAGCAGGCTGATGCTTTGCGACGCAGCTCATCCAGACTTTAAATAGCTGCTACACACGTGCACATGTGAAGATTAAGCAAAGTAGTCCTGATGTAACACTGCAGCCAGGTGAGAGCAGAGGAAGTTGTGTTCAGCCAGGCGAAAATGCTCTCAGTTTACAATGGGGTTGTGTGTGCCATATATAGCTGATTAACTGCTATGTGAGTGAGCTTGCATGAAGAGCGAAAGGGTGTTAAAGGCGGGCTTTTTGGAGGTGGCACGTGTCACTTGTCTGTCTTGTCCGCTGGCTGAACCCACTTTGTAGCAATAAAGAGACCCAGTTCATCTGCTCTTTGCTTTCTTGTGTACCACGGCCAACACGAACTCAAGGGCATGCACCCAAAGGACCTAAATAATGAATGGGAATTTGTCTGATGCCATCTCAGCCCAGATGGGTGCTTTAGCGGAGTTGAGATCTTGGGCTGAGCCAGGCTGCTTTGCAGTCTTGCCCTGGAATGCCCAGGCAAGACCATGCAAACTTCTGGGCCCACATCTCATGTGCATCCAAGAGACAGAATCAGCAGTCCGAGTTGCTGGGACATTCAGTTTTTATTGAACACTTTAAATAAGCTGGGTATATATTACTAGCAATTATTATTAATAATAATAAAAAACACAAAGAGTTCTGCATTCACCAGTGCATTGTGCAGGAGGGAGGAAAGCCGGCTCCCACCCTTGCCGGGGGCCAGGCAGCCTAGCTGTGCTGCCCACTGGCCCCATCCCCATGATGCCAGGATGGCATCCTGGCCCCTCTGCCAGCATCCTGCTCCCAAACCTGGCTGCTAGGGGGATGTGAAGTGCTGTGCTGACTCAGCACCCAACCCTCAGCATCGGTCCAGGCAGGGACAGCCCCAGTGCTGGCAATCCTCCCCGTGCACTGCCCTCGGGCATTGCCCCTCTACGGTCCCCTGCCCTCTTCTCCCCATGTCAGGGACTGGCTGTGCTCCCCATGCTTGTGGACACACATGGGTTCACCCACCAGACCCCCAGGATCCCCAAAAACACACATACACACGCTGACCGCTACCCCAGCCAAGTCCCTCTCACCCTGGTGGGTGCAGGGAACTCCCCGTTCTCCCAAGGTAGCAGGTTCATTGTATATCCCTCTGCGAGAGCTTGCAGAGGGGCGAGTCCCTGGGGAAAGGGTCCTGGATCCAGGGCTTGAGCCCCACGGCCCCCGCGGGGGACCAGCCCTGCCGCTTGGGGCAGTGTGCAGGGCAGCAGTGTTATTGCACTTTGGTCCCCAGCAGAGACCCAGCTCACCTCCAGGGTTCCCTGCAGATCCCCAAGGCTGATCCTGGTGGGGTGGGTGCCCGAGTGCCTGGGCAGTGCCACGGCAGCCACAGCACTTGGCACCACGGCCACAAGTGGCCACCACGTGCCAAGTGAGGACAGACCGTGGGGATGTTCCAGGCTCCTGCACTGCCCAGTGCTGTGGCTGCAGAGGGGTGCAAGCCCTGGGGTCCCCATCACTAGGACTGTGCCTCCGGCAGCTTCAGGCTGGGCTCAGCCAGCACTGGCCCCGGGGCTTTCTGGTGTTGGCCCCGATCATGGCAGATGAGGCTTTTGGCCTCACAGTTGAGGTTCTGGTAGCGGGGCGGGCTGGGAGCTGGCCGGTGGCAGATGGAGGCAAAGCTGAAGCTGAAAGGACTCAGGCAGCAGCCAGGGCAGGGCAGCACGTCATCCTGCTCCAGGATGGCCCCAGAGCTGTGCCCAGGCAGCATGGCTGAGCGCTCCGTGCGCTCCAGCGCCGCCGCACAGGAGATGCTGAGCTCGGAGAAGCCGTGCTCCAGCCCACTGCCCCAGGCCACAGGTTTGCTGACCATCATGTGGTTGTTATTGATGAGGAGCCCGTTGGGGGCTCGCACATCTGGCTGCCAGGGCTGTGTGCCCGAGGAGGCGGTGCGGATGAAGCTGCTGTTGAGGGGGAGCGGGGTGGGCTGCGGGGGCTCAGAGCTGTCTGGGCCACAGTCCATCTGCTCCTCTGCCCTGGAGCTGCGGGTGGAGGCTCTTGCCCGCACCGGGGGAGGAAGGAGGGTGGGGGGCTGGGGGTCACCAGTGGGATGAGGGGACCCCACACCCAGCTCCAGGCCCCCCCGGTGGGGCAGCTCAGGAGAGGAGGGCAGAGAGTGGCACTTGCGGGGGCTGGTGGTGGGTGCTGAGAAGTCACACTGCACCTCCACGGCGGGCTCAGGTGTCACGGGGGTGCTGAGCTGCAGCGGGGCGGGGGGCGGCAGGTTGAAGGTCAGCGAGATGACCGACTTGCTCGGTGTATCAAAGAGCTTGATCTTGCCCCCCTTCAGGTCCTCACGCTGGGAGAAGGGGTTGACACGGGGGGATGTCTCCTTGGACCTGGCCCCGCTGCAAGGCTCCAGCGGCCACAGCAGGGCAGGTGACTTGGGAGACAACACATCGGACTGGCTGCGGGACAGGCGCTGGTCTGGCTGCAGGTGCTGTGTCCCCAGCTCATGCAGGGGCGACTGCTCGGTGTGGCTGGCTGACCTCCTGCTCGCTCCTGGACATGGGCACAGGAGAGCGTTACCACCAGCCACACCCATGTGGAGTACTAACGGGGTCTTGGGCAACCAGTAACTTAGGGGCACATGCCAAGGGAGGAACAGGGGCCAGCTCCATCCTGCACAGCCCTGTCTCCTTCCCCTACAGCTGATGGGGTAGGATGGGACACCCCACACTCCCCCATCTTTGCACCCTGCTATGGCCTGTCCCTGAGGCACTCACGTACCACTGAGTGTGGCTGCGGTTCCAGAGGCAGGCAGGCTCTCCCCGATGCTGAACAGGGTGGCCCCAGCATCCTCGGCGCTCAGCTGGTGCTGCAGGATGCTCTCCAGGCACTGTGTGATTTCCAGGAATGAAGGACGGGAGGTGGGCTCCATCTGTGGGCAGGAGGGATTCCCTGTCAGGTCTGTGCCTCCTCAAGTACCCCAGGGAGCTCTGCACAGCAAAGGCAGCTCCCAACTCTCCTTGTGAGCAGGCAAGGCAGCCCGTCCTGCCCGCCTGTGCTGGCAGGGAAGGGCAGTGGAGGTGGGAGTCTCACACTGCAGCAGTGAAAAGCCAGCTGGAGGAAGGCCGCCGGGCAGTCAATTCCCACCATGGTGCGGAAAGTGGTGACATCCAGACCAAAATCCTGCACCAGGGAAAGGAAGAAGAGTGAGGTTGGGTGTCCTGGAGCACCACAAGGCCCAGGGGACCCAACATGGCCTGGCACTCCACCCCTGACCCATGCTGTCACACAGGGCTGTGGACGTGGAAGCACCCCAGCTGGGACACAGCAGGGCAGGACCCTGATGTCACCCCAAACAGGGGTAAGGTCAGGGGGTGCTGGGACACAGGTATCTCTTCTGCTCTCTGCCTGAATCCAGCTATCCTATTCTGTTCAGGCTGACTATTGGGTTCTGAGGTTACCAGCAGAGACCATCCCTCCCTAGGCAGCAACTGGGACACAGCACCCCTGCCCTGAGATGTGGGACCAGTCCTGCACATGGGTCTCTGCCCACCACAGAATGCCCTCCCTTGTTTGATGAAGTGGTCCCAGCCCCAGTGCTGCCACCCAGCTCTCCCCCTGTCCCCATCCCAGAGAGTCACCTCAGTGCGGGGCAGGTAGTCGGGGTCAGCGGGGACACGAGCGATGGTCTCACACAGGATGATGCCGTAAGCAAACACATCGGCCTGCAGAGAGTGGGGAGTCATGGCCGTGTGCTGCAGCCTTGAGGTGATGTGCCCACCATGCTGTGAAACCACAGCCCTCCTCCTCCCTGCACAGCCACACTGGCGCTCTGCCACCTTCTCACCAGAGGGATGCCCCATTCTTTCCCTCTAGGTGCACCCCAGGACTGCAAACTCTGCAAACCAGTGGCAGCACAAGCCTGAGTAAAGCCCTAGGCAGGGCAGCCTCACCTTCTCGTCGTAGATCTCCCCACGCAGCACCTCAGGTGCCATCCAGTACGGGGAGCCCACCACGGCCAGTGGCTCCTTCTCGCTGCCCTCACTGGGAGACAGAGTGGAGAATCAGGCGCTGCCCAGTCCCCCAGGTGTCCAACCTCCCATCCTCCTGCTGTGGCAGTCCAAATCACCTCCTCCCTCCCCCTTCCTGGGCTAATCCTCCTCCATGCACCCTACAAACTCATCTCTCCCCAACCACACCACCCCCTTCTTCATTCCCTCCTAGCCATTCCCAAATGTGTCCACCTGCTCCTGGAGTCCCCCCTGCCAGGGAGCACCTCACCACCCCCATTCCTACCCTTTTAGCTGCATCCCCAGTGTCCACCCCTCTCCAGCCTCTGCTCTGAGTGAGCTCCAGGGATGGGGATGGACAGGTGGATGCTGCCCACGTACCTGTAGGTGGGGATCTTTTCCGCCAAGCCGAAGTCACCCACTACAGCTGTGTAGCCGCTGGCCTCGCAGCGTACCAGGCAGTTCTAGGGGCACAGGAAGACCTGTCACACCAACTGCACCAGCCCTGCCTCCCTGGCCACTGCTCCCAGGATACCCCAGCACAGCACAGCCTCCTGCTCCCCAGCCTGCCATGCCTAGGGCAGCAAGGCAGAAACACGGGTAAGGGACAAGGAGGGCAGCGCAGTGCCTTGGAGCATCCCGTACCTTGGAGGTGAGGTCGCGGTGGAAAATGCCCTTGGAGTGCAGGTAGTGTAGGCCATGGGCGATGTCGAGGGCCAGCTTGACACGCATGGACCAGGAGAGGGGCACAGGGCTGTCCAGCAGCTGCTCCAGGTTCCCACCATTGATGTACTGATGGGAAGAGCCGGCCCATCGCATCACTGCATCCCTCCTGCCCATAACACTGGCTGCCCATCTCTCATCCTAATGCATCTTCCAACCACCCCACAGCACAGCCTCCCAGCAGGCCTTGCATGCACGTGTCACAGGCCAAGAATGTGTCCCCACAGGTATCACTGTCCCTTCCCCAGGCTTGCAGGAACCCCAAAACTCACAGCTGTTGGCACACTCTTACCTCTGTCAGCGCGTGCAGCTGTCCCTGGTGCACACACACCCCCATGAACCTGTGAGACAGAGGGGACCTGAGGGTGGCCGTGGCAGGGACCAGCCCCAGGAGCTTATCCAGCAGCAGCAGTAGCTCCAAACCCCCAGGCTAGGGAAAAAGGAGGCAGTGGGGCTGGCAGCAGGGGAGCAGGTCCTACCTGAGGATGTTGGGGTGCGAGAGGCGGTTCATCAGCTGCACCTCCCGCAGCATGTTGCCCCGGTTGCTGGTCAGCTTGTTCATCTTCAGCACCATGATCTGCCCCGACTGGCGGTGCCGCACCTGGAGGGGGATGTGGGACAGGCTGAGCCCCATGTACCTCTGCAGCCCCCATGGACACCAGGCTTCACTTGGCTCCCACCCCAGCCTCAGAGAGAGGTGCTAAGCATCCCATGTGCCCAAGGCTTAGGCAACCCCGGGGCCACTAGGGCTAAGGGGGCACTCTCCCCTCATCTCCAAGCATTCCCAGTACCGATGACACACATCCCCATCCTCCCTGGGGCACCCTGTTATGCTCCCTCCACCAGGCTCACTGTCCCGAGAGGCAACAACAGCTCCCACAAGCTGTCAGCACAGCCCTACAGTAGAAACAGGCAGGTGCAGGACTGGGGAGCACCAGGGAGGGCTTTTTTCAAGTCAGCACCACCCAGCCAGACCCTACCAGCATAGGGTGGAGAATAGAGGGGGCACACTGCCCCTCAGAACCAGCTCTAGGTGTGGCCAACGCTGCTGTAGTGCTTGACCCCAGCCTGGCAGGGCACAGTGCTCGGATGAGTTGTATATTTAGCCAGCCCCAGCCCGACGCTGTCATGCGATCTGGGGGCCTGGTCCCCTGCCAAGAACAGCAGCTGGAGCATGGCCAAGCACGGACACCCCGTCCATCTGCAGCTCCCTGGCATGTGCAGGGCAAGGGAAGAGCATGGGCTGCCCTGACCCAGCACTGTCATGGGGGGGCCAAACCAGTGCTGAGGGTCCCCTCCTGAGCAGGTGCTGGGGGTGGGATGCCACCCCCTCCTCGGAGCAGCAGCTGCCTGGGGGGACAACCCCGTGGATCCCAGCTGCCCCCCAGCACACACGGAGCTGTGCACGGAGGCGCAGGCATTCCTCAGCGCTGCCGTCAGCTCCCTGCTCTTGTCCTTTTTAGTCGATGCTGGTTGAGGCTGCTGAGCCGGTGCCAGCCCCACAACACCCCCACAACACCCCTCACCTCAGGGATTGCCTTCCCAGGCAAAACACAGTGGGTTGGCTGGAGGTAGCACCCCTATCCTGCTCGTGGCTTGGCCCTTGTCCCCACCACAACAGAGGGAGGCTGGCATGCTGGACCCTCCAGGGCTCTCCTCTCACCCCATGGCTGGCATTGCTCAGGGAGCAGCTGTCCTGGGGTGCATGCCATGGATCTATCCAGCAGAAAATACCCAGGGGATGGGGCAGCAACACATCCCTTCAAAAGAGCCTGGGGGAAATGAGTGCTCTATGAAGATCCCTCTTCATGTCTGTGTGCACCGACACCAAACCAGTCCCAGTCAGAGTGGAAGTGAGAGGCCGTGCCACCATCATCTCACTGAGATCATGGAGAGGCTTTGAATAATTCAGCAGACACCTGCCTGTGGGCACCCCGCTCCAGTTACACCTGCGTCACCTCCAGCCAGTCCCAGCCAGCCAGCTGGCACTCCTGACCCACCAACAGGGGCCACGTGACAGCAGAGCTCAGAATGGACCCTGGACAAGTGGGAAGGGGACACCCCAGACACCTGCCACCACAGGTTCCTATCCTGGCACCCCGCTATGCTGCAGGGAGAAGGGAGGGTGGATTTCCCCGTGCCTCCTCCTTGCTGAGCACTGGGCACACTGAGCTCCTGGGCTCAGGAAGAGCCTGTCCCAGAGTGACACTGCAGTGTCTGCTGTGGGGAGCACAGAGAGTGCTCCATCTAATGGTGCTCCAAGTCCTCCCTATGATCACTACTCTGCTGACCACACCACTGCCCAGCAGCACCTCGGCCTGCTGCCAACACTGTGCTAGACTCCTGCCCTAGGAATCCTTGGTCACACCTGGACTAAGGGCAAGGGGCAACCCCACCCCATCCCCACCATCGCTGTCTTCCGTCCACCTCATCCTTGTTGGCAGGGCAGCTGAGGGCAGCCCTAGAAACAGAAGCTGGGCTCTCGGCCAGGCTTCAGTGCAAGCTTTAAGGAGGAAGCCTGCGTGACCAAAGCAGGGTGGGCACAGTCTCCCTTGGTTCCTCCAGCTCCCCATGGAGCCGGGGGTTGAGGAAGCCAGAGACTGGACGTGGCCAGCAGGATCCACAGCCTTGCCAAGCCCCAGCAAAACCCATCACTCCTGACCCAGCTCTCCTGGCGGCCGTGCTTCCTTCCTTTCCCATGCCATGTGGGGCTGGCAGGACTGGCTCGGTTAGCTTGGCTGGCACCAGCAGCTGCCAGACGGCAGGACCCGGCTCAGTGGTGCAGGCAGGCTCATCCCCGCCGGCATGGCTGGAGGCGGCAAGGCTCCGGCGCCACGCGCCCACGTCGGGAATGCCACGTGGCACGCACAATGCTGGCACTCGGTGGCCATGTGCCACAGGGCTGCCCAGCGCCCTGCCAGCAGCAGCGGCCCTGCACTGGGGAGCAGCGTCTGGTGGGCACCAGCTCAGCCCCTCATGGTCGGAGTGTGCCCGTGGCTTAATTCCTCATTAAAAAGCCACCTGCCATTGGAATAAGCTGGGTGAGGTCTGAGTGCCGTCACGTGGTGTTGGACACCTTAAGATTAGAGGCAGGCTGGGGGAGGGAAGGTCTGGTGAAAGCTGCTTCTCCAGGAATTATCTCAGGGATCCCAGAAGCTCCTGGCCCATACAGCCCTGCTCTGATGTGTTCTTCCGTGACTCCATCCCCAGGGGCAGGAAAGGCTCCAGGGGCTCCCAACCCCGTGCCCATGGGTCCTTGAGGGTGTCCAATGTCCTGGGCTCACTTGTTAGGCCCAGTTCTGCCATCTCCCCTGCAAGTTCTGCACCTCGAGGCCAGCCCATACCATGGACAGCAAGGAAGGAGTTCTGTATGCTCCCTTCCTATGGCTCTCACATGCACTGACCTTGTTTACCCAGTCTGTCCAGGGGCTAGCACCAGCTGAGCCCTGGCTGCCCTCTGACGCACACACAGCAGCAAAGGGCACAAGCCACGACCCCGGGGGACTGAAGCCCCTCACTAAGGGGGTTTCCTCCCTCACTGACATCCAGGGCAGGCAGCGGGCAGCACAACCTCCTCGGGCAGGAAGGTGTCCCCTCTCGTCTCTCTCATGCACTCTGGCATGGCGCCCAGGAATCCCAGCGCATTCCCCAGAGCTGAGCTCAGCCGGGCAGCCGTGTGGGGCTGCAGGGGGAGGGCAAGGCACTTGTCCCCCACCCAGGAAACAGGCAAGCCCTCAACCCTCACCGATGCTCCCTGGCATCCCACATAGCTGATTCACTGGGCGCTTCATGGGGCTACCGCGGCTGAGCTGGGGCACCGTGGCATGTTGGTCCCCATCCCATCTGTTGCCAGCACACAGGGCTGGGGGATGGGATGGGCTGGCGGCAGCCCCAGCCTGGGCACAAGGGATCTGAGCTCTTTTAACAGCGGAAATTAGAGTCTTATTTAAAGAGCATGCTAATCAGAGCAAGCAGACGGCCTGCTTGCTCCCTCCCCGCAGCCGGTGCCCCCGTCTAGACGTGGGGCAAAGCTCCCTGACATCCCCCCAGCCGGAGGCCTCAGCAGCCAGCCCCCCTGCACCCTGCACCGGGGACAGCCTGGCATGCAGCCCCACTCTCTTCATATTCCCTTGCCCCCTGCCCCACACAGGCAAGGCACAGTCACACAGGGACACCACCCTGCACCCCTCACCCCAGAGTTCTGTGTGGAAGACAGGAGCGGGGCAAGGGAGCTAGCAGTGCCACTGGTAACCCCACAGCCACCCCCACCAGCTGCATCTGAGCTCACAACTGGGTGGGACTGGGAAAGGTGCTCATCAACAGAAAAGGCAGAATCAGTCAAGACAGACTTTCTCCGAGGAAGAGACAAAGCACCTGCTCCTGGAGAGTGTATGAGCATCAGCAACCCCCACCTCCTGTTCTCCCAGGAGTGACACTGTGGGCACACCAGGAGCCGGGGCAGTGCCAGTGTTGCACCGTGGTGGCAGATCACTGCCTGCCCTCACTGGCAGCCTGGAGCACGCCCCGTGATAGAGCAGGAGAGGTGCTGGCAGGTCTCCAGCTGGTCAGCACAACATGTTTCCCGTGCCCAGGACTCCCAAGCGGCAACTATGGGGCTGCTCCCAGCCTTGCCACGGCTGGCTGACCTTGGCAAATTCACTTCCTCCCTGCCTGCCTTAGTTTCCCCATCGGTGTCACACTGCTTCACCCTCTGTAAAACACGGCAAGGTCCCTGATGAAGGTCAGCAGATAAGAGGGAGGGAGTTGCTCCATTAGTCGCAGCGGAAAATCAGAAGTAAACAGAAAATACCAAAGGCTGGCGGGGAAGCGAGCAGAGACAGGCAGGTGTCAGCAATGCCAAAACCCTCTCCTGAGCTCTGCCTGTGCTGGGAGCTGCTAATCCACTCACACACACACACAAAATGCCGTGGAAATGGGGTGCTAGGCAAAGCACATCACAGAGCTGCACTCTGGGAAATGGCATTTCCAAGAGGATGTGCAACATCAGGGCATAAGGCTGAGACTCACATGAGTGAAGACCTCTGGATACAACCCCAAGGATGCTACCCACAGTCCCCGTGTCTGCTGCAGAGGGCACATGGGAAAGTAAGAGTGGGATTTGGGGAAGACATGCAACAGTGGTTTAAGGGCTGGAGAAAATGCCTGGCACAAACAGACCTGGCTCAATCTGCTCAGTCAATTGGAAATAGAGAGCTGGCTTCCTGCAATGTCTGTGTATCTGAGAAAATGGGGGGGGGCTAGTACCTCTGAAATTGCACAGGGAAAGGCAATGAGAACCAGCTGCTCCAGAGGGAAAACAGCCTTGCTCTGCAGCACAGTGGGGGATCAGCTAGGAACAAGTGCCATGAAAAAGAGCAGCTTCTTGTCACTGGTGTCTCCTGTTTGCTCTGGACAGCCCTTCTGAGAGAGGTGCTTGGCTGGAGCAGGATTGGAGGGGCTAGCTTGGGACACCAGGGCTTGGACACCCTGAGCCCTTTGGCTTCAATGCTGAGAAGTAAGACAGTAAGATGCTTGCCAGCACTCTGCCTGGCCTTGGCTCAGCTGCACACCAGGACTGAGTTACCTGTGCAGGGGCAGAGATGTCCAGGTCCCCTCCCTGTCCCCCACACCCACCAAGGCTGGAATGATGTAGGACTCGGCAGCCACACGGAGGAGGCAGATTCAAGTGCCCACAAGCCTTGGAAAGCTACAGAAGGAACAAGGGAGGTGGGAGGAAAATGGGTCCTGGGCTGCCCTGCCAAGCTCTGTCCTCCTCACAAGCTCAGGCAGCCAAACCCCAGCTCAGATCCCAGGCTTACCCCACCATCCTGCTGAGCTCTTGGACTCAACCCACCGCAGGAGCACAAAGCCCCATCTGGCCCTCTCCCATCCCTGCTTCCTTGCCACCATGCACGCGTGTCGACTCCTGCTCCTGATCACCATCCCACCCCTCAACCTTTGCCAGTCTCCCAAATCCTACATGCCAGCGGCCCCACAAGAACATAAACAGCGTGTGGAAGAAGGAGCATTTTGTGGCTCCCGCAGAGACTGGCAAAACAAACAGCGAGGCAAGAAGAGACTCTGGCCTTGCTGAGACACAGGAGCATCCATTATTAAAGAGCCATATCCACGCCTGACATTATTAAATGCCTCCCTCTGCTCCAAGGTGCTGCTGTGTGCTCCAAGCCAGAGATCAATAGCAGGAACCCAGCCAGCAGGGAGGTCATGGCTCCACTGGGCACTCCAGGAGGGAGCATGGAGGAAAGGGACCCCTCTGCACACCTTCCATGACCCTCACAGGACACTTCTTTTGTGGCTGAAGAGGAGACAGGTCTTGGGGGTCTCCCTGCTGAGTGGGAAATGGTCTCAGGGCTGGAGAGGGACCCTAGGGTACTGCCAGGATGTGGATGCCCAGTTGTGCTGCCTGTGACCCCAATGACTGTGGAGGCAGGTAGAGGGAGTTGTGCCCAGCCAAAAGCTGCTCTTTGAGAGATATGAAGCCACTAGATCCCCACTTAAGGGCAGTCATTGCCCAGTGGCTTATGGCACCTTCAGTGATGCCGAGGCTCAAAGCAACACATGCACACACCTCCCCTCTGCCGGGAGAGGTGCTGGTGACAGCGAGGCACAGCCCTTCGTCCCCGGCAGCAGCGCACTGGGCCGGCAGGATACTGTCACCACGCACCTCTGCCTCACTTTTGGAGATCCTGAGCTCCCCACCAGCACTCACACACCCCCATCATAGGCACGGGCCACACACAGGCATCCTCACCCTGACAGTCCCAGAGAGGACAGAGGACAAAGACAGCTCTGGGATCCCAGCCCCGTGCCGTTCTACGGCATCACACCCTTGTCCCACAGCCAGACGCCTTCGTGGGGTTCCCGTGGGGAATCCTGCACATCACCTGCCCAGCAAGCCCGGCAACGCCGGACATCACCTTGGAGCGTCTAGGAAAGCTACCTGGATTCCCTGCCACAGGCACACCTTGGGCGGGTTCGGTCTCCAGCCTTTCGACAGGGGTCCCCGGGGCTGGGCTGCCCACCACCCGACTCCCCGCGCAACCCACGGCGCAGCGCTCGGAGCGCTCAGCCTCCCCGGCTGTAAACAGAGCCGGCGCTCCCCTCCCCCTGCTCGGGGCGATGGAGGCACAACGCCCCGGCCGGGACGGGGCGGGCAGCGGGGTCCCCACGTCCCCTCTGCACGGCATCGCCTCGAACACCCCCGGGCCCGCCCGGCTGCCGGGGCTGGAGCGGGGGACCACAGTCCCGAGCCGAGGGCGCGGCCGGGGCTGCGTTGTTGCCGCGGTCCCGGGGGATGCCCGATCCCGGCGGGATGCCCCGCGGACGGCTATCCCCGCTCCCGCCCCGCACACCTTGAAGACCTCGGAGAAGAAGCCGGCCCCGATCTTCTCGCAGTAGAAGTCGTCGATGCGCGCCAGGGTGGAGACGGCGCTGCGCAGCGCCCGGTACGAGGAGGGCCGCGGCCGCCCGCAGCCCGGCCACGGCCCCGCCGCCTCCCCCTCGCCCTCCCCGGGCCGCCGCGGCAGCTTCTCCCACTCCATGNGACAGCCCTTAACTCCTTGGGACCCGCCGCCGTCGCCGCCGAGCACAGCAGGAGACCCCCCCACCGTCCTGCCCCGCCCCGCCCCGGTGGGCAGCGAGGGGTCCCGCACGCCCCGATGCCCGCATCCACCGGCACCAGCCGCCGGTGGGTGCCGAGAGGGCGTCTGCCTACGCGTCAGGGTGGGCTGTGAGGCCTTGAGACCCCGGGGCACGGCTTGATGTGCACACACACAGGACTTTGATTGTCCCCAACCTCTGGATGCGCCATGGAGGCGTGGGAGTCTTCCTCCCCTGGGTCCCACCTGGATGCACATTCTAGGTGCGGGACTTCATTTCACCCGTGGGCCCTGCTTGGATCCTCCGTGTAGCTACGGGACTCTCTTTGTCCTCGTTGCACCCAGTCCCTGATGGACGGACAAAAGGCGTGGAGGTCTGATCCGATCTCCCCATATAACCAGTCCCACCCTCTACAGTGTCGTGGGAGCAGTTCCCCCATACAAGCAGGATGAGCCCCATTGGTATAGGCTTGGATCTCTGCACAGGGGCTCTGACTCTCCTCGTGTGCCCACCCCAGCCTGGATGGTGTCCCAGGGGCAGTGGAATCTGCCCTCCTGAGGAGTAGGGAAGTGCAGCCTCTCAGTGACAGCATGCCTGCTGCCTGTTGCACCCTTTTCGTTCCTTGTTTTCCTGAGCTCTTTCACTTCTCCCTGTTTTCCTCCTGAGGCCCACCTCAGGCCTTTTGCCTGCTCTGAGGCTGATCTGTCCTGTCCTTCCTGCCCAGGAACTTTCTGCAGCTGGATCTGCCCTTGCTCAGTCCCACACATTTCGCTGACGTTCTCCTTGGCATCCACCTGCCTGTGCTGGCCCAGCCCTGCCCCAGCCGCCTCTCTGGGCGCTGCCACAGCCCTGACTCTGCAGCTCGCCTCAAACAGCTTTGCTCCAGCTGTTTCCCTGTGTGGTAGGACTGGCTGCACATGCCCTGCACCACTCTAGCTGCTTTTCCTGCTGGGAAAAGCAGATACATAGAGTACCTCCTAGTCTGGCATTTTTTGGCTGGTACTCAGCTCCAGGTGCCACCAAGCGCAGCATAAACACCATGGACCATGAGCTCTGGGTTTTCCTCCTTGTCCCAGGAGGGAGAATAACCCCGTGGGCTCGAGCAGGGAACTGAGCCTCTGACTTACTTATAGTGGGAACAGTGCTCTGCCCTCCCCCTAGGAATTCATGGTATTCCTGCTCTTCCAGGCCTGCAGAGGGAGTGGGTTTGTGCAGGGCAAGTTTCCTACATGCAGGGAGCCAGAGCCTGGGAACAGGGCTCTGCCAGTCCCTGTCTCATGGGGTCTGAGCCATCCTTTTCCTCACCAATACCACTCCAGCCTGCCAGGGTGCTGGATGGCATATGCCAGGGAGGCTTTTGCAGCCATGGGGTAGAGTGCTGTGCAACAGGCCATATTCTTAGGTTTCCTCAGCCTCGCTTGTCTGTCCTGCTGACAACAGCCCGGCAAAATGACAGGAGCAGCTCCATGGATAAGAGGAGAGACCAGCATCTGCCTGTGGGGACAGGAGGCTGTAGGCTGTGCCCTCCCACCCTGGTGTCCAGCTGCAGCTGCTCAGATGGGTGGCAGTGGGTGCCTACCCGGTCTCAGCCCTGGTACCTGAAATGTGAGCATGCTGCTGCACCCACAGCCCAATGAGCAGCTCCTCAGTGACGTGGGATACTGCTCAGAGCAGCACAGCCAGCTCACCTGGGGCAAGAAGGACTCTTTCTTCCACTTGAGTGCAGCAGATTCCTGATGGTCAAGGCACTGCAACAGAGATGGGGAGTTCTGGTGTGGTGTCTTGAAGACAGAAACTCAGGACCACTGCCTGATCAGAGATCCTGCTGCTCACAAGTGACTGGGTTTACATCCAATTAAGTTGTAATGGATAAATTAAAGCCCTGGAGATAGCTCTGACTGTGGAAATTGCTGCTGCAGGATTTGCAGTCCCTTCTCTCATCAGCACTGGTAACTCTACTGTGCTATTTCCATCTCGCTCTGCTCCTGCCTGACACAGCAGGGCTGAGCTGAGACATGGCTAAAAGTCTCCAGTGCCCCAAATCCCTCCCATGGTGCAGGCTAGTACACTCTGAGCAGCTGGGTGCAAAGTCAGGCTGGGCTGAGCCTGCAGCAAACCCTGAATTAAGCTCCTCAGTCCCTGGTGAGGAAAAGCAGAAAGGAGGTCTCCCTGGCTGTACTCTGCTCCCGTGGATGTGCAGGGGAGAGAGGAGGGGGGCTTTGTCCTCTTTGCCCTTCTCTTTCTGGGCTCTTCACCCTTCTCTCACAGGGAAAAGGTTCAGGGATTAATAAACATTTCTTCACCCTGCCTGCTGGGAATGGTGCATCACCCAGGCAGAGCAGGGGTGGGAGCTTTCAAACAGCCTAGGGAGGCTGGAGCTGGAGAAGTGCAGGGTTGTCTTGTAGGGATCAGGGCACTCTACAGGTGTGGGGTGGCCCGGCTGTGTGCAGGGCAGTGGGGGATGTAGGTGCCCTCCCCACAGAAAACCCGATCCTTGCCGCACTCCCACCTCTGTTCCACAGCAGCACCTGTGGCACTGGGGTCCTTGCAGGACAGCTCTGATTGGGATGAGCCAACAATAATCCACCCTGACCAAAGCCTTGCCCTGCCCGGAGCCCCAGAGCCAGAACTTGTGCAGTCCCCTCCTCTGCACAAGAGCCCATCTGTACCCGAGAATCCTTCTCTGCCAGTACTCTGGAAAATCAACAGCTGCTGCTGCCAGGGCTGTGCTGCCAGAGCAGGCACAAGGCTAAAGTGCATGAGGGTTTTCCAGCCTGGAGGGGCTGTGCAGACACAGGGGTGAGCAGGACAAAGAGCACTGGCTGACTCAATGACTCCTTTCTCCTTTTCTGCTTGTCTCCAGAATGTGGATGTATCCTCTTTCCTTCTGTGCCAGAAAATCTCTGCCCTTTTCCCATATTACCACACATCACCCTGCAGATCTCTACACCTCACCCCCATGTCCTGTATGTTCCCCAGCTCCCTCTTTACGAGAGAACTGTTCCCTGAAAAACATCTCATGCTTCTGCCCTGTAGAAAATAGGAGATGAGGGCACAGCAGGTGCTGTTACACAGTGCTAGGAGGCCTGGTCAGTTCAAGGAGCCCAGGGTATAGGGGAGAAGGTCTCAGCCCCAGCTTGGTCCAGCAGCACCCAGTCCAGGTGATGCAGCCAGACTACATTTCCCAGTGCGCTGTGTGCTGCTGAGCCTGGTGGGGCCATGCATGTTCCACACCCAGCACCGTGGCTGCAGGCTGCAGCAGCCCTCGTCCAGCTGCCAGCAACCACTGGCAAGGTCCCTGCTGTGCAGGCACATCGCTGTGCCCCCATTCCCTCCCTGTCTCTCCAGCTGCAAAGCTGTTGCAGGGCTGTGTGCAGCATGAGGGCTGCAAATATTTGTTGTGTCATTAATATTCTTCGAGCATAGTCAGCACAGCACCTGGCAGCACTTGCTCACTGCCTCCTGTTATCGCCTGTCGGTGCTTCTCATGCCTGGGTGCCAGTGCTGTGACATCCATGGAGACAGCATCCACATCCATCCCTGTCTCTTAGTGCTGGGCAGTGATTTCAGCTCCCTGCTCTACTTCTCCTCTAGCAAACCCCAGTGCCTGTGCCCGGGGGGGGGCACTGATGCCTGAACCCAGCTGAATGTGTGCCTGCTGGAAGCCCCATGGGGGCTGTGAAATTGAAAACATTGAGAAGACTGATAAAAGAAAGCCAGCCACCACCTCTGAAAAGGAGGGACAGGCAGCTCTGGCTGTGCCTGCACCACGTGTAACCCAGGGTGATGTGACATGCAGCCACGTAAGCACAACCACACACAATGACAGAATGGTTTGTACTGGAAAAGACCTTAAAGATCATCTTGTTCCAATCCCCTCTGCCATGGGCAGGAACACCTTGCACTGAACCAGGCTGCTCAAACCCCATCCCACCTGGCCTCGAGCACTGCCAGAGCTGGAATATCCACAAGCCTAGGCAACCTGGTCCAGTGCCTCACCACCCTCAGGGAAAAATTTTTCCTAATATCTGATCTAAACTTAGTCTTTTTGAGTTTGAAGACACTACCCTTTGTCCTATCACTTTACAGTTCCTGATGAAGTCCCTCTCTAGTTTCCTTTAAAATACTGTAAGGTTGTTATGAGGGGTTCACACAACCTTCTCCTGAGGGTTGAACATTTCCAACTTTCTCAGCCCATCTTCATAGGAGAGATGCTCTAGTCCTCTTATAAGATTCATAGCCCTTCTCTTGACTTGCTCCAACAGCTTCATGTCCACATTCTTGCAGTGATTAAGAATTATATGGACCTTCACAGATCACCAGGAGGTGGTCACTTCGTGTCAGGTGTGGACAATGCTACCATCTCCAGCATCATGCTGCTCCTGAACCAGCCTGAACACCTTATCTCACAATACCTGGCCATGTTCCCATCCTTCAACACTGCCCAGCAGAAAACAGGGCTTTGGCTTGTCCTCTTGACTTGGACCTGGAAAATGTGTCTCTCAGCAATTCCATGCTCATCCCAGGAGGCTGTGTGACCCTTTCTTGGTCTCCTGCACCTTGCCAAGCTATGAGTAACAACTCCTCAGAGATATTGGAGCACACCTGAAGGGCTTGTGGTTCTGCCAGATGTGAGCCAGGAGCACAGATGCCAAAAACCTGGTATGGCTCTGGTGATGGGACAAACAGGGCTATACCAGAGCAGACTGGCCTCGGACTAGGTGGTGCCTGTGACCCACAGCAGGAGAGCAAGTGTCCTGGCTTCGTCTGGGATAGGGTTAATTTTCTCCCTAGTAGCTGTTTCAGTGCTGGGATTTGGACTGAGGATGAGAATCCTGTTGATAACACGCTGATATTTCAGTTGTTGCTCAGCAGTGTTTACCCTTACTCAAGGACTGTTCAGTTTCCCATGTTCTGCCAGTGAGCAGGTGCACAAGAAGCCAGGAGGGAGCAAGGCCAGATGAGCTGACCCAAACTGGTCAACAAAGGATTATCCATGCCATAGAACACTATGCCCAGGAGTTGCTGATAACTGCTGGGCACCAGTAAGGGGGTGGTGAGCAAATGTGTTGTGTTTCATTTAATTCACTCGAGTTTTATCCTTCTCCTTTTAATTACAATTATAATTTTTAATTTATTAATTATTAATAATATTAACAACAACAACAACAACAGCAATAATATTGTTTAGATTACTGAACTGCTCTTATGCCAACCCACAAATTTTTTTATTTTTTTCACCCTGAACCTCCTCCCCGCCGTGGCAGAGGGAGAGCGAGTTGGCATCTGTGTGGTACTGAGTTGCTGGCTGTGGTTGAACTGTGATGTCAGGGCAGCCAGAGCCTTCACCCCTGGTTCATCACTGCCCTTTGATGTGTATGGCCTGATGTTGCTGCAGAGAGGAACTCAGAAGCAGCACAGCAATGTGTAGGGAAAGGCTGGTGAGGGCATGCATAGCTCAGCACAGTGCCTGCCAGAGACCCTACAGAACACACCCACACACAGAGCTCACCCCAGAGACCCTCACTAACAAACCAGAGTCCTCCTGCTTGCCCTGGCTTCCTTACCCATCCCAGAACTGACAAAAAGAAAACCTTCTGGAGGAAAGCAATGTTGGAGTGATGCCTTAAGAGGCCACCTCAAACAAACAGAGACTAGACAGGAGTAAGGCAATAAAGGTGGGTATTTATTGGAAAGGCCTTCAAAGGTACCCCTGGGGAGCCAGAGGCTGCTGCCAAGATGAGGCCCAAGATGGATGAGAGGCCACGAGTTCTTCACACTTTTATGGGTTTGGTTCATTGGCATCTCAGGGTTAATTCTCCAGTTAAAGCTTCAGTTAATGCTGTTGTTTCCCCAAGCTTGCCTCTCCCTTTAGAGGCACTTTGGTTTATACTTTTTGGGCCTAGGACGGTCTGAGCGTCCTTGGAGAGCAGGCCTGGAGAGGCTTTGTTATGTCTACTTAGTGTGAGAGAGTAGAAGATAACAGGATACAAGAAACTGCAGAGTCACACACTAATCAGTACAGGATTTGAAAAATACCAAAGATAAAACCTAAAGCTATTCCCGTGTGAGCACTGAGCTTCTCTTTGGGAAGGACAAATCCCACCCCAGCCCCATCGGCGTGGGAGAGAGCAATGCTCCCAGTCCCTTTTGCTCTCCTAACCCCAGGTAGAGATGGTGGAGCCCTGCTTATTCTCCCAGATGCCTGAGCAAGAGGTGGGTGCTGCAAGGAGCTCCCCACCCTTGAGCCAGTGGTCACTCAGGGTACACCTCTCTGAGTAACTCCTTGGCCTGCCCATGGTCCTGTAATCATTCACACCATGCAGTTTTATTTCCTGGCACAGCTGCTGGCCTGGGCTAAAGAGGGCAGGTTAAAGGGAGGTCATTGCTTAGATTATTCACAAGAGAAAACATGGACACAGCCAGCTCCAGGTAGAGAATTTAACTGTGTGCCTGCCCTCCTGTGTCCATTGCCTTTCCCTTTGGCTTCCCCTCTCTGTGCCAAGACACAGGGGAGCAGTGTGACAGTGCTGTACTCTGGATGCCCATGGGAGCCCTTCACCTGGAGGTCACCATTGCCACAGCCACGTGTGGGGAGTGATGCTGTGTCCAGGTGTTGGAAGAGCTGGAAAACAAAACATCAGTTCCCTGTACAGTAGAGAATTGGGAGGTCCCTGTGTCTGCAGGCACTTCCTAGCCCTTTCCCATGTCCTTGTGCCCTTTCCAGGCAGCACAGGCTGGAGCATGGCCTCCCAGTGTGGGGAGGGAAGGCAGCTGTGCTGTTCGTCGTGGAAGCTGCTGCTTGCAGCCAATTCAATCACAGCTCTTTATTGCTTCCCCCAGCTGTTGAAAATCTCATTATGTTTAGTGAGCTCTGTGAGCAGCCCTGCCAGCCTTCCTTGTGTCCTGTCTTCTGCCATGAGTCCAAGCTACCCTGTCTGCTGAGGAAGTGCATCAGCATGCTCCATGGGGCCCGGGATAAAAACCCACACCCCAGCACACACAGATGGATCTGGCATGGACGAGGTATACTGGGATTCCCTATGAAGACAAAGGCAAAGGAAAAGGGTGTGTGTTGTTCTAAGTGGGGACATCTCAACAGCAGGACAGCAAGAGCACGGGGCTACCTACAGACATCAGCCTTGTACTCCACAGGGGGTCAAAAATGGTGAAAGAGGGTAGGTGCCACTTGGCTCTCTTAGTGTCAAACATGAGGCTGATGGTCCCAGGCCGGCAGCAGGACAAGCAAAGGATACTTGAGCCAGGACAAATGGTGGCAGGTGGGCTGTGTGCTGGCTCCAGCACAAGGCAGAGCTGAGACAAATGGCACAAGGCTTTGATCCTGCTGTGTCCTGCATGCTGGAGCGTGGTTCCATTAATACCTTTGATTACCGTGACCTCATTTCTGTCCACCTGTGTCATGGGTGGCTGGTCACCCCACCCTGCAGAGCCCTGTTCTGCAGTGGCTGATTGCACCAGCCCTGGACTGACTGGTCTCTGGGGGGTAATTACAGCCGAGAGACACCTGGTGCTGCAGGCTGTGGGTGAGCCAAGTGTGTCACCACCAGCCCAGTGCCTGGGATGTAAGTCACACCACGATGCATGGCAGGCCCTTCCTTATGGGTCATTCAGGAGCATCTCTGTGGGTGCCCTGTAGCCTGGATTCTCACACAGAGGAATCATAAAAGGCATTATCCATGTTTCTAGTGGCTTAAGGGGCATAGGGCTCCCCATGGGAGTTTGGGGCATGAGACAGGAGCTTCCCTTTTCCCCAGGTCTGCTGTGATGCTGCTGTAGGTCTGCTCAAGATCTTGCCCTTGGACTGATCTTGGGATTGAACACACGTGCCTTTATGCATGTATTTATACAACAAAGGGCAGCTGCTCTCTGAGCTCTGGGCACTGTGCCATCCACACCACTCACAGTGACTTACCAGGACACTGTGCCCTCTTCTCTCCTTCTCCCCCACCTGCCCAGCCTCTGTGAGGAGCAGGATCATTCCAGAACAAGCTTTGGTCAGGGGCTCAGTGCTGGGAACCACAGCAGGCTCCCAGGACTTCTGCAAGGCCACACACTGAGGAAAGGGGTGAGCAGGGGCCCAGCCAAGACCTCATCTTTCCAGTATCCCATATGTGAAGAAAGCTGCTTTGGGGAGGCATAGCATCCTACTGATGGCACCTGCAAAGCCAGGACATGGGCAGGCATCCCGGGATAGGTCAGGTAGGAGCTGTGTCAGCTCGGGGTCCCACAGGCATCAGTGATGCCTCCTTCAATGCACCATTGGTGCAGCACCGGGCAGGATGATGGGACTGTGAAGACCACAAAATGTCAGATAGCATCACCACCTGGGCCACCTTATCCCCTCCTTTGTTTTACAGGAGAAACCACTGTTTTTCTTCCCTTTTCATCTGGTTCCTTTTGAGGTCAGTATATTTTGAGCACTTCTCTCTTCCCAGATACCCTGAGTGGCGTATGTGGTTTCTCAGGATTTGCTTTTCTCTGGAAGCTGTACAGGCTGAGAACTGTAAAGGAGAAGTCCAAGCCCTTTGTTTAATGGGATAGGAGGAGAGACTCCAGGCTCCACCAAACACTCCATCGGTTTTCTATGAAAGAGAACTAACTGGGGTCAGCAGATGGGGTGGCTTGTAACATTTAAATGGGAGCAGGGCAGAGAGGCTTGAGCAGGGGAGGAGGTGCAGGCTGAAGGGCTTGTCAAGGAGACAGAGAGTTGCTCAGGTGGTGGGACAGACCACTGGCACAATGGAGAGCAGATGGTGGGAAGTGGGTATAAGGCATGAGGACAGAAAGAGCAGATCAGGAGCTCTCATTTTGGTTCTGAGAGTCTTCGGGCAGCGGGGTCTGGGGGGAAGCTATTCTGACCTGAGATACTGCCCCAAATCTTAAAATTCCCATCTCCTGGGCTCAGCCATGTTCCTTGTCCAAGAACCAGGGTGGGATGTGCTGAAGATGGTTCTGGGAATGGAAACAGGACTGCTTGGGCCAGATATGGAACTGCTTGGATGCCAGAGCTGGAAACCCCATTTCTGAGCACATCTTCCTCAAACCAAAATGCAGCATCCCCTCCACCCAGCCTTTCTCCACCCTGCTCCCAGCTGCAAACTGCTTATGTCCACTTTTATGTGCTAAAAATACCTTTCTGGGCAGTCGGCAAATGCTCAGCCAGACGGGAGACATTGGCAGCCTGAGCATGAAGGGGAGCCGGGGTGTGTTTGGGGTTGGTGTGGGCTGCAGCACCAGGCCACGAGGGCCTGGGTGACCTGGGCAGGGGGTGATGCGCTGGCAGATTTGCACAGGGATCTGCATCACGGTGGCAGTGCCAGGGCAGAGTCTTGCCTGGCTTGGATGTGTGCTTTTGGGGGGAAGGCATCTGCAAGTGGACTCAGAAAGGTGAGGAGACGCTCCTGTGGAGCGCAGTCAGCAGGTCCTGCTCCCTGCCCTGGGAAAAGATGATGTAGCAGTCATGCCAAAGAGATTATCCAGCCCCCTGCTGACAGGCCCCTGCAGGGCCTACCCCTGCTCTTCCCAGCACCCGGGAGTGCCCTCCTGGATCCCTGCAACCTGCTGGGCTCTCCCCTGTCACAGCTCTGCTCTCAGCACACGTGTCTTGGATCAGGCCTGGCAGCTCCTTGAGCCACCACAGGAGCAGAGATGGTGACCTAACCTTGTGCTAGGCTTGGTAGCCTTGGGTGACCAGTTGCACAAGGGGGAGTCCCTGCCCCTGCCTCTGTCACCAACTGGGTGACAGCAAAGGTGCCCCCGTGCCACTCCTCTCCCAGGTCAACAAAGCTCCCTGCAGACCTCCCAGATATTTTACGGGGCCCAAGGCAGACTCTGATAACTGACCAGGCTGTCACCTGTCATCATGATCAGGCCTGATCCCTCTGCAGCCCAGGACTGCTGGGGCTCCCCTTATCCTCCTTCTGCCCAGAGGTCTGGGGTTCTACCCCCAGCTCTGTAGATGAGCTGTAGGGGTTTGAAATGTCTGTGTTCAATCCTCATTTTGGGAAAGGGACTGAAGGGTTCCTAATTTCAGGGTGGCATGGAGTATGGGCCATTGTTGATGGCACTGCAAGATCCCTGTGTGGAAGGAAGTTTGGGCCTGGAGGGGTTGGGAAAGTCACGGGAGGGGTGAGGAAGAGCCCGCAGCAGGATTCAAGACTGGGTTCTGACTGGGATCCTGTGGGCTTTTTCCAGTTCTCCCTGCCAGAAGAGGCTCTAGGTTCTGCCAGCACAGGGTGAAGCCCTGACTGAGGCAGACTCTGCATCCTGGAGAGGGATCAGCAGCATGTGGGGACCCAGACCCCCAGATCACACAGGGTCATGTGCTTGTGCTGTATGGGGAACAGACCACTTCCTGGCTTTTCCAGGGCTGGATCTGAATGGGTTACCCTCCTCAGGCCTGAGCCTGACCCAGAACCTTTGGGATGACATCCCAGCCTGGCTGTAGCCCAACACCATCACCTGACCATCATTTGACACCACCATCTATAGGTACACCCCACAGTGGGCTCCCCTGGAGCCATACCCCCTGGTATGAGGTAGGGAGGAGGATAAGACCCTAATGCACTTCTGTTCTTTGTGAGTTCTGACAGAGTAACAGACTTTACTGTAGGGGAACATGGTGTCTGTGTCACAATGCCTAACTCTCAAAAGCCACAGATACTTCTCCTTTTCCTTGTGGTTTTGTGGATGGTTTTGAGCACTCAATGTTCTTCTCTATCAGAAGTAAATCTGATTATAAATTTCAGGTGGTTTGGGTTTTTCTGTCTTCAGTCCGAAAGTTTGAGTCCTGGTAGTTCTTTGATGACCCAATGGACCTTCAGGAATCACACTTGCAACAATACTGAATTCAATGCATATGGCTGAGTGTGCTGGCTTTCAGTATTTCTTCAGCGTTTTTCTGGTGGATGCTATACACCAAGACAACATCAAATCTCAAAACAATGATAAGTTTCTAAGGAGGGAGAGGCCAAACTCAGATTGCCAGGCCTCAGTTTGCTTCAGAACTGGAGAAAAGAAATAATCACATCAGCTGCAATAAGAAGCCTGTTGTACCACGTGTGAATTTTTGAAGCTTAGCTGTTTAATTCCATTAGTTTTTCTTCTTTCACATGCCATAGAGAATCAGTGAGAATGTCTGTGTCTAGCTCTGGGATTTTATCAGGACCTTACCCAGTGAATGCTGGCAGTGGCCATTCTCCTGGGTGCTTTCACCTTTGTTGACTGCACAGAGATAAGAAAAACCTGGTTCCCAAAGGACAGGGATCCACCAAGGAAACAAGAAGGACATGATTTAGTGCTGCTGCTCCTCTTGCTGAAAGCTTTCTAGAAGATTTCACCCATTAACCTCACAACAGCTGCATGTGACACAGCTGGATTTGAGGTACTGATGTTCCCAAATGGATCTCAGGACACATCTAGTTTACAGAAAGCCCTCAGTGTTGCTGGTTTTCTGGGATAATACAGATAGATACACTGTCCTGAGGATGGAGGCTCCTGGGAAAGGATCTATCAGGGAACTCTGGGCCAATGAGTCCCAACTGGGTGGTGAAAAACACCCTGGGTGACAGCACCCATTGCCAGAACACTGGTAGCATTGACCATCAGGCAATTGTGCTTGTCTATTGAGGAAAACAAAGAGAGAGAGAGGCTGTGTAAAGCACAGAGCTGAAAGAGGAACAGCCCAGGAGAGCTTCCACAGTGCAGGGTGTCAGGACTCATGGTAGCTTGAAGCTGTGCAACAGTTTGTGAGCTGAAGAGGGGCTCACAGAAGAGCTTGGTGGTGACATCTGCAGGGACAGGAGGCTGGGGAGTGTGAGCATGCCCCAAATGGAGACCACCTAGAGAATTCTCTCCCATGCCTGAAGACCCTTCCTGATCTCAACAGTGACAGGAACAAGACACCTCCATCCAGCTCCAGGAAGACCCTCTTAGCCTCATACTGTCCACAATGTCCAGGCTGAGGTCTTCCCATTCTACAAGGCACTGACAAAGAGAAGCTCAGAGCAGGAGCCAGGCTTGGAGAAGAAAGGAAAAGAGAACACTTCCAAGTTCAGGAGCTTGTCTGATCTGGAAACTCTACTGGTGGGATTCAACAGCAAGAATGTTGCAGCTGGATCAGTTCAAGGTAATAAGAAGAGGGACTTTTGGAAGTGTTTCAAAGATGTGTAGATGTGGTTCTTAGGGACATGTGTTAGTGGTGGGCTTATTGTGCTGGCTTGGTGGTTGGACTTGCTGATCTTAGAAGTGTTTTCCAATGTAAACAATTCCATGATTTGAAGATGAAATTGATACGTGATGAGAGCAGTCTAGGGTGGCCTTGGGCACATTAATCAGGGGTGTGTTCCTCAACATCCTCCACTGCATCTGGAAGGAGAGAGGAGAGAGACAGACATGAGAAGGTTTTGGAGGTGTTTGTGGGAGCAGGGCTATGGGAGCCTGAGGTAGCCAGGGAAAAGGCCAAGACCAAGACCAAGACACTTGGGAGACTGCATGGAGCCTGTAGCCACTGTCTTGGGAAGGTGTGTGAGAATCAACACTGAGGCTGGTGGGATGCCCTCTTTCCAAAGAGGAAGCTTGCACCACATGTGATTCCCCTGCAGGGCTGTCTCATTTCTGTGTGAGTGCCTCTCCTGTGGGGTTGCACAGACACCTTTCCTGAGGAGCTCACTCTGAGTCCTGCCCAGGGACTTCATGGCAGCATGGCCCTGCCAGTGCTGCCTCTGACACTCCTCCTGGTCCTTGCTCCTCTGCTGCTTGCACAGGGAAAGATGCACCATGGTCCCATGACTGCAGGGGTACATACAGAAGCAGGTAAGAGCTCTTATCAAAATGATTTTGCTCTTTCTCTCTTACAAAAATGATTTTGCTGTTCCTCTGCCTGAGTGTTTGTTACATGGCCTTACCCTGCTCAGCCCATAGCTGAGGCTATGGGAGGGCTGAAGCTGGTATCTGCATCAGCCTGTGACACTCAGGCATCCTTCAGGCTGTGGTGGGGCAAAGCTCTCTCTGGGATGGAGGGCAGCAAGCCTTGGTGTGCTGGGAAACTTCCAGGAGCATGGGAGTTGCAGAGTCCCTCTGAGAAGTGGGTCGTGTCGCTGGGAGCAGGAGGTGGCCAGCTCTTGTTAGGCAGCAAACAGATGAATCTGGGGTAATCAGAGCAGTGATGGCTTTCTGGGCAGTCCAAGCAGCAGCCATGTCACAGGGAAAGGTGATAACGGTGTTCATCAAAGATGTGGAGAGCTGTGAGCTCTGTTAGCTGGGATGCCTGCTCTCTCCCATAGTCCCTGGGGTTGAGGGAACTGTAGATTAGTGTGATTGTTTGTATCAAGAGGCTTGTTCTGTTCTTTCTCCATGCCAGGAGGGTTAGGGGCAGCTCCTGGGTCTCTACTGGGTTCTTCCTACTAAGAATGTGGGCTTTCCTATGGTGATTGTGTGCTGTGCTGTGGGGTTGCTGGTACCTGTTGAGGTCCCCATGGGGTAGAGCATGGCTAGGGGACCTGAGCTGTGAGTCATTCCCTCTGTAGGGAAATGGGAGCAGAAGTGGCTAGCCAGATCATCGGATGGGTCATGAGTCATGCTGCCTGTCACTGGTGGATGAAGGGATGCTGCCCTTCCAGCAGTGGGCAGCCCCCAGCTATCCAGGGCAGGATGGAGCCCCTTCTCCTCTCCTAGTCTGTACTCATGTCTGGGACTGACCTAAAAGGATCCTGGATGTCACCCTTGGGCAGGGTGTGTGTTACTTCAGGGTGTTTAATGGCAGGAGGGGGGAAAGTGTGTGAGGGGGATGCTTAATGAGGTTGGGACCAAGTCAAGGGTTTCGTGTCTGTCAGGTAGTTTGTCTGTCACAGTGAAGTGTGTGCTCTGAGGGCACTGGGAGAGACACAGCTCAGGGGGAAGAAGTTTTGTGTCTGCACCACGTGGTCTAAAAGGATGGGACTGGTGACAACTGTCCTTTGGGGTGGAGAGCTGGGAAGAGGGTTGAGATGATGGCATGGAAACCTGCTACCAGACAAGGGAAGTGGTGAGTGCTGGCTGGCGGGAAGCGGGCAGTTGCAGATGGAGAGAGGTGTTTCATCCTCATTCAGGGAAGGCCACCTCCACACCCAGTGCCTCCTCATGGCCTAGTTTTGCACTGAGTGAGCAAGTCTGTGTGACATGTCTGCCAGGGCAGGACAAGGCAGACTCATTTTGGGTGAAGTGCAGAGGCTAGGCTGAGCACATTGAGCAGGCTGGGAGTTTTGTGGCCACTGGTGCGAACGTAGGTGGTCTGAGGGGCAGAGTTGAGTTGGAAGATTCTTTCACCCAGTGTGGAAAAAGCTAATTAACACACAGAGTCAAAGTATTTGATTTATTTACAGTTCTGCACAGAAAGGTGTGCTAGGTGGCAAATCCACACAGCCAGCACACCAAGGCAGACAAAAGCAGGTATACTTGCACAGACACAATCTTTGGCTGTTAGTATATCTTACTGAAGTCACTGCTTGCATGCGATACTATGACTCATCTTTTCCCCTCTTCTCTGTAAAAGCACAGTGTTCCAAGAAATCATGGTACATGCTAGGTGAATGGTGGTCTTTTTGAGAGAAGGAGGCAAATGAACTGAGAACGTGGGTTTTTTACTACTATTAAGAGGAAGGATTCATCACTAGGGTGATGAATAACACAACAAAACTCATCAAAACTGGGTGTTTGTTAGCTCACAGGTAAACATCCTGGATGAGATGGGTGTTATCTTTTTTGCTTTTCCCCTTTTAAGGACTTAGGCAATTCATTTTCTCTCTGCCTTATTCCTGTAGTTAATGCTTCTACTGCAGAATTGCTTTGTTCTTCGTCTTGTTACCTGCAATTTTGCTCTTGTTATTCACCACTGCTGCTGGCAGTCACTTCACAGGACCTAGCTGTGGAGTCTGGAATAGCAGCAGATACTTCCTGGGTCTGGTGCTCTCCCACAGCACCTGTGTTTGTGGGAGAGCAGCATCCCCCAGGCTGCTGGATCCCTCTGGCTGGGGTGTCTCTGCAGCAGCAGGGCCTGTGGATAACCCTTCTGCACTGCCCCTGAGGCTGTGAGGAGGGGTAAAGCACCTGGGGGCTGGGGCTCATCCTGGGAGGTGCCATCTCTGCCACCCCTCTGAAGAGAAGGGGACTGGCACACCCTCACCCCCGAGGATGCTGCTGGAGCCCAGTAACCCTCAGGCTCTCCCTCCTGGCCTTTGCACACAGGAATATGTAGAGTTCCCTCTGACTGGGACCCCAAACTGCGGTTTAAACCAAGAAAGGATTACTATACCTTGAACGAAGTGGTGCAGCTCAGCTGTGCTGGGAAGTCTGTGCCATCCGTCCCACAGATCCAGTGCATTTCCAGAGGGACCCGGACCCTGTGGAATGACACTGCCACCTGCAAAGGTAAGCACAGGCCTGCAGCACCCTGACCCAGGGTCCTGAGCTGGTGCCAGACCCTCTGTGGCCTGGTTATGCACGTGACAGCGCATGAATGGCACACCTGGGTGCCCTGGCTTTGTCCCATGTCCTGGCAGTGACGATGCTCCTTCTGTCCCAGCACCTTTCTGGGGGCACCTGCCATGGTCTGTGCTCCTGGGGAGAGGAATCCTTCTCAGCCAGCATCTCCTGCCTCAGCATGGAGTAGGAATAGCTTCAGGGGTTCTACTTGTTTGCCTGGAAAGCTTCTGTGGGGTTTGGGTTATCTCTGGTGTGGGAGGCTGTTACTGCTGCATGGCTCACCTGCGCATGAAGGAGACAAGAAAATGGGGGCTCAAACACCCCATGGAGGGGGTGGAATCCAGGAGAGGCTTGTGAGTCCTGGAGATGGGGTGACAAGGGGCCCTGTGCCCTTGGACAGTGCCTGGGCATATGACTCTCATATGTGTCGGGGTGAACAGTCAGAGTCATGAGAGACCTGTCCCAACCCTCCTCTCATAACCTCCCAAAAGTACTCTTCACCCAATTTTGCCTCTGACAGAAATGTGCCAAAGACCTGCTTCATGGGACCCCAGACTCCAGCTGGCACCAGACCATGACACTTACAGAGAGAATGAAGAAGTGACTCTGAGCTGCAACAATGGTTTACAGCCATCCTTCACCCATGTCAAATGTGCAAACAGGATTCAGCCATTGAATTATTCTGGATCTCTAAAGGGAGATATGTGGCTGGGGAGAAAGAGCAGTGATGTGTGGATTCAGGTTGAGGAGAACATAGCGTGCCTTGGTAAGCAAGGTGTCAGGAAGTGCTTCCTACTGAGCTCTGTGCTCAAATTCTGCCCTGTTCATCCATCTCCGAGCTCCCATCATGACTGTGTCCAGGGATGCAATTCTGATGCTGTGCCAGGACCAGTCAGATCTCAGTGCTCTTGATCCCTGAGACCATTCCCCTACTGAATTCTGGCACATCCTTGTCCACCACCCTCCTGGACAGGCCCCAGCCCCAGCTGACACTAACCCACAAGGAAAGTCCCATCCCAACCAGCCTTGCCAAGAAGTCCAATCAGAGCTGATGGATGTGTCACCTTCCCTCTCCTTTCAGGGGCTAGAGGGACTGCTTGGGATTGCTGACACCTTGCCACATTCCCTGCTCCTCCTTGAAACCTCCCAGCCCAGCTAACCCCCACTTTCACCTCTGCCAGAAACATGTTGAAAACCCCACTGGGGCCAAAGACTTCAGCTGGCACCAGACCAGGAGAGTTATGAGAAGAATAAAGAAGTGATGCTGAGCTGTCCCAAGGGTTTCCAGCCACCCTTCACCCATATCAAATGTACAGGAAAAGTTCTGTCTGTTATCAGTGGAAAACCTGTATACCTTCCAAGAGAAGCTTGGAATGGAAGGGACAGCAGAGGTAGTTGGATCAGATATTCAGCCCAAGTTCAGGGTGCAGTGCCTTGGCAAGGAGGTCTCAAGAGCTTTCCTGACTGCCCTGCTCTGCCCTTCCTGAGCAGGGAAGGCAGGCTGTGGGGGCACAGGAGGTTTCTGCCTTTCTGCTGCCTGGGGAAATGGCAAATGCTGCTGAAGGCAGTGTCGAGGCAGCTCCTGAGCCTGCCCTGTGCCTGCCCTGGGGTTCCAGGGGTGCCCTGGTGGGGAGAGGGCTGATACCAGCTTTAGTCCCTGAGGGTCCTGGCAGGAGGGAGTTTTGATACAAAGGTCCCTACCTTGAAGCTGAAGTAGCCATTGTGGCAGTAACCAGTGCTGCCCATGGCACAGGAGGTCAGGGCCCCTGCAAGGCTCCAGGCTGTGTTCACAGGGAGCTGGGAGGTGTGTGGGAGACGCAGGACTCACTAAGGGCTTCTGGCAAGAGCAGGTGCAGAGAAGTCAGGGCTACAGTGTTGTAGGTCTGACAGGTGTTTATGGCACAGGTGACAAGAAGCCTTGTGTCAGGGTCTAGGGGATCACAGGACTCTGCTTCCTGTGTCACAAAATCATAGAATTGTTTAGGTTGGAAAACACCTCTTAGATTGTCAAGTCCAACCATCAACCAGCTCTACCATGTCATCTCTAAGTGCCACATCTACTTGTCTTTTTAAAACCTCCAGGGATAGTGAGTCCACCACTGCCCTGGCAGCCTGTTCCAGTGCTTGGAAATCCTTTCATTAAAGGATTTTTGTTTTAATATCCAATCTAAACCACCCTGACACAACTTGATGCTGTTTCCTCTTCTCCTATCGCTTGTTACCTGGGAGAAGAGACCAACCCTTACTTCCAGCAATAGGATCTGCCTGAGCCTCCTTTTGTCTGGCTCCCTCAGCTTTTCCTTATCAGACGTGCTCCAGATCCTTCACCCTCAGCCCACACAAAAAGGGTAGAGGCCTGGCCCCCTCCTTGTGTGTTGGTTCCCCCTCCCTGCTGTATGCTGCTGCTGCAGCTTTGGGGTTCAGGCTTTATGCCTTCTCAGGAGGAGTCAGGGTGTTGTTGTCCTGCCTGAGGGGCAAACAGGGCACCAGAGTCTCTGGACAGGCTTTGTGCACAGTACAAAAATGGGTTCCCCTCAGTCCCTGACTCCAGCTCCTCCTGGCCTTTCCCAGGAGGTCTGGGGGAAGAAGTTTGGAGTCCTTGTCCTCATCCTCTTGCCAAGAATTGATGTGGAAGGGCTGCTCTGTGCAGTATCCTGGAGCTCCATGTCTTGAGCTGATGGGCCAGGGAGGGGGATGCCCTGCAGAGCCACGCTCTGCTCAGCTAACACCTTCCCATCTTGTTGGTGTAGAGAAATGCCAGAAGCCCCAGTGGGATCCCAAGTTTATCTTTGACCGAGAACACAGGACCTTCAACCCAAATGAAGTGGTGAAGATGAGGTGCCCTGAGGGGCACTGGCCTCCACCCATGGAGATCAAATGTGTGGCACTGAAGCCAAGGGAACGTTCCATGATTCCTCGTAGTGGCTGGATAGTGAGGAATGGCACAGACACCTGGCACGTTATGGAGGAGAACTTGACCTGTGTGGGTAAGTGAGCAAGGCAGACACTCTCCCAGTGCTCTCAGTGTGTGCTCCCCAGGCTTGGAGAGCAGTCCTGCATGTGTGCCACAGCATCAGTGCCCTGTGCTCAGGATGGTCAGGGCAGAGAAATCCAGAGAAAATTCCAGATGCATCCCAGGTTTGTGTCTGTGCTGTTGGCAGCTCTGGCATGTGCAGTCTGGGAGAAGGCAGAACGTCCTTGTCTGCTTTGTGCTCTGGGCTAGTGAGGGAATGGTGAGGTTGATGGATTTTGGTGTCCAGGCTTGGAGGGGAAGGGAGGGAGTGATCCTCTCTGAATGCTCCCTTCACAGATGTCCTCCAGGTTGTCCCTGAGACCCTGAAGATTTCCAGCACCAGCATCAAACTGAACTGGACCTGCAGGTTCCCTGACATGTGCCAGCATATTCGGGCCAGGTGCCGGCTGGAGCACCGTTCCTCGTCAAACTGTGAGGCTGAGGAGGTGAAGGGAGAGGAGATGTTACAAGGCCAGGTGGGAACTTTCACCTGCTCCCCTCTGCAGCCCTTCACTGTCTACAGTGTCACCATCTCCCTGCTGCCTAGCACAATCCTGTACACACGGCTCCTCAGGACGAAGGAAATGGGTATGTTTGCATGAAATGTCAAGATGCCCTTCACCCTGAAGCTCAGCTAGGGCATCTGCTCCCTTCTGTGATGTTCCTGGGATCAGAGCTGCTTGCTGCCTGTGGGGATCTGGGGAAGGGGCTGTGCAGGGCCCTGCAGCAGGGCAAGTCCCCTCCTCACTTTCCCCCTCCTCACCACACTGTTACTGCTGCAGAGGTACAAGCAGCCTTTGTGGTGGGCAGATACATGCTATCCATGCATGCTCCTGTTCTCCTGTGCTTCCAGTGCCGGACAAACCAGAGGACCTGAAGCTGGATACCGACAGGGGCTCTCTCAGGTGGAAGGCGCTGCCCTCCTGCAAAGGGGAGATCATTGGATACCAGGTACCGGGGTCCATGGAGTGCCCATGGTCCCCCTCACCTTTCCAGGCATCTCCCTGCCCGGAGCTCGGTGCAGGCAACCTGGGGAGAGGTGTGAGCCCTCCTTGGCCAGGGCCCACAGGCTGTACACTGCTGGTGTTCCTGGTAGGGCCAGGTCCCCTCCTGTGCCCAGCCAGCAGTCACAGCCCCTCTTCACAGAGCTGCCCAGTGCAGAAGCAGGATGTTGGTGCTACTGTCTAGCAGCTCCCTGTCCTTCCTCCAGCTGAACATCACCACCATGAGAGCAGAGGATGGCAGCTTCCTCGAATTCAGTCAGGTGTTGGTGAACCAGTCTGTCTCCGAGTACAAGCCATTTCGTCAGACAGCTGGCAGTAAATACCTGGTGACAGTGCAGGGCCTCACAGCAGCTGGGGCTGGGGCTGCATCACAGCTGGAATTCCACACCTATGTAGTGGGTAATGGTTGTTCTGCCCTGGGTCTGGTTGGGGTGGCTTCTTGGGGGTGGGTGCTGAGCCTGGAGCAGCTTCCAGATCTGTGTGTGCAACCACCCTGTCCCAGCTCAAACAGGGGCACAAGTGTGGGCACCTGGCTCAGCAGTCGGCATGGAGCTGGGTGAGCCCTGCCTCGAGGGCTTGCATTGCCAGGACCCCAGAGGAGCTGTGCTGCTTCAGCCACTGTGTGTGCCTTTGATAGCAGACCTGCCCCCTCTACTCTTCCACTGAAGGTGACACCCATCACTGCATCTGAGTGCATTTGGCTCAAGGTCAGAGAGCCCTAGAGCTGCTGAGCCTGGGACTGTGTCCTCCTGCTGTGTGCAGGATGGCTGAGCAGGCTGCCAGACCCTCCAGCTGGGGACATGGGACAAGGCCCTGTGCTCCAGAGCCTCTCTATCCCCTGCCCAAGCAGATGTGCAGGCAGGGGAAGGCTCTGTCTCCCTGCAGCAGCCAGGGCAGCAGGACCTGGACACGCAGTGCTACAGACATGGAGACACCCAGCACCAAGGCTGGGGCCACTGCTTGGGGCATGGCCCAGGCTGTGGCACCCACTCCTCTCTGTGTGTCAGTCACAGGGCAGCCTCTGGGCCCTTGGCCTGGGTCAGCAGTCACGGTAGTGGTGGTGGTGGTGGTGTTGATCCCCTTGTCTGCAGGGATCCTCTGGTTCATGCTGTTCAGGTGAGTGGCAGGAGATTTTGAAGTCTCAGCTTTGCCTCAGGCCATGCTGTACTGTGGGGTGAGTGGGGATGGAGAGGGTTCCCCAGCTGCTCCCACCCTTCTCTGGGTGCAGAGGATGCGGATGGCTGGTCCTACCACAATTTGGTTCTAGGGCTCCTGGCTGGGGCTCTTAAGTGTCTTCCTCAGGGCTGGGACAGGGGCCCTGTGTGCTAAGAGACTGTCTCCCCTTGTTGCTGTTGCAGCCACCACTGATGTCCCCTGAGGTGTGGGTGGGCAGTTCCTGCCAGGGCAGAGGGAGGGTGTGCAGAAACCTCCGTGCCACTGCTGCTGGCTTCAGCAGGGTCTGGCCCACTCTCACTGACTCAGGACTGCCCTTTGCTTTCCCAGAAAAAAGAGGGCCTTGCCCAGCAAAGCTGAGGAGGATCATTACACAGGTAGGGTCCCCAGCACAGAGGGGATGGCAGGGCTGGAGCTGGGAGGGGAGCAGGTGTATTTCAAGAGGCCCTGTTGGCATTCTGATGTGCCTGCAGGCAGCTCAGCTGGCTTTGGCTGACCTGTCAGACCAGTGTGTCCCACATCTACTCCCAGCTGAGACCCTGCTCAGTGGCCTCTTCTAGCAGGTCCTGGCTGGGGTCTCTCCGAGGTGCCAGTGAGGGCTGGGAGCTGTTCTTCCTTCTCACCCTCTCTGGGGTAGGCAGCAGCTCTTCCCAGCCCTGCTGTCCTGATGGTGTGCATTCCAGGATGATCTGCATCCTGCCTGAGGCTGCCCTGCTCCTTCTCCCACAGCCCTGGGGTCCCTCAGGCTGTTTCTGTCCTCTTTCCCCCCTCCCAGAGCTCCAGCCCTATGAGAATGTACATGAGAGTAATTACTGCATGATGAAGACTGTTCTGGCAGAGAAAGATACAGGTAGGAAATGGGTTGTCCTGCCTGTGACCCCACATGTCACAGAGAGAGTGGGGACAGGCAGCTGTGATGGTGTGTCTGAGCTCCTCATGCTGCCAAGGGCATGCAGCAGCCTCTGCCCTGGGTTCTTTTGATCTCCTCAGGTAAATATGGCCAGGCTGGACAGGCATTTCCCAAGCCCCTGCCTGTTCTGGAGTTCTCAGGAGAGTCAGAGCAGTGAGGAAGAAGAGCAGCTGGAATGGACATCTGAGGCTCAATGGTGATGGCACTTCCCTTCTCAAGGCTTGGTCCTTCACTACTGGAAGCAGTACAATGAATCTGCTTATGGGTTACTGCTTACCCTCAAATTTTCTCCTTCATCAAGCTCCAGAACCATCTGTCACAGCACAGGAGCAGCTCAAGTAATGGGATGACCTGCTTGTGCCAGCAAGGATGTATTCCAATAGTTGTCCAGTGCTCTAGCATAGCCATCTCACCAGCATCTTGGTGCCTGCAAATGTCCCCTGAGACTGAAGGAGCTCACAACTCCTCTTTCCACCCTGTGTCCTGTATCCACCTAGACCCTGTCCTCTGCTTGAGGGTGGCCCAGCTGTGCTGCCTTGGCCATTATGCTGCTGTGTCTGAACAACCAATAAATTGTTCTGGTTTGCAGGGGCTGCCTGGCTCACAACCGTTCCCACCTCGTCATGGGTCCTCCTTGTTTTCTGGTGAAAGACCCCATGATTCTTCATGGAGGGGCTTGGAGTAGGCTTTTCCAGCTCCTGGCAGCTTGAAGAAGCACACCTGAGGCTGCCTGCTCCCAGTGCCATGCTTTGCGTGGCTGCTTTCCCTCCTCCCCAACCTGTAGGTAACGCCATCTCCACGATGCATAGCCGGACCTCTGTGCTGGTCTGTGTCCCCCTCTGTGGGTGTTGGTGCTCATCTCCCATTTTGTGATGTGCAGTTGACTCTGGCCCTCTTGGGATATCTGGGTCCTGCAGCTTTTGGGATCTGCTGGCCCTTGGCTGCTGCTGCTGTCCCAGCATCACCTCCAACAGCCACTGTCTCCCTCCATGTGGGATGCCAGTACCCAGGATGCTGAGGCACGGTCCCAAGGCTCTCCTTGGTGAGACACTGCTGGACAATGGGGCCATCAACCTCTCTTTCCTCTGTGTGTTGCTTGTGATATTTCCATCTCCTTCTCCTGCCCTTGGGTGCTCAGGCTCTCCTGAGTTCCCTGGACTCAGTTATGACAAGCTGGTTCTGGTTGTGCTTTTTACAGCCCTGAACACAGAGCTGTCATGGCCTTTTGCTTCAGTATTATCTATCTCTCCTGTCAAACCTGCCAATATCCAGTGCAGCCTGGAGGCTGAGGGGTAGCCTGAAGGCTCTCCTTGTTGAGGAGCAGGCTGCCAGAAGATAGAGCAATTGACCTCTCTCTTCTCCAGCTTTTTTTTTAGCCTGGCAAGACTTGCATGTGCTGGTAAAGACATGTTTTGACATGAGCTTCATATGAGCTGTCTGCCCATCACCTTAGTACCTGCAGCTGGCCCTTGGGACCAAAATATCTCCTTCCTGAGGACTGTTGCTGAGCTCCAGCCTAATGGAGCTGCTATTTGTAGGTACTGAGCAGAGAGGGGAAGAGGAACTCAACCCTGTGTGGCTGCTGCTGGTTGAGAAAGGGGAATGAGTAGGCTTGGGATAGGGGAGAAGAGTTGCCACCTCCACGATTGCGCTACTCCCCACTCCATATCCCCATACCCAGTCATACCCTGGGCTGTCAGCCTTGTGACTCCACCTGCTCTGTCCAGACAGCCAATAAAGGCTTGTGGTTTGGAGGGGGCTACCTGCTGCCCCCCAGCTCCTGCCTAGTTGCCTCATTGCCCTTGTGAGGTGCTGTTCCCTGTGGGTGCTGAGCTAACTGCACCTTGTTGAGGGGAGCCATGAGAAGACCACCCTTCACCCTGGGCAGAGTGTGTTCTGTGCATGTGCCACAGGCAGAGCTGAGGGACAAGTATGGTCTCTGTTCCTCTGCAGCCCCCCATGTCTGATCACCCAGCCTTCTGGAATCCAAGACATCCAAAGTGGATGAGAGGTTCTGGAGGAGAAGAAAAGCGGTGGCTGCTGATGAGCAAGGGACATGGTTTAGTACTGTGAGTGTTTTCTCAAGCACGCAGCTGGCACTGTAGGGCAGCATGGTCTGCACACCTGGGGACAGAGGAGAGTGCTGCCAGGCTGAGAAGGAGCAGGAGGAGGAGGCAGCTGAGGATAGAGAAGCGGGAAAGGATGAGAGAGGGTGTGGGTTGAGTGTTTCTTTCAGAAGGACCACACAGTGTTTCAGGCATTGAAGTACTCCTTGCAGTTCATGTCCCCATTCCTATCTGTGCTTCTGACCAGCTCTTTATGAGCTTTCTCAAAGGTCCTTCATCTCCTGTGATCATTGAGGGGAAGTGACTCATCACCACTCTAAAACCCACGCAGTGTCAGGAAGCACTTAGATATTACCTCAGAAACAGGAGTAATTCTTCTTGAATGCCCTGGTAACTAGGAGGGTTTTGGGAGGAAGCTCTGGGATCTTGGTGACAAGGTTCCTGCTGTTGAATCCCACAGCCTGGATGCTCCTGGGGCAAAAAGACAGAAGTGCTGACAGTGATGGGAGGCTCCCTGCCCAAAGAGGAAGCCTCCCGCATCTCATGAGGAGATGTGTCTATTTCCTTCCTGTGGTTGCAAGCCTTGCAGTCAGATACAGATGCCTGGGCCTGACAGAGACAGGGAGTGGGGCTGAGATTTCAGTCCTGCCTGGGCACTTCACGCTAGGATGGCCCTGCAGTCACTGGCTCTGAGGTTTCTCCTGGCCCTTGCATCTCTGCTGTCAGCACATGGCCAGGAAGAATTTTTCAACATCCAGATAGTGCCTCAGGGAACAGGTAAGAAGTGGTTCTTCCTCTCGGAAGATTTTGCTGCCTTTCCTCCTGTAAGTTGGATATTCATCTTCACTGAGGGCTGCGTCAACTGGGGCACCCACTGTCTCTGCCCCAGTGTACACCGAGGTTCTGTGGGACAGACAGGACTGGGCTGGATGTGCGGCGATGGGTCATGCCCTCCAGAAAAGCAGTTTGCCCATCATTCCCTGGAGACAGTGGGCATGAATTTGGCATCAATTCACATACTGTGAATCAGAGAAAGGGTCTTCAGGGAGAAGAGGTGTCACTTTCAGTACACATCCTATTTCCAGGTGTGCCTGAGGGACACTGTGCCTTCTGAGAGCACTGCAAGAGGGAGCTTGCTGCTGCTTTGCCAGACAGATGGGCTGGGGCAGGATCAGAGTCCATCAGTGGGTACCTGAGCATGGGGTGGGTCATGGCTGTGTGCCAGGAGACAAAGTTGCTGGCTGTGGTGCTCAGCTGGGCATCTCTAGTCTTTTGCCATTGGGGTTGTTTGACACCAAAGCCTGAGCATGAGTGGCTTGTCGCCAGCATTTCCCTTTGTGGCTGTTCAGAGGTTGATCTAAACCTTGTGAGATCCCTTGCCTGCCCCTTTGGTAGAAGGAAGATTGCATTTTAAGCCCTTTCAGGCCTCACAAAGCTTCTTGCAGAAGTTTGAACAGGGAAGGGCTCCTTCCAGGAGCCAGTATTCTTGTCTGTAGCAATCATTGCCACAAAGCCTCCCCCTGCAGCATTGGACAAACTGCTGGGACCAGCTGTGCCTACTCAGCCTGGAGGATGGTGAATTTGGTGAGGAGGTGATGAGAAGGAAGGGCTGTGGCAGGAGGAGGGGGCATTGGTAAAGCAGGAGGTGTGAATGGAGAAGGCACTGCTCACCCCCATGTCCCACTGCACAGCAGTGTGGGGCAGGAGGAGAGCAGCCAAGGGACTGAGTGGGAACAGGGAGCCCAAAAGTGTCACAGGGGCATGGCTGTTCCCTTTGGGAGGGATGAGCCATGGCTGAAGGGACGTGCATCCCAGCAAGAGTGATGGTGACATGGCCCAGCAAGTGCCACCTGAGCTGGGCTGGGTGACAAGCCTGAATGAGAGGTTGGAGGGTGACTCCTGGTGTAGGGGTGATTGTCCTGGGAATCTCTCTGCTGTGGGCGGTGGAGAAGGGAATATGGTGCCTCTGGTCACAAGGGTGAATGGGGAAGGTTCATAGATGAATGTTCCTTCAAATTTCCATGCACAAAGAAAGCCCCTTCCCAACAAGCCTTGCCTGCAGGTTCCATCCCAGCAGATGGATGTGTTACCTTCCCTCCCTCTTCACTGGCTAGAGGTGTTGCTGGGGATTTGTCTCCCACCACCCACCCATACCCCATCTCATCACCTCCAGCCCAAATAACACCCACTTTCACCTCTGCCAGAAATGTGCCAAAGGCCCCGGTGGGACTCCAGGCTCCAGCTGGCACCAGACCAGGAGAATTACAAGAAGAATGAGAAAGTGATGCTGAGCTGTCCTGAAGGTTTCCAGCCATCCTTCACCCATGTCAAATGTTCAAGTGAAGTCCAGTCTTTCACTCGTGGGAAACCTGTATACAGAGAAGTCTGGACTGGAAGTAACTCCAAAGGTGCCTGGGTCCGCATTCGGTCCGCTGTGGAGTGCAGAGGTAAGGAAAGGATCGGGAGCCCTCTCGGCTGCCTTGCTCTGCCCTCCCTGAACAGGGAAAGCAGGCTGTGAGGCACAGGAGATTTCTGGCTCCATGCTGCCTGGGGAAAATGGCAAGTGCTGCTGAAGACAGTGTCAAATCCAGCCTGAAGATCACCGCTGAGATTGTCAGTGATAAGGGTCTCCCTGATGGCTTTTGGCAGCTTCGTGTGCACGAAGGAGAAAAGCATGGGAGAGGGATGTGTGGTGGGGTTTTTGGCCAGGACACAGCATCACTGTTCAAGCAGGATCAGAGAGCTTTGCTGCCTGTGTCCTCTCAGGCAGCACAGCTGTGAGCACCACAGCTTGCTTCATGTGGGTTGGGCCCCTCCAGGCTCTGTGTCATGGTGGATGCAGGCTTGGCACCCTCTTCTCACAGCTCAGAGCATTCATGTTCCCTCCAAGGGAGAACAGAGCTGTACCTGCTGGTCTGTACAGAGAGATTCTGGGAAACACAGACACCTGTTTTGAATCAATGGGGAAAATTGCTTGAGCAGCAGTAGCTCACTCACTCATCCACATTCATTCTTGTCCAACTCCTCCCGCTACCCTCAGGGAGAGCTGCAGTGACCAGCTTCA
>VXAC01002570.1:5959-27711 GCA_013399225.1 Rhipidura dahli
AGCGGGGGGGCCGGGCCAGGACTGGGGCGAAGCGGCTCGGATCGGGGGGTGCCAGCCCGGCCCGTGGGGTGCCAGCACGGATTGGGGGGTTCCAGCCAGGACTGGGGCGGTCCAGCCCGGATTGGGGCGTCCCAGCCCGGACCGAGGGGTCCCTGCGAGGGGCAGCGCCCAGGGCGGTGCGGGATTTGGGGGTCCCTGTGGGTGCAGGATTTTGGGGGGTCCCCACAGGGCCCAGCCCTTAGAGGGGAGTGCTAAATTTTGGGGGTTCCCCGCGGGTGCAGCCCTTGGGGGGGGGGTCTGTAGAACTCGGGACCCCCGGGGGTGCCGCCCCTCAGGGGGGTTTGGGGGTCCCCCCGAGGCGTTCCCTTTGAGGGGCTCCAAGGGCAGGGGCGCAGCCTCGGGAGTGTCGCTGGGTTTTGGGGTTCATTCCCCTGTGGCTGCGGGTTTTTGGGCATCCCCAAGTTAGGCCCTGCAGGAGAGGGTCCCCAGGAGGGCTGGGGGGCTTTGGTGCTCCCAGAGAACTGGGGGAGGCGTTGGGGTGCCCCCAAAGAGCCGCTGGCTTGGGGGTGACTCTGAGGAGCCCCATTTTTGGGGTGACACTCAACACCCTGGTTTTGGGGTGACCCCGAGGCCCCCTCACGCTTGAGGTGCCCCCGAAGCCCCCTGGTTTTGGGGGGATCCCTACAAACCCCTTTTGGCAGTGACCCCAAGGACCCCCCGTGTTTGGGGGGTGACCCCACCCCCTGCTTCTGGCGTGTCCCCACCTTTGAGTAGCCCCTGCCCCCCATTTTTGGGGTGTCCCCAAGGCCCCCTCTTTTTGGAGTGACCACAACAGCCGCGTTTTCCTGGGGGTGACCCTGCCGATCCCCCGACTTTGGGGGTGACCAGGCCCCCGTTTCTGGCGTGCCCTCGGGGCCATGGCGTGGGCGCTGAAGCTGCCGCTGGCTGACGAGGTGATCGAGTCGGGGCTGGTGCAGGATTTCGACGCCAGCCTCTCGGGGATCGGGCAGGAGCTCGGCGCCGGCGCCTACAGCATGAGGTACCGGGGACCCCAAAATTTCCCGGGCACCCCAAAACATCCCGGGCACCCCAAAACATCCCAGGGAACCCCGAGGGTTGTCGGGGGCCGTGTGGGGAGTGGGGAACCCCAAAATGAGCTGGGGGTTTAAGGCGGGATCTCAGCACCAGTACCGGCAGTGGGAGGGGACCCCAGAATTTCCAGGGGCACCCCACAATCTCCAGGGGTCCCCAGAATCCCCAAGGGAAACCCCACAATCTCCGGGGGTCCCCAGAATCCCCAAGGGAAACCCCACAATCTCCGGGGGTCCCCAGATTCTTCCTGGGGGTCTCAAATCCCCAGGAGGGAACCCAGAATCTCCTGAGGTCCCCAGAATCTCTGGGAGGGATCCTGAAATCTCTGGGGGACCCCAGAATGGCAGGGGATGCCAGGGGCGTGGGGAACCCCAAAATGTGCCAAAGTTGGGGCACGGAGGGAATATTGGGGCAGATTGGGAGGGAAACAGGGGCATTGGGGTGGAGTTGGGGTTGGAGCAAGGAAGAGCAGGCTTGGAGTTGGAGTTGGAGCTGGGATGGAGTTGGGAGATAGTTGGGATGGAGCAGGGGTAGAGTTATAGCTGGAATTGTGGCTGAAGTAGTGCATGGAGCTGGGATGGATTGGGAATGCATTTGGGATGGCTTCAGGATGGATTCAGGGTGCATTTGGGATGGATTGGGGATGCGTTTGGGATGGATTCGGGATGCATTTGGGATGGATTCAGGATGGATTCAGGGTGCTGCTGGGATGCCGTTGGGATGGATTGGGGATGCAGCTGGGATGGATTCGGGATGCTGGAGCTGTGGATGGAGTAGGGAAGGAGCAGGGGTGGTTACGGTTAGAATTGGGGTCGTTGTAGTGGTGGGAGTCAGGGTTAGGAGTTGGGACAGACTTGTGTGCCCAGGCGGGTTCAGGTGTGCCCCAGGTGGGTTCAGGTGTGCCCAGGTGCTCACAGGTGTGCCCAGGTAGGTTCAGGTGTGCCCAGGTGCTCACAGGTGTGCCCCAGGTGGATTCAGGTGTGCCCAGGTGCTCACAGGTGTGCCCAGGTGCTCACAGGTGTATTCAGATGGCCACAGGTGTATCTCAGGTGAGCGGGTGGCACCTGAGCACAGGTGTTCAGGGCACCCCTGGGGTCCTGGGCTCAGTCTGGGGCAGGGTCCAGAGGCAGAGCCAGGTGGGGGTGGGGCTCTTCCCCCAGGTAACGAGGCCCAGGCTGGACTGAAGGAGCCCCTGACCCTGCGCCCCAGCCCCCACCTCACCTGTCTCAGGTGACTCTGTCCCCGTGTCCGCAGCGACGTCCTGGCTCTGCCCATCTTCAAGCAGGAGGAGTCCAGTTTGCCGCCGGAGAATCAGGACAAGCTGCTGCCCTTCCAGTACGTGCTGTGCGCCGCCACCTCCCCTGCGGTCAAGCTGCATGATGAGACCCTCACCTACCTCAACCAAGGTGAGGCCACACCTGTCATGCACAGGTACCTCCAAGAACTGCCCCGAGCAGGAAGATCCTACCTGTGGAAGTTGTTTCCAGGGGGAAATTCCCAAATCTGCGTTGTTCCTGTGGGGAAATGGGAAGTGAAGTGGTATTGCCTTCACCTGGCCGTGCTCTGGTCAGGTGGAGCACGAGTCACCTGGAGGATTTCACCAGGTGGGCACTGGAAGGTGGTGACAGGTGTGCGTAAGGTGTGTCTGTACAGGTGTGTGCAGGGTGTAACTGTACAAGTGTGTTTAAGGTGTGTCTGTACAGGTGTGTGCAGGGTGTAACTGTACAGGTGTGTGCAGGGTGTACCTGTGCAGGTGTGTGCAGGGTGTACCTGTACAAGTGTGTGTAAGGTGTGTCTGTACAGGTGTATTCAGGGTGTACCTGTGCAGGTGTGTGTAAGGTGTGTCTGTACAGGTGTGTCAGTGTGGGACAGGGGTTACAGACAGGTTCAGGCTGTACCTGCTGCTTTCAGGTAGAACTGGAAGCTCAGGGTTGGTGGGACCCCAGATGAACGAGGAGCTCAGGTGACAGGTAGAGGTGACAGAAAACCCTCAGGTGCCCTCCTGCCCCCAGGTCAATCCTATGAGATCCGGATGTTGGACAACAGGAAACTCGGGGAGCTGCCCGAGATCAACGGGAAGCTGGTCAAGGTGGGCAGAGAGCACAGGTACTCCTGGCCAGGTGTGCCCGTCCCAGCCGGGCGCTCTCCGGGCCCTGCAGCAGGGTGGGGGTGGGAGATGCACCTGGTTTGGGGAGAAAGGGGGTTCCCTTTGCCCCCTTTTGGCACAGGGAAGGGCTGCCAGGTGTGCTAGGGCAGCTCCAGGTGATGTTTCCCCTTTGTCCAGAGCATCTTCCGGGTGGTTTTCCACGACCGGCGGCTGCAGTACACGGAGCACCAGCAGCTGGAGGGCTGGAGGTGGAACAGACCTGGGGACAGAATCCTGGACATAGGTGAGTCTCACCTGGCTGGGGCAGGTGGGGGGTCCCAGGTGAGCCTCACCTGTTCCCCCCACAGATATCCCGATGTCCGTGGGGATCATCGACCCCCGCGCAAACCCAACGCAGCTCAACACTGTGGAATTCCTGTGGGATCCGTCCAAGAGGACGTCTGTCTTCATCCAGGTGAGGACAGGTGGGCAGTGCCTCACATCCAGGTGAGGGCCAGGTGGGCAGTGCCTCACATCCAGGTGGGGACAGGTGGGCTCTGTCCCACATCCAGTTGGGGACAGGTGGGCTCTGTGCCACATCCAGGTGAGGGCCAGGTGGGCTCTGTGCGACATCCAGGTGGGGACAGGTGGGCTCTGTGCCACATCCAGGTGAGGGCCAGGTGGGCAGTGCCTCACATCCAGGTGGGGACAGGTGGGCTCTATGCCGCATCCAGGTGAGGACAGGTGATCCCAGATGCTGCCCCAGCTGGCAGCAGCGTTCCCAGGGCAGCACACCTGTCCCCTGCAGGTGCACTGCATCAGCACGGAGTTCACGCTGCGCAAGCACGGCGGCGAGAAGGGGGTTCCCTTCCGCGTGCAGATTGACACCTTCAGGGAGAACGAGAGCGGCGAGTACACGGAGCACCTGCACTCCGCCAGCTGCCAGATCAAGGTGTTCAAGGTACCCCTCGCACCTGGGCTCACCTGGGAGGCTGTCCCAGTTTGCCCTGGGGGCTGCTGGTGTTTCCAGAACCTCCCACCTTTAGGGATAATGGCCCCAACCTAGCGCTGCAGGGGCTGGCAGGGGTCCTTTCCACTGTGGTCACACCTCGGGGTGCCCGCGACTCTGTCCCACCCCCAAAATCTCACCTTAGCTCCTCTCACCTGTTCACCTTGGGGATCGGTGGGGTTTGGGGTCCTGCCCTGCCCTCCCCTGGTCCACCTGGGCCAAATTCCTTCACCTGTGAGTGTGGGTGCAACCAAATTTTAAGGGAATTTTTTCAGGGATCTGCCAAGAGGATCACCTGGATACCTGTGGATGTTCCACATCTGTGCTTCCCGTGGGATTTGAGTGAAATCCCCCCAGTTTGGGGTAGGGGAGGGGCCCAGGTGTTCAAGGTGTGGCAAAGTCAAGGCCAGCCCTGAGACCTCATGTCCAGGTGCACTTTGTCCCCCCCAAATCCCACCTCCTGCCTGGGTGAGGCAGGTGCAGAAGACACAGCTCAGGTGTACACAGGTGGTTACAGATGTGCTCGGGGTTACAGGTGTACTCAGGGGGTTACAGGTGTGTGCAGAGTAGTTACAGGTGTACTCAGGGGGTTACAGGTGTACTCAGGGAGTTACAGGTGTGTTCAGAGTGGTTACAGGTGTACTCAGAGTAGTTGCAGGTGTACTCAGAGTAGTTGCAGGTGTACTCAGGGGGTTACAGGTGTACTCTGGTAGTCACACCCCATCCCTGCAGAGGCCCTCAGGTCAAGCTTCTCCCAAAACGACTCCTTTTCCCTCTGTAAAGCACCAAGAAGGCCAAGTCACCTGTGTCCCCTGCGTCACCTGTGTGCTTCCCACACACCTGTCCTGGCCTGTCCCTTTTCCAGCCCAAAGGAGCCGACCGGAAGCAGAAGACAGATCGGGAGAAGATGGAGAAGCGAACACCCCACGAGAAGGAGAAGTACCAGCCCTCCTACGAGACCACCATCCTCACCGAGGTGAGCTCACCTGGCTCACCTGGCCAGCAGGGAGCAGGGCTGTGCTGCCCAAGGTGTTGCTACCTGCCAGCCAAAACTGGGGGCAGAGAAGGTGCTTTTGTACCTGAGAAGGGGCTTTGGGGACACCACTGACCTGAGCTGGGCAGGTGTGTGCAGTGCAGGTGTGTGCAGGTCTGTACAGGTGTATGCAGTGCAGATGTGTACAGGTGTGTGCAGTGCATGTCTGTGCAGGTGTATACAGGTGTGTGCAGTGCAGTCCCAGGTGTGTGCAGTGCAATGCATGTGTGCAGTGCAGGTTTGTGCAGGGCAGGTCTGTACAGGTGTGTGCAGTGCAGTCCCAGGTGTGTGCAGTGCAGATGTGTACAGGTGTGTGCAGGTCTGTACAGGTATGTACAGGTGAGTGCAGTGGAGGTGCAGTCCCAGGCAAACCTGTGCTCACCTGTGTATCCGCAGTGCTCGCCCTGGCCCGAGGTCACCTACGTCCCCAGCGCGCCATCCCCCGGCTTCAACAGCTCCCACAGCAGCTTCTCCATCGGGGATGGGTGAGTGGGGACGGGATACTGGGAATGCTGGGACAGGGGGGACCCCAGTCCCATGCCAGTGCCATCCCAGTGACCCCAGTGCCATCCCAGTGACCCTAGTGCCATGCCAGTGACCCCAGTGCCATCCCAGTGTCATCCCAGTGACCCCAGTGCTATCCCAGTGACCCCAGTGCCATCCCAGTGCCATGCTAGTGACCCCAGTGCCACACCAATTACCCCAGTGCCATCCCTGTGACCCCAATATCACCCCAGTACCATCCCAGTGCCATGCCAGTGACCCCAGTGTCACCCTAATGCCATCCAGTGACAGTGATCCCAGTATTCTACTGGGACAATGACCCCAGTGTCCCAGTGACAGTATCCCCAGTATCCTCCCAGTGACCGCAGTATCCCAGTGATCCCAGTACCCACTGGGACAGTTATCCCAGTGATCCCAGTATCCCCATTAAAATAATCCCAATGTCCCAGTGTCCCCCCAGTGTCCCCAGTATGGCAGTGACCGTGTCCCTCTGTCCCCAGCAGCGGGTCCCCGAGCCACCAGCCCGAACCCCCCGTGCCCCTGGCTGATGTAAGTACCTGTCTCAGCACCTGCCCAGGCACACCTGGGGGGGGAAGGTAACACAGGGGGACACTTTGGGTCACCTGGAAACACCTGGGAGGCCATGGCCCTCCAGCCCCACCTGGGGAGGAGCCACACCTGCCCTGACCCACCCTGAGCTCACCTGTGCTCACCTGCCCTGACCCACCCTGAGCGCACCTGCCCTCACCCACCCTGAGCTCACCTGCACTGACCCACCCTGAGCTCACCTGTGGCCCTGCCCGAGCACACACNACCTGTGCTCACCTGCCCTGACCTACCCTGAGCTCACCTGCACTGACCCACCCTGAGCTCACCTGTGGCCCTGCCCGAGCACACACCCGTGCACCTCACCTCGGCACCCAGCTCACCTGGCAGCACCCGTGTCCCCCCCGTGTCCCCCCAGACGTTGCTGCCCACCTGGACCCCGCAGGAGGCGCAGCAGTGGCTGCACCGGAACCGCTTCTCCACCTTCTCACGGCTCTTCAGGAACTTCTCAGGTGAGTTCTGACCCCTCACCTGGGCCAGGTCACCCCCACCTTCCCTCACCTGGGCCAGGTCACCCCCACCTTCCCTCACCTGGGCCAGGTCACCCCCACCCCTCACCTGGGCCAGGTCATCCCCCCTCACCTGGGCCAGGTGAGATTTCCCAAATCCCAAAATTGGGTTTTTATAACCCAGTCTAATGTCTCACCAAGCACCACCTCACCTGGCACAGGTAACACGAGAAGGGCTGATTTTGGGGAAAATGGAGCTGAAAAACAGCAGTTTTGGGAAAAGAAGGTGGAAATGGATGATCTGGGGACAGTGAAGCTGAATATGGGGATTTGGGGGGAGGAAGCTGAAAAAAAGCTGATTTGGGAGAAAAACAGCTGGAAATGGCATTTTTGGGGCAAACAGGTAGAAAATCTTGAATCCAGGCAAAAATGGGCTGAAAAGTGCTGATTTTAAGGAAAATGACACAGGAAAATGGCAATTTTGGTGGGGAGCAAAAGGTGAAAAATACTGATTTTGGGGAAAACCAAGATGGAAAATGCCAACTCTGGGCAAAATGAAGGCGAAAACTGATTTTTTGGAAAACAGAGGTGAAAAATTGGGTAAAGCAAACTTGGAAAATGCAATCTGGGAGAAGACTGAGCTGAAAAATGCCAAGTTGGGGGGAAAATAAGCAAGAAATTGTTGCTCTGGAGGAAAACAAAGCTGTAAAATGTCAGGTTTGGGATAACCAAGCTGCAAAATGCTGATGTGGGGGAAAACAGTGACGGAAAATGTTGAATTTGGGGGAAACCAGGCTGAAAAATGCTGATTTGAGGGAAAATGAAGCTGAAAAATGCTTTTTTTGGGGAAAAAAAAGTGAAAAGTGATGATTTTTGGGAAAACTGAGCTGGAAAATAAGGATTTGGGGAAAACAAAGGTGAAAAATGCCTGTTTTGGGAAAAATGAAGTGGGAAAAATGCTGGTTTGGGGAAAACAAAGCCAAAAAAAAGGTAATCTGGGGCAAAGCAAAGCTGGAAAAGGCTGATTTTGAGGAAAAACAGGTGAAAAATACCAATCCTGGGCAAACAGAGGAGAATTTGGGGTGAATTTGGCCCTTGGGGGATTTTGCAGGAGCAGATCTGCTGAAGCTGACGCGGGAGGATGTGATCCAGATCTGCGGCCCCGCCGATGGCATCCGGCTCTTCAACGCCCTCAAGGGCAGGTACGGGGGGCTGGGGCTCACCTGGGGGTCAGGATTCACCTGTGGGGGTCAGGATTCACTTGTGGGGCTGGGGCTTACCTGGGGGGCTGGGGCTCACCTGGGGGTCAGGATTCACCTGTGGGGCCAGGATTCACGTGGCCCAGCCTTCTCCCACCCAAGTCAGGAATTTAGAGACACTTTGAGGAAGGAAGTCCAGGTAGGAGAGAGGAATTAGGAATTATTTAACTGTGGGAGTCCAGGAATGGAGCCACAAGCCAGGAATTCCCACTGAGCTGGCTCCACCTGTGACCCAGCAAGGTGGGGTTACCTGCCCAGGAGGTTCCCAAAAAGAGGATGTTTCTCACACCTTTCCCTAAAAGCCCGGGGTTTAACACACCTGGAGCTTTTGGGAAGGCTGAGAGGGATGAGGTGTCCAGGTGGGGATGGCTGGGAACGGTCATCCCAGACACCTGGCACAGCTCAGGGTACGGCATTCCTGCAGCATTCCAGGTGTGGGGTCCTACCCCCCTGGCACCAGGGAATGCTGAGCCAGGGGACACCTTGGGGGTTTTCCTCTGGGATGAGCTCGTCCAGCTCCTGCTGGGGCCACCTGGCAGGGCAGGGGCCTGTGAAGGGAGGGAAGCCCAGGTGACCCTCGCCTGTTGCAGGATGGTGCGGCCCCGCCTGACCATCTATGTGTGCCAGGAGTCGCAGCAGGTGAGGGACCCCCAGCACGAGCACGAGGATGGCGACGGCAGCGCCGGTACCTTCTTCGGTGAGGGGCACCAGGGATCACACCTGGGGGGGATTGGGAGTCTGGGATCACACCTGGGGGGGGATTGGGAATCTGGGATCACACCTGGGGGAACAGGGATCACACCTGGGGGGGATTGGGAGTCTGGGATCACACATGGGGGGATTGGGAATCTGGGATCACACCTGGGGGGCTCTGGAATCTGGCAGCTGTTCCCACAGGTACTCAGCACCCGCTGGCCCCATCCCGCATCCCCTCCTGGGATCACCTGTGTCCCCATCTGTGCCTTGACCTGTGCCCTCAGCTGTGAGCACACAGCTCACCTGGGCCTTCTGGGGGTCCTGCCTGCTCCCCTTGGGTCAAGGTGCCAAAAAATGCCCCCCTTCCCCCCATTCTTTGCCCTGATCCCGGCAGATTTCTCTTGGTGCCACCACACAGGCTGGCACCTCACCTGTGCCAAGCCAGAATTGGGCACACCTGAGAGAATCCAGGTGCTTCCCCAGCTCCTGGGGAGGGGCTGTTCTTGCAGCACGCCCATCCCGCTGGGAATAAAACACCCCTGGAACAGGCCAGGTGGTGCTGCCCAGGTGATGCCAGAAGGTTTTTGGGGCCAGATGTGTCAGTCCTGCACAGGACACGGGGACAGGCAGGTCCCTGCTCGGGGGCACAGCTGGGCAGGTGTGAGGCTGTGCTGTCCCTGCAGTGTACCACGCCATTTACCTGGAGGAGCTGACGGCGGCCGAGCTGACAGAGAAGTTGGCGCAGCTTTTCCGCGTGGCCGCCCAGCAGATCCAGCAGATCTACAAACAGGGACCCACCGGGATCCACGTCCTGGTCAGCGACGAGGTAACGCCCACGGGCCCCACGGGCACGGCTGGGGACTGCTGGCAAGGTGGGCAGGGTCCCCTGGGAGGTGCACCCGGGGAACGACATCACCAGGGATCACCTGGGCAGGTTTTGGGAGAGGCTCTCTCAGTTTGGAGACAAATTCTGGGAGAAAAACACTCAGGGAAAAGCGTTTCTTTAAAGAGAAAGGATGTCAGCAATTGCCTTTTTCTGCCAGTGAGATAAATGGGGGTAGAAAGTGACAAAAAGAGGTAGAACAGTTCATTAACAAAGCAAGGCACAGAAAAAAAGTTGCACCTTCCAGCCCACCCCCACCTGGGTGCGTGGCCGGGAGGCAGGGATGGAGTCTGGCCCAGCTTCATCTCAGGAAAGGGGGAAAGGAGGAATTCACACAGCAGACGGGAACCTGGTGATCGTCTGGCCTTGGTCTCCTCCTCACAGCAGAAGCTGCTGGGTTTGGTGTCCTTTCTCCTGTTGGTTCAGCTTCTCCGAGCTCCGGGAGTAGCCCCCGCTGGCTGCCCGGACCAAAAACTGAGCCAAAAACAGCTCAAGAGGGAAAAAAAAAACAAAATAAAGCCACTTAAAGGATTCCTGGTACAGCCTCCAGGCTGGGGGAAGGGAGGACGTAGAAAACTTTGTGCTTCAAGCTCCCAAAAACCAATCCAGTGAAAGCGAGGATGTGACATCCCATCCCAGGGTGCGCCGAGCACGGCTGGGGAGGGAGGCTTTGAGTGAAACTCGTGTGCGGTGAAATCCCTGCCCCTCCCCTGCGTCCCTCTCAGAGCTCCAGCAGCCATTTCTGGGTGTAAAGCAGACAATCAGGGGATGAAGAATCAAGGGCCTGAGGAAGGAATAAAATATTTTTGGCTGCTGCCCACCTGAGCTCCCACCTGGGCATCTCCAGCCCTTTGGAACCCAAACCCTTCCCCAAAACCCCCTAAATTGGTGTTGTTTTGGATTTTTCCAGATGATCCAGAACTTCCAGGATGAGTCCTGCTTCGTCCTGGACACCATGAAAGGTGTGTGAGTACCTGGGGCTCTGTGTTTGGGCCACACCTGTGTCAGGTGGCCCCAGCCCCCTTCCCTCACCTGCTGCGGCTGACCTTGGCTTCCTTTGCAGCCGAAACCAACGACAGCTACCACATCATCCTGAAATAGGGGCCCAGGTGAGGGACAGGTGAGGAGCACCTGCAGCCTCTCAGCACACCTGGAGACCCTCCACTCCCAGCACGAGGACACGAGGACACGAGCAGAGATCTGGGAACCCCCAGGTGTGGTTACCTGGCTGCCCTCCCCACAGGTGCCTCCTGGGATGGACAGGATGCTCCATTGCTGGAGCTCTGAGGCACCAGGTGTTCACCCACCTGGGACAGGTGCTGCCTGCTCCGGGTGTGTGCAGGTGTGAAGTGATCTCATAAGGTCATCAAGAATTCCAGATCCAGATTTAATTATGGAAAATTGGAGGATAAAGGAATAACTTGGGGAGGAGGGGAGGGGACATTGCTGCGTGTTTTGGGGAGAAAAGCAAAGATTTCGCTATTTCTGCTGAATATGTGAAGTGATTGAAGGGGCTCTGGGCAGGTGTCCAGGTGAGGGATCTGCCCAGGTGTGGGAGGTCAGTTCCCAGATTTCCCAGACTTGGATGCTCCAGGTAACACTGGCCTCAGACCATCAGGTGTTTCGGGCAAAAAATTGGGGGAAAAGACAATATAAACCAAGGATTTGATTTTAATAAAGCTGGGGTGGGATCCAGGTGAGGCAGGTACTGGCTCAGGTGACAATCATGACAGTCTGGCCAGTGCAGGGGGTCAGCAGCACCCCAGAACTTCTCCAGGACTCCAGTAACGCCTCCAAAATCACCCCAAAATCACTCAAAACCACCCCCAAGTAATCCCCCAAATCACCCCCAAATCACCCCCAAACTACCCCAAAATCACCTCCAAAATTCTCCTGAACCACCTCAAGATGGCACCAAAAATGTCCCTGAAACTTCCCCCAAATTACCCAAGTCACCACCCAAGATTACCTCAAAATCATCCACAAATCACCCCAAAATCGCCCAAATCAACCCCAAATCCCCCTTGCCCCAGGTCAGAGCCAGAGGATCCCAAGGTCAGTCGTGGCTCAGGTGTGTTCAGGTGGGACACACCTGGAGGAGCAGGAGCACCCTGGGATTTCCTCTGGAAGAGGCAAGGGTGGGGGACATGGAGGGGCTTTGATCCTCTGATTTCCCTGATCGTTGATCAATAACTCGGAGGGTGGTCCCCGGTTCGGTGCCTCCCCCCAGGCTCTGAGCCATGCCCTGACCCAGCTGGGGCACAAAAGGGGTGGAGAAAAGAACAATTTACTGGAAACAGCAACGAGATAAGAAACGGATGGGAACAGCAACGCTGGTAACAAATGGTATGGAATGACCTCAAGGTCCTGGCTGGTACAGAGTGACCTCAGGGTCCTGGCCGGTACAGAATGACCTCAAGATCCTGGCAGGTACACAATGACTGTGGGGTCCTGCCCGTGCCCCTCGCAGCTGCTGCAGAAATTAACCCAGTCCTGGCCACCACCAGGACATTCCCCACCCCTTACTCCACCCCATCCACGTCGTTCCTCATTCCACACCTTCCACTCATCCTTTATTCTGCACCATCCACACCATTCCCAGATTCCCACACCTTCCAGCTCTGCACATACTGATGTACACAGACACACAAGCAGGAGTTCCATCTCCACGGTCCCTGGCTGTCCCCACTCTGTTGAGGTCGGTCAGTGCTGGCTGTGGGATGTGTCCATCCTGGATGTATCCCAGGACACGAGGGCTGCTGTGCTGTGGGCTGGTGGCTGTGTCTGGAGCTCCCAGCTGGTGCATCTGGAGTTGCCCATCCTCACCATCCACGGCACTTACGGCAAACGCTGCCAGTGTCAGCCCCAGCCAGCACGACACAGTTCAACATTCCCGATGTTCTCACCCCACAATCAAAGCCCCCTGAGGGACGCCTGTGTTTCCCTGCCCTCAGCATCACCCACCAAGTGCACCCTGGTCCATGAGCAGAAACGATCTGAGGGACGGCTTTGCCTTTGCTTGGGGCAGGACTGATCCAGACTCTTCCCTGACACGTTCCTCTCATGAACTACGGGGATTTTGTTCCCTTCTGCGGCACCTGGGGGTTCACACTGGGCCAGTTCAACCGGTGGAGCCTCAGGTGTTGAGTGACCCAGGTGACCTTCACTAAATGCAGATCCCAATGTTTGGGGGTCCCCCCTTTGCCTTCATTGTGGGTTTTAACAGCCCACCCAGCAGCTAAGGGCTGAGGCTGCTGTTCCAAAGCTCAGCTCATATCCAGGTGGGAATGCTCAGCTCCTCCCCCTGGGCAGGGCATCTCACAATGGGATGATGGAATTGTACAAGTCACGCAGTGAGACTTGGTGGCCCCTTAGCAGAGAGATAAACCCCAGAGGGAGTTATCAGGGATGAGTCAAGCAGGAGATAAAGAACCCTGCCCCACCTGTGTTCAACAGCTTGTGAAGATGGTGATAGAATACCCACTTTTGGTTAAATCTTACACTGTAACCTAAGACATCCATCGTGCCAGCCACTCCCACCCAGCGTTGGTCACCACCCACAAGTCACTTCTCTTGCTCAGCGACATCCAAAACCAGCTGGGCAGCTTTCAGATCCCCCTTGTCCCTTGGCAGCTTTCCTCCTCCTGCTGGTCGCTGCAGTCCAGCAGGATCTGGCAGTGAGGAGAGCGCGTGGCCTCTCACCCTCCGTAGCTGCTTGTATGGTGGGACCTCAGTCACATTCTCCTCCTCTGATGGCAACAGTTTGAAATTTTCACCTCCAGGCCAGTTTGTGATGATTTCCAAGATCCCAGGGTTAGGATTTCCTCTCCGAGCTTGCTGTGAGATCAGTGCAATCCACTTGCTCCACTTGGCATCAGCTGCGTGATTTGTGGAAGGGGCTTTCCCTGTGAACATCAGCCCAGCACTGGTAGCCAGGTGCCAGCAGCAGCTCAAACCCCCTCACAGGCTGCTCAGATCTCTTTCTCAGGGTGTAGCAGCCTTGAACCCTCTATCCCCAAATCCAGTGATGCCTTTTCCTGGTCTTAAAATCCAGAGTCAAACACGGTTAGAAGGGAAAAAGGGATTTTACCTTGGGATTTATTTAAGGACCCTTAAAGGGTGCACCACGTCCAGGTTGAATGCACCTCCATGTACCCCACAGTGCCCACCCACAATAGATCTGGTCTAACATTGTAGGTGTTACTAATTAGCAGATCTATCAAAGATTCCCCAATGAGAGGCTCGAGTGAGCCCCTCCTCCCCAAGGAACCTTCCCCTCGATGGTTCTGTCTCAGGTTACAAAATGTGAATTCTGGAGCAGCCCTTGGGCTCTGGGTACTCTGATCCCTCACTATGAAGCTTCTAAGTTCAGTCTCCCAGCTTGACAAAGTCAAGAATGGAGGCAAAAAGCACTGAGAATACAGAAATTGTAAAATGGTGTAACTGGGGTATAAAAGAAAAGACAAAAATCATCCTGGCATCACCAGAACCCCAGAGGTTGTTCTTGAGGTCTCTTCTGCCAGAGGCTCCAGAAGGAGCAGGGTAGAGCACATTCCTCACATCCTGCCCCATTCTGACTGGCCCAGGAGTTCCTGTTCCCCTGCAGGAACAATGTCTTTGATCTGACCAAAAGCTTGTTGTCCTTCAGGGCCCCATTGGAAATCCTGCTGCTTTCACAAGGTGGAGAGGGCTGATAATCCATCTGTGATCTGGGATGGGCATCCTCCAAACCCCACCGTGCCAGGAAAGCCTGGGTTTCCTTCATGCTGGTCTGTGGGGCACTGCAGTTACCTCATTACCCACCTCTGCTGGGATCTGCGTCCATCTCACCACTTCACCCCCAGGAACTGAATTTCCTGGGTGTGCTAGTTTGAAAACAAACCAGTGGGAGATCACAGGTCAGGATTATAATTTAGTAGGAAAATTGAAATAAATGCAATAGTACAAGAACACTGACAGAGTCAGGATACAGCCTGACACCCTGTCAGTCAGGGTGGTGATAGCAGCCCAGATGAAGTGGTCCTGTTGAAGCGGTGATCCCGTAGAAGGGTCTGGTCTTCCCCTGAAGGTCCAGTGGTGACTCTTGTCCTCTGGGAATCCGGTAGGTAAGGGCAGCTCGTGCTGTTCCAAACCCCAGATTAGATCCAGGTGGGGATGCTTGGCTGCTCCCCCTGGGACACCGGTCAGGCTGCCCGAGGCAGCACAGTGTCCAGCTACAGACATCCTTGGTGTCAGCTGCAGGAAAGCTGTCAGCTTCGCAAGGAGCGAGCCCCAAACAAAGGGGGCGTAAAAGCATCGGCAGAGGGTGAGAGAGGGGTCTTTGTGTTGGTTCCAGCCGGTTTATGGCAGGTGGAGGGTCCAGGGACAAAGACAAGGCAGGGAGAGCGAGCACAGCCATTTTATATGGGGTGGGGACAAAGGGAAACAACCAATGGGGACCGACTGAGGAGGAGGGAACAGCAGGGGAATAACCAACGGGGATAACTCCGGGGAGGGAGTTACATGGACCAACCAATGGGGCATCGAACAAGGGAGAACTTTCCAGAACTAAGCCACCAGGGGAAATGCATAAACATGAACTTATACATAACACTGGGTGGAGAACTCCTGAACCAATAAACTTACAACATGTAAACTAAGAACCACTGGGAGCATGGGAACTCGCAGTGACAGCGGGGTGAGAGTAAAACCTCTGTGTTCTGGAGGCCTGGCCAGCAGTGCTCTGAATGCTCTGCTGCTGTGGTCGCTGCCACGTGCACTGCAGCAGCCCTGGGCAGAGCATCTCACAATGGGCTGATGAAATTCTATGGTGGGTCCTGGGCTGCCCATTAAACAGAGACCTGGAGGGAGTTATCAGGGATGAGTCCTGGTGGGAGATAACGAGCACCGCCCCAAGTGCTTTAACAGCTGGGGAAGAAGATAACAGAACAGCTTTTGGTTGCATCTTACACTGTAACCCAGGGCACTGCGCAGGCCCCTTGACTGGACTTTGTTCAGTGGCTTTCAGGAGGATGAGGATAATCCTCTCCCTTTTCCCAAAAATTTCCTCTGCCATGTTCCCCCAAACAATGGTGTCATCGATGCACGGCAGGTGTTCTGGAGCCTCACCCTTCTCCAGTGCAGTCTGGATCAGTCCATGGCAGATGGTGGGGCTGTGCTTCCACCCCTGGGGCAGCTGGTTCCGGGTTGTGCCAATTTGGAGAAATTTGAAGGAAAATATCCTCTGAGGGAAGGCAGGTTACAACGACCCCTCCCCCACCAGGTTCAGGAAAAAGGAAATTTTCCTTGGAGGAAAGTGAAAGAGAGAAAAACTATTTATTTAACAAACACAGGAAAAGGATAATAATGCTAAATAATAAAACCTCTCACTGTGGAGAGAAACCTGGGAAGATTTCAGAGCCCTTCTGTGGTGTGGTCTCTCTTCCTCCTTGGAGCTGGGTTGGTGTGGTCCCACCTCCGGGGCCTCAGTGGAAAATTCTCCAGAAGAGAAGAAGGGAAAATACCGAAGTCCCAGGAAAACAAAGTTCAACTCTCCATCTCCCTCTGGAGAAAAAGAGCCGAAAGCTGGCTGAACAGCGAGGCGGTGCTTCCTCTGCTCTTGCTGCTGCTGCAGGATGCAGAGCAGTGTCTGTCTGTGTCCTTGAATAACCGCTTTGAGAAGTTCTCTCGTTTTTTTCCTCTCCCCACTCTCAGGCTCAGTTTAAAGGCACAGAAAGGCACAAAATTAATTTCTGGGCATAGAGCAGCAATAGGGGATACAACATCATAAAGTGACCCCAAGACACAGGTGCACTGCACGCCCCTCCAGGTGCTCTGTACGCCTCTCCAGGTGCTCTGCACACCCCTCCAGGTGCACTTCATGCCCCTCCAGGTGCACTGCACGCCCTCTGCTGCCACAGGGATGGAGAAAAGGCGTTGGCAGTGTCAGTGCTGGCACCGCTTCGCTGCCTCGGGCTCCACACTGAAGTTCCAGCGTGTCCACCACAGCAGCTCTCGGTGGAGCTGTGACTTCATTCGGGCCATGGGCAGTGTCCACACTGCACTGGGCACCCCCAGGCCATACGGGGCTGCTGAAGGGTGAATGAGGGTTGCTAAGCTCTCCGTGGCTCTCCAGCTTGTGGATCTTCCAGGGATAGGGATGGGGCAGCCCCGGTGGGTGCGATGCTGCTAAAGTCGCTGTTGGGGTGCTGTGATTGGTACCGCCTGATCCTCAGCCCCCCTCAGCCCCAGAGCAGAGGGGTCCTCTGAGAGACAGGCCAGGAGTTCAACTTCTAACGCCTTCTGCCTCTACAGCAGCTGTGCCCACAACCCAGCAATGTCCCTCTGCGTCTCCGAAATCCCCTCTCCTGAGTGACCTGTGCCAGGGATCCCCAAGGCCTCTGTCCCAGTCACAGTGGGGGGGTTTTGCCACCCATTCCCAGTCGGGGTCACTTCAGCTTCCAGCACAGCCCCAGTGGGGATCCCCCCAATGGGGATGATGGACCTGACCCCCCCAGATCCTGATGGCATTGGGGGGCGCTGTGTGCCAGTGCTGCTGTGGCTCTGCTGGGCCAGGCTGTGGATCCACAGAGTCCAGAGTGGATTGTCCCTCTCCCCATGTGGCTGTGGGAGCGCTGCTCTGGGTGGGTCATGGCACTCCCTGCTCACTCCTGTAAATAGGAACTCTGAGGTTCCTTCGTGTCCCCTCTGTGCCACAAAGGTACAGCCACAGGTGACCCTGTGGGGTTTCCCCCCTCTCTCAAGCAGGGGACAGCTGCTCCCAGTGGCCGAGACTGGTCCATTCTGGTGGGACAGGGGACATTTCCTAATTTGCTCGAGTCTTTCAGCTCTGTCCAAGGTCTTGGACATCCTTCCGCATCCAAGGCCGGTGGGGAGGAGAAAGGACGATCTCCATGGTCCCTTGGAGCACTGTTTGTTCTCCTGCCTCCATCAGTGTCACTGCTGAGCAGCTGGAGCACAACAATGGTGCTTCAAACTCCCACACCCGGACTGTGTGCCCCAGATATCGCTCTTGGGATCCCTGTGGATTTCCTCCAGCACAGCCAATTCCCTCCAGTCCTGGACACCTTTCTCCATGGCATTCCAGCTGCCTGGGGGCACCCTGAAATCATCCCTGAGGAAACACCTCGGGGAGTCTCTGTCCTCTTCCCAACCCCCTCGTCAGGATCCCAGGACAGGGATCCCGAGTGTTTGGCTTCGCTCCCACCCAGTTCCATGCCCACAGTCTCCCAGCACTGGAGCACCAGGGTCTGAAATCTCTTCCTGGTCTCCTGGGAACAGGGATCAGGGGATTTTCGCTGGCTCTGCCTCTTCCTTGGGTTGGGAGGGCCCCGATTCCTCTTCATCCCTCACTGAGTGAAGTGCTTTGCTCCTGGATTTCTCCTGTATCCGTGACTGCTCCTGGCACGGGCTGTTCCTCTGGCTCAGCTGCACTTGCAGTGCCTCTGGCTCTGCTCTTGCCCTCCTCCTGCCCCACGGGTGCTGTCCAGTGACCAGCAGTGTCCAGTTCATCACATCAGCAGTGTGCAGTTGATCACAGCCAGGGCCCAGCACACTGCAGTGAGTTGCTGACAAAGCACTTTTCCTTCACATATTTGATCACATTGTCACTGCAGCTGTTCAGGGGTGAACTGGAGCAGAGAACTTCCCCAAATCCTGCCCCATTTTCTCCCACATTCCAGACAGTCCTGACTCTCCACCCTCGGGGCAGATCTCTGAAAGGCCTCCCTGGAAATCTCCTTGACTCCAACCATGGTGTGGGCCACACTGAGCAGAGCTGGCAGAACCAGGAACAGGACCAGGCTTTCCTTAGCACCCAAAGGGAATTCAGGATTCTCTGAAGCTGCTGTAACAGGCCTGAAGGAGGCAAAGGGGCTGAAAGCCTGGGGAGAATCCTCCTTCCCTGTTTCTCCCCCTAGGAAGGGTTCAGTTACTCAGGAATTCCCAGAGTAGGGGAGCAGGGGGCAGTTCCAAACGCCCCTCACTGCCCTGGACGTTCCCATTTCATGGACTGATATCCCCCAGTGCAGCCACAAAGCAACCCTGATCCCTCTCTCTGCTCTGGAAAGGACACAGAGGAGAATTTGGGACCCTCTCCAGCCCTGGACACCCCACCCACACAAACACAAACAGCCCTGTCCCAGTGGCTCTGGACCAACACACAAATCGTGGCTCAGAGTTGTTTCCAACCCGCTCTGGGCAAATCTTTGTGCCCTCCTTTGGGCTCCACTTGAGGCTGTTGTGGTTTGGCAATGGTGCTCCCCATTCTGAGACTCCAAACCAGACCCTGCTCCCCCATCCCCTGCAACGGGAGGCACAAAAGGTGAAGATTGCGGGTGGAGATAAGAACACTTTACTGGAAACAGCAACGAGATAAAAGACGGAACAGGAACAGCACCAATATCAATGACCAAAGGTGTAAAAAGAAACTACTCACACGAACAAACATCCCTGGCAACAAACAAACTCCAGAAGGTTCCCTCATCCCATTCACTCCGTGGAAAAGAATTCCCCCACCAGCCCCGGCAGTGGCTGAGGTGAGACAGAACCATCCCTGGTCCCAGCCGAGCCCCTCCTGCCTGTGGGAAGTTCACTGGGGAGGAGCCAGGTGAGGGGGTGCCCAGGTAAATTTGGGGGTCTCAGGGAGGGGGAGACCCACTGGAGGCTGTTCCAGGGCTCAGGTACTTTGGGCCCAGCCCAGCTCGGGTCCAGCCAGAAACGGGGCAGGGGTGGGAAATGCCTTGGACCCTCCATCCCCTGTAGCCCCCCACATCCCCTATAGCCCCATCCATATCCTCCAGAGCCCCCCCACATCCCCTATAGCTCCATCCATATCCTCCAGAGCCCCCCCATAACCCCTAAAGGCCCCCCAAATCCCCTATAGCCCATAACCCCTATAGCTCCATCCATACCCGCCATAGTCCCCCCCATGTCTCCTATAGTGAGTCAAGGTTTTAAAAGGTTAAAATTTTAGCTAAGAGTTTGTACTGATTAAGATGCAAGGTAGTAAAACAAAAGGTAAGTTAATGATTATTAGATGCCCAAGCTTGAGCTAAGGGATGTGCTGTTTGCCATTATATTCCTGGTTTAAGTTTCATTTGTAGAATAAATGAACTGTCATCGAAGCAAATTAAAACTCACAGAACCAAGAGCAGCACCTGGGTTTGGTAATAATTAATCAAAAGTTGGGGATAGCAGGTCGTGAAGGCCAACAGCAAGAAGGTAAAGAGGTCACTGTGAGAAAGATGTTCCTGACTTCATCTTTCAGAACCCCCGACCCAATTCCAGAGAGAAACTGGGCATGCCTGAAGGACGAGTGAGCTCATTTTAGTGCAGAGCAGGGAATGGGAGGTGCTGGGGTCACACAGACGTGAGGGATGTAAAACTTTGGGTCATAAATAGGGAGTGAAGAACCTTGGACTGGGCTGGCGTGGCTCTAGGAGGCTGCTCCCATGTCTGAATTAACACCCCACTTTCTAATTTTAATTAGTTTGAGGGGTTTTGTCCGTGAATACCGAGATTTAACGAATCAATAGCCCCCCATCCCCTGGTGAAGTCGGGGACTCCCGGCTGGCAGGTGAAGTTCCAGGTGACCGAAAAAGGGAAACATTGTCCCCGTTTTTGGGAAGATGTAAAGGAGGATTCTGGGAACACCACTGCCACCCCCCGGTCCCTGGGAAGGTTCTGTGGGGCACAGCGGGAACGGGAAGGGGATTCAGGAACCCCAGTTTGGCCTCACCAAGGCCGAGTCCTGCCCAGTGGCCTCCAAGGGAGTGACCCCATCAGGACACGGGAAGGGACACGGATTTCATTAATTGGGATTTCTGTGAAACCTTTGGAACAATTCCCCACATCCAGACTGGGAGGGGGAATGGATTCCATGGCTGCAGCGTTTGGTGGGTCTGGAACTGGCTGGACAGACACATCCAGAGGGTCACGGGCAGTGGCTCAGAGTCCCGATGGACATTGGTGACCAGTGCTGCCCTCGGGGCTCCCCACTGGGACCAGTGGTACGGAATGTCCTCATCAGAGACACGGCCAGAGGCACTGAGGGGCTGGGACAGGTGACAACGAGCAGAGGGTCAGGGACACCCCTGAAGGACGGGGCCGTCCCGAGGGACCGGGACAAGCTGGAGCAGCGTCCTGTGGGATCTCCCGGGGTTCAACAGGGCCAAGAGCAGGAGCTGCCCCCAGGATGGATCCAGGGGGATCAGCAGCTGGAGCAGCCCCGGGAGAAGGACCTGGGGGGGGCAGGGGTGAGAGCTGGGCCTGCCCCAGCCCAGAGACCCCCGAGCCTGGGCTGAGCCCCAGCGTGGGCAGGGGGGAGGGGAGGTTCTGCCCCTCTGCTCCTGTGCTCAGGTGAGACCCCACCTGCAGAGCTGCCCCAGCCCTGGGCCCGGCACAGGGAGCACCTGGAGCTGCTGGAGAGATCCAGAGGAGGCCCCGGAGCTGCTCCAGGGCTGGAGCCCCTCTGGAGCCAGGCTGGGAGAGCTGGGGGGGCTCACCTGGAGAGGAGCAGGATCCAGGGAGAGCTCAGAGCCCCTTCGAGGGCCCAAAGCTGCTCCAGGAGAGCTGGAGAGGGACTGGGGACAAGGGCTGGAGGGACAGGACACAGGGAATGGCTTCCCACTGCCAGAGGGCAGGGCTGGATGGGATATTGGGAGGGAATTGTTCCCTGGGAGGGTGGACAAGCCCTGCCACAGGATGCCCAGAGCAGCTGTGGCTGCCCCTGGATCCCTGGCAGTGCCCAGGTCCAGTCTGGACGGGGCTTGGAGCAGCCTGGGACAGTGGGAGGTGTCCCTGCCCTGGCAGGGGTGGCTCTGAATGGGCTTTAGGGTCCTCCTAACCCAGTCCATTCCATGATTCTCTTGTCCCACCCCAATATCCCCCCGACCTCAGGGCCCAGCCAAGTGCCCACATCCCAAAATCCCGATGTCCCATTTCAGTGTCACATCCCAGTGTTTCCATCCTGCTTTGCCAGACCCATGTCCCATCCTGGTGTCCCATTCCAACATCCCCATGTCCATCCCCACGTCCCAATGGCCCCATCCCGATGTCTTCACCCCAACACCCCCATCTCCATGTCCAACCCCAAAATCCCGTGGCAGTGTCCCCAGCCCTGTCCCCCACCCCCAC
>VXAC01002571.1:0-54620 GCA_013399225.1 Rhipidura dahli
GCTCTCTAATATTTCCTTATAGCTTGTCCCACCCACTCCCTCATGGCTTGCAACAACACTGGCTTCTCTCCAGGAGGAGCAACTGCTCCAGCTCTTTGAGCTCCAGGACATAGATCCTGGCAGGAGACTATTCCTAGTTTCCTAATGGCAAAAATCACCTGGCTTTTCCAGGCAAATATTGCATTTCTTGGGTAACCTGTTGCCATAAGCCATGTGGGGCTGTTGTGGGTGTGGAGGGAGGGAGCAGTGTGTGGGGTGATGTGGGAAGCTCCATGGCTTGGGTGGGCTTGATACCTTTACAAGCATCCTGTGGGCTCGATGGTCTTTTACACTGTACCAGGCTGTGCCTCGGATGGCCCTGAGCAGACGTTCTCTGCCTTGCTCCTGCCTCTTCCAAGACAATAATCTCTCCCTTACTGTGAGGCAAAAGCCCCGTGGAGTGGGAGACCAAACCCAGCATGGTCTCCTGGCAGAAGGTTGGGGACCTGCATGGTTGCTGCTCATGTGCCCCACCCCTTGGGATGCAGTCATGAGTTGAGCTGTGTTCAGAGCCACAGTGGACTTGGGCACCTGGGACATTCACCTGCAAAGGAAATGCCCTGCTCAAAGCCTATTGTCCACCTTGCCTGTTGCCATGGGCACCAGTGGAGCCCAGTGCTGTTCAGTACCTCAAGGGATGCATTACAGGTTCGCAAGGCTGGATCTGGTGCGTGTGCACATAACGTGTTCCTGCCCCACTGTAAATGAAGACATATCCCCAGAAACCTCTTGCCAACCCTGTGTTTTCCTACATTGAGTCCCAGAGCCACTGGACAGGCTGCTGGGCAGCAATGGAGACAACAAAACTGCTCACATACTGCCTTGTGCCCCAAGCTATCTTGGCAGCAGCATTAACCAGAGTGGCTTCCTCCCAGTGGCAAAGCCAAGTGTGTCTCCATGCTCCAGCAGCAGCTGATTTCCTCCTGCCCACTCTGGGGGCTCAGCTGGCAGACACTCTGAGATAAGCAGGTCCTTCCCTGCTCTGACCTGGGACCACTCCCCAAACCCATTTGGGAAGATGCACATTAGCAGCTTCTATGGTGACCCAATCCCACATCTTCTCTCTGCCAAGTCTGAGCCTCTCCTTAAGTCCCAAACAATTAATTTCCCCCCCTTTTTTTCCCCCTCAGGTTAATTGGACCTCCTTCTGCTTTTTTAGTTTTCTACACTGGGTTGAGAGACTTCCTGTGTGAATTCCTACCACTTACCAGCAGTACAAAGCTTTGGGTCTTTCAGCTTCTGTATCAAGACTGATCTCTCACTGAGAGATGGCTCACCAGATGGCTAGACTGGCATTCAGGCTCCACAGATCATTTCAGTATTTCCTTTTCAATGACTACAGACCTCAACTATAATTGCCAACAGATGCCATTTGCACCAGAACTCAAATCCTCCAGGGTTTTCTTCCTCTAGGTGGAGGATGAGGCCATCACCTGCAGCCTGTTTGAAACCTCCACAGTGCCTCAGCAGCAGATAGCATCAAAAACCAAATAATTAACATTTTAAGTCTCCTATTATTGCTCTGTCACCACATTTGTGTAGTCTTCCACTGTTTTGGAGCTCTAACTTTTTAATGTTGACTTTGCTCTGGGGCCCCCGACTGTATTATCGATTATTAGAGTTTAAACAAGCACTGTATTATTGATTATTAGAGTTTAAACAAGCACTGCTTCACCAGAAGTCTGAGTCCAGCCTGGCACAAAGAGGCAGAGGGCAAAGAAACCAGCCTCACTGCCTTGCAGCCCAGCCTTGTCACAAGGGCTGCTGCTGTCCCCAAGGCTCTGGAAAGGATCTCAGTCCAGCTCCTAAGAGGGGATTCAGATGGTTCTTTGTCTGAAAATGTTCTTGCATGGTCTAAACCTTAAGGTGAGCATTAAAGTCCTCAGAAACATAAAATCCTTTAGGTTGGAAAAGCCCTCTAAGATCATAGATTTCAACAATTAAGCTAGCACTGCCAATTCCGCCACTAAACCACATCCCTAAGTGCCATAACCGTGCATTTTTAAACACTTCTGGGATGGTGACACCACCACTTTTCTAGGCAGCCTGTACCAGTGCTTGACAATCCTTTCTGTGAAGAACTTTTCCCTAATAACCAACTGAAATATCCCTTGGCACAACCTAAGGCTGTTTCCTCTCATCCTATCATTTGTTACTTGGGAGCACAGCCCGACCTCACCTGGCTACACCCTCCTGTCTGAATTGTAGAGTGCTAACAGCCTCCTGTGCCTCCTCTTCTCCAGGCTGAGCCCTTCCAGCTCCCTCATCAGCTCCTTATCAGACCTGTGCTTCAGACCTTCCCCAGCTCCGTTACCCTTCCCTGGACACGCTTCAGTACCTCAGTGTCTTTCTTGCTGTGACTGGCCCAAAACTGAGCACAGGATTCAAGGTGCAGCTGCACACTATAGCTCCTCACCCACAGCCCCCCAGGCTGCTGTGCATTTTGCCAATGGATTGTTTTCACATCACCACACTGGGAAGAGTCGGAGCCAGTTTTCCAGAAGGCAGTCGCACCTCTTCCACCCTCAGTTGCTGGAGGCTCAAGCACATTCTCAGTCAGCGAGGTGATTGCACAATGATAGTGCTGCTGACAGAAACATGGAGGAACATGCTTTTCTCTGCCTGCCAGGCGAACGGGGGGTGTGGCACAATTAGTTTTAGTACATTTGACCTACTGCAAATAAGAAATAAACTCCCTGCTTATTTATCAAGCCGATTTGCTCCACAATGCATTCAGGTCTGTCATCACCTATTAGTCACTTGCTAAAGAATCAATAGATAGTGCTAAGTGAGCCACTGATCAAAAGGTGGGGTGAGACCAACCCAGCACTGTAACTGAAGCTGGGCAGTACCCACCCTTCCTGATTCATTTTCTTTTGGGCTGAAAAGGATTAGTGATCTAGTGGGGGTTGGAAACCCACAGCAGGAGGGTTGGAACTACATTATCTGTAAGGTCTCTTCCAACAGAAACCATCCTGTGATTCTATTATATGATTCTATGAGTAGTGACAGCCTATTGTGAAAGGATGCAGGAACTAGGGGTGAGAGCCTGAGCTTACCTGCAGCTCTCAAGTCAAGTTCCCATGGCACCTTTGTCACAGCTTTGCTGTTTTCCAAGCAGACTCATCCAGGTTACTCCTGCATTGTGTCAGAGCTGGAGAGGGATTTTGGAGGAGGGCATAGAGGGGCAGAACACGGGGGAATGGCCTCATAAGACGGCAGGTTTAGATTAGATATTAGGAAGAAATTTTTCCCTGTGAGGGTGGGGAGGCCCTGGCAGAGATTACACAGAGAAGGTGTGTTTGCCCCATCCCTGGAAGTGTTCAAGGCCAGGTTGGATGGGGATCTGAGAAACCTGGAAGGTTAGTGGAAGGTTGATGGCAGGGGCTGGAACAAGATGGTCTTTAAGGTTCCATGAAACGCAAACCATTCCATGATTCTGTGACTCTGAGGATTTAAAATGCTCACATTGTCCATGCAACCTCCCTTGGGCCACAGTGTTTGGACCTCGTGTCTGCCTGGGGCCTCACACTGGGTTCAGAAACACTCTTCTGGGGATATTCCCCTCGTGACAGCAGCCAAGATGCCTCAGCTACCCAGGTACAGCAGTGCTGGCAGCACAGGGACAGAACTGCTTTGCCAGGACCCATGGGGACAGCACAGATCCTCAGTGACCTTCTTTTCTCCCATCCTCTAAGGATAGGTGGCTGGGTTATCCTTCATGCTTCAGCATAGTGCCACAAAGAGGGACCTCAGAACCACCAAGAGAGATGAATTTGCTTTCCCACCATTAGATTTGCTATCAGGGATGGCTGAGAACAGCCTGTCACCCGTGGCAGATATGCTCCATGTCAACTAAGGCACAGGCTAAATGATCAGCTTGTGACTGCCTTGGTTTGACAGCCATGTGTTGAAGTGAGAAAAGGAGGCAGATGTAAGTCTAGGAATAAATACAGTGATAATGCAGATGTTAATTTAGGAATCCAGTTGAAAAAAATAATTAAGTCTTCTTAAGGAAAGACATTTAAGCATGAAAGAGTGAATACAATCTTTAAATTAAAAAGCATACAAGGAACTATTGAAATTCTACTTCCTGCAAAATAGTTAAAAGCTGAGCACCATGCTATTCCAAAAATGTCATTCCAGCCTATATGATGTGAGCTATTGCCCACACAGCTGAGCAGAAAAAATGCAGTCTGTGTACAGCCAAAATTTGTACTGTTCTGTAAGCAGCTGTGGACACTACTTGAGTAAAATGGACTGTAGAAATTAGAACTTGCCATAGTTGTTCATTCTGGTTTCAAACCATATTTGTAAAAAGGAAGGGGAAAAACCTCCACTTGCCTTTTGGGGTTTTTTTTTGGTTTTTTTTTTTGGTGGGTTTTTTTTTTTTGTTTGTTTGTTTATTTTGTTTCCCCCTCTCCCTCTAACTGCATTTTTTTTCCTAGATCCAGTGACTCAAGCAGCACTTATGATGGATGCACCAGCTCAGTGCAAAGGACATGTGCCCACATGTACTTTGTTCTCTACAGTGCAGAAACTTTAATCAAATTACAGCAACAATGAGCTGATTACAGGAATCACTAGTTTTGATTTTTAGCTAAGTGAACTCAAATACTTTTGGGTTCTTAGGGAGGTCCAGTAGAAGATGTCCCTACCATGGCAGAGGGGGTGAAATTAGGTGATCTTTAAGCTTCCATTCAACCCAAAACATTCTGGGATTCTATGATTTATACCCTCAAACCCTCCAAAATTCACCAATATCAGACTCATGCTTCACCAGGCAGCAGGAGGTTCCCAGTGCCTATTGTAGTGAAACTAGAGCACTTGGATAAGCCTTGGGGCTTTTTTGTTTTTTTGGTTTTGTTTTTTTATTATTCCTTGGCGTTCTTTTTCTTTTTGGTTGCATTTCTCATTATTACCTGCTGGAAGCCTCACAACACTTAACTAACGAGGTTTTCAAAGAATGGATAATCCTCTGTTTTATTCATGGGGAATACGACAGGGGAAGTACTCGATTAGAGATACTTGGAGCTGCCTTTCTTTCCCGGTTTCCATTTGCATTCAGAACAGGCTCCTCCTGCCCTCAGCTGTGGCTGCACTTAAACTGTTTCTGCAGAGCAGATCACTGGGGATCCCTGTCTCCAAGGCTTTTCCAAACAGGCACTTTTCAGGAAGAGTTCATCAGTGTAATTTGCCTGCAGTATTCAGGATCTGTGTGGAATAGGTGGCCAAGCCCTGACTTGTGGTTCACCTTAAGCGTTTGTACCCCTCGATCATTATTTGCTAAGCTTTTCCATAGACAGAGCAACATTTCTGGTGACAAGTCACCGAGTTAATGGCCTGAGCACAGGAGGCAGGAAAAGGAGAATGGGAACTTTAACCCAAATAGCTGCTAAAAGGAGGGTTTTTTTCCCTTAGTATTTAGTAGTATAATCAAAGATTTATTTTTCTTAAGTTCCAACTTCTACAAAAGAAAAGAAAGGTCTAAAATGCATTTATTGTTATTAAAAAGTGCATTTTAATATCCCGAAGTAAACTGGGGAGCAGAGACTCCCGTGTACTTGAACCACCATGGAGAAGGATAGAGGTGGCACAAATCACCTGATGCTATCACCAGACCAATATAAATATTTTGTTTCTGATGTATTTATCAGTATCAGACATGTTTTTTGGGATGAAAATAAGCATCATAAATAACAACCCTTACATATTTCAGAGTTGCTCAGTCATTGCTTTGCTGTTGAAATCCCAGTTGTGTACTCACCATAATGGGATTTTAATGTAGTTGTCTATATAACAGCTGAAAATAAAATAACAACACCCACCTGCAGGGGGGCAGCAGGGCTGCTAAATGCAGACCCCCTCCAGATACCATCCTCCAGATGATGCTGATTATGTTTTTTTCTGTTTTCCCTTTTCCCTCCAGCCCTGTTTTCCCCATTCCTAGATGCCAGCAAACCTTTTCCTTGCTTTACTCTATACTACTTTGGTGCAGCTGTTGAACCAGGTACCTGACACTCAGCAACAAAAACAAGGAGAAAACACCCCCCAAAACACCTGCAAGCCCAAACTGCTGACTAAACCAGAGAATCCTTTGGGTCATAAAGAACCATACAGACCATCTCACTGAACCCCTCTGCCAGGAGCAGGGACACCTTCGGTTTGCTCCAAGCCCTGTCCCACCCGGCCTTGGACACTGCCAGGGATGGGGCAGCCACAGCTTCTCTGGACAACCTGTGCCAGGGCCTCACCACCCTCACAGGGAACAATTTCTTCCAAATATCCAATCTAACGCTGCCCTCTGTCAGCGAGAAGCCATTCCCTCTGGCTTTGTCACTCCAGGCCCTTAGCCAAAGCCCCCCTCCAGCTCTCTTTGAGTCCCTCAAGGCACTGAAGGGGCTCTGAGGTTTCCCCAGAACTTTCTCATCTCCAGGCTGAACAACCCCAACTCTCCCAGCCCATCTCCATAGCAGAGGTAAGACAGCCTCAGTGTATCTTCGTGGCTCTATTTATTTACCAGATTCATTGCATCTGATGCTCAGGGAAAGAGCCGGTTCAGGTTCATTTCCGGGCAGGCAATAAAAACATCTGTGAAGGGGCTGGCACTTCCTAATGCTAAACGGGTTTAGTTTGGGTTGTTTGGTTTTTTTTTTTTTTTACTCTTGTCCGTGGTATAGATTACTGTGCTAAAGGTGTTGAAGACACCGTCCCAGACCTGCTGCGAGCTTTCTCCCTCGTCCACCACCCCTGGGAGGAGACGAGGGTCCCCTCAGGCGCCCGGTTTGCTCCGAGACCCCTCGCTCCTCCCCTCGGGGACGCCAGGGCTGGGATGCGGTTGTTGTGTTTGCACTGAACATTACGTGGGAAGGCAAAAACACACACACACACAAAATCCGCCGCCAGCAGGCATTCCTGCCGGAGATTGGGGCATCCCGGTGAAGCCCGAGGGGTCGGGAGGCGGTGCCAGGCGGGCAGGGCCGGGCCGGGCCGGGCCGGGCCGGGGGGGCGGCGATGGCAGCTGCGCGCACGGTGCTGCTGACCGGCTCCAACCGCGGCATCGGGCTGGAGCTGGTGAAGCAGCTGCTGGGCTCGCCGCGACCCTCCGCCTGGATCTTCGCCACCTGCCGGGACCCCGAGGGGCCAGGGGCACAGGTCAGTGGGGGCCGGGGGGGCGGCGGTCGCACGCTCGGCCCCTGTCACCGGCCTGAACAACTCGCTGCTGGCGCGGGCTGTGCCGTCCGCACCGTGCCCTGCTCCCTGGGACAGTCACCTGAAGTGCAGCCGCGGAGAATCGGCCGTGTCACCCTTCGGGCCTGCGCTGGATGTGCCCGAGCCCGCCCTCCCGTGCCAAGGCTTCGCCCACGAGCTGCGGGCGCGGGCCGAGCTGGGCTGGTCGCAGGGCCCGAGGCGGTGCGAGCGGCAGCGGTGCTGCTCGGGCTGCTTCTGCTGTGTCACGCTGATCTCTGCAAAATCTGGAGGTTCAGAACGTGGGATCTCCAAAAGTGGTGGCCAGTGGAGCTGTGGGATCCCCCTGTCCCTGCTTTCCACTTTGCTAAAACGGGAGAGACTGACACATGTTGCTTCTGCAGGGAATCACAAAGCCTCCCTGTTCTTCCAACTTTCCTTACATAGAGTTTGTCCTCTTCTGCTTACTGTGTCCAATGAAATACTTGCAGGGAGAAACTTGCTCTCTGATAGATCCTGGCTCCAGCTGATTTGTTTGTTGCATCTTCTTGCAGGTGTGTACTGTTCCATCTCAGGAGTAATCCTGGCACTAACCCAGGGGTGCCCAGCTCCTGCTGTGGCTGGTGCCCAAGTTGGCTGGGTAAAAAGCCAGGCCAGGTCTTTTATTTTTGCACCATTCTTCCTCCTCACTACTTGAGGGACTCAAGCAGTGATGAGATCAGGGGGTTTTAGCAGGGCTGGACTGGAGCCAGTTTTCCTGCAAGCTGTTCCACATGCAACTCTCCTAGCCAGGGGGTACTTCCCTAAGCCTTGGCTGCTGTGGTAGGGTGAGGGCAGTGTGTTCAGGATGCTGCTGAAGTTCATGACCATAGGACATCGAGAACAGGGTATTGTTCTGCCAAGCTGGTCCCACATCACTTCTGCCCTTTTGTACCTGGACCAGGTGTTGGGGTGGGGGAAGCTCCTGCTGGGATGATATGAGGCTGTTGAGGCAGACAGTTGGGAAAAACAGGAGAAGAGAAACATCCATTGGCCACCACAAACCAGTCAAAGGGTTTACATAATTTCCTGTGCCCAGGGCTAATGTGGGAAGATGGGGTCTGATGGGGGAGCCCAGAGATAACTGACGTGAACCACAACCAGTGCCAGCAGCTCTCCTGCTCCATATTCCTCTCACAATAAACCACCAATATGTGTTTCTCCTGTGGGCATGTTTGGAAGAGGCTTTTAGTTCTAAAAGCAATCCTTTTGGGCACATTGAAGTAGGTGGTTTGGTTTCTGTTGTCTGAAACCTGCCCTAGTTGGTGGCTCAGAGCAAAGAGCTGCTAGGAACTGTGAAGTACAAAGTTTCCTTTGTGGAAAGAGCTGAATCCTCCACTGTCTGAGTTGGCACAGGCAGTCAGCCAGGACAATCGATGGCTAAAACACAAAGAGTGAATTTATTTCTGTTATCTTGATAACCAGGGGATACCAGAAGCATTACCAGGCAGAGGTACAGCTGGTACAGAGGTACAGGAGACACAGGTACTGTTCAGATCCATGCTAGTGGATCACTGTCTACTGTTCACATGGTTTATCAAGGGTTATTCAAAGCTGTAAGATCATTTGAATGATTTACAGTCCTCCTTCCCAGTCTTCATCTTTTAACCCATTCCTCCCAATATCCACATGTGGTGAAAACAGCCACTAAAAATGTGCAAAGTGGTTCATTTCACTTGAGTGTGTGAGATGTAGTGTCCAGAGCAGAGTGGATCTGGGACTGGCCTATGCAGATGTGATTTCCCTGAAGATCAAATCTGATGCTGGCACTCACAGCTATTCCTCCTCCACCTCACTTCCAGCAGCCTCTGGGAGACACTTCTGGATGTATCCCCAGCCGGTTCACATAAATTCCTTGGTGAGCTGGTCCTTCACAGTTTGCTCCCATCCTTTGCTGTGGCTCTGGCTGGGCTGTGGATGACCCTTTGGGAGAGTGACCACAGCAGCTTGCAGTCGTGGCCGTGTCGTGCTCTGAGCACGTGCATGTTGCTTTGTGGAGCTTGGGAGAGGCCTGAGAACCAAGGCAGGTCCCCAGCCCAGCTGTTCACCAAGCACTGAGTAACACCTGGAAGATGTTTCCCTCAGGGTGGGCCATTGCTGGCACCCCAGGATGATGCTTGGCATCGCCTCTGCCTAGTGCTAATTGTTTCCACGTCTCTTTTTGTAGGAGCTGAGAGATCTGGCATCCAAACACCCAAACCTGGTTCTTGTAAAGCTGGGTACGTGCGCTCTGCCTCTGAGCTGGTAAATTTGTGACTGCCAGCCATGCTTGCTCCATTTCTCCTTCTCTCCCTCCCTTCCTTCAGGCTGTGCATGGGGATCCAGTTCTTCAGGGCTGCTTCAAGTCTTGCTGCTAAAAGCCCAGCTTCTCCAGATCTGTCTCAGCCTCAGTACCCCATTCCCGGAGCCTCCTTGCTCCATGGCCACAGGAGAAGGATGTTCTTGAGATCCATCCTGGGCAGCCCCTGGCTCCCCCAGCTGAGTGACCATATCCTAGATCCCTAGTCCTAGGTGAGACCTAGGAGGGCTCTGGGAGGAAGGCAGCTCCTGTGGAAACACTGTAATATCAGCTCAGAGCCTGGGTAAGAGGAGAAGGATCTTGCCGAGCCATTCCACAGCAGGTCCTAGCACATTTTCCTTGGGGACTTGTCCCCCCGGAAACTGCCCTGGGTTCTCCAGAAGTTGCTCAGACATGGACTTTGGAGGCGGTGGCTGCTGGGGACTGACGCAGCAAGGGGAGTCACAGCAGCGCTTTGCCCCTACGGTGGGCTTCTCCTGGTGGGAGCCTTCAGCTGCCGGCGGAGGGGCAGAGGAGGCAGTTTTGGGATGAGTCAGGATGTGTCGGGATGTGCCGGGATGTGCGGGTGCGGCGCTGCGCGGAGCCGGTTTCACAGCACCATCTGGTGCCCATGAATGGAAGGGCCGCGCGGCTCGGAATGCGCAGCCTTCCTCAGCATCCTCCTCTCCCTCTCCTCCCCAGCACCGCCGTGCCTCTCAGACTGTTCTCTCCCACTGCAGATGTTGCAAATCCCTCCGCTATCAGCGATGCGGCCAAGGTCGTGGAGAGGAAGCTGAACGGGATGGGGCTGAACCTGCTGATAAACAACGCTGGCATCTACACCCCCACGGCCTCGCTGGAGACAGCTGACGCTGAGGACATGGTCAGCTCATACAAGACCAATGCAGTGGGGCCAATGCTGATGGCCCAGGTACGGGTGAAAGTCTGGGAATGACGTTTGACACAATTGAGGGTACCCCAGGCTGTCCATGGTCACGACAGAAATCTTGGAGGGCTTTGCCAAATTTCTCAGGGCTGCACAAGGGAGGGCTAGGGCTGGTCCTCAAGCCTAAGCCTTCTGCAGCTTCTCTGAATCGTGCAAGTCTAATTTGGAGCAAGCAGGACTACTGCAGCAACACTTGGGCTCTCCTGACATCCTGCTCTTCTTTCTCACCCTCCCTGGGTTGCAGTTGCCATAAGTGGGGCTGGCTTGAGGCATAGGCGTCCCACTAGGTTGTTTCTCTCCAGGCCTTCCTGCCTCTGCTGAAGAAGGCTGCCCAGGACAGCAAAGAAAAGGGCCTGAGTTGCAGCAAGGCAGCCATCATCAACATCTCCACCATCTTGGGGTCCATCAAGAAAACACCTGAGTCCTTCTTCAAGCCTGTCATCTCCTACCGCTGCAGCAAGGTATGGACACTGGTGACCTGCCCCTGCTCCTGAACTCCATGGGCGTTAGTGCTGCCCTTGCCAGGCTGGATCTCAGGGAAACACCTGGGATCAAGAGATGGAGTGAGTTCCCAAGCTCCCAGGGCATCTCCACACCTGCCCAGGGGAGATACACACTGTCTCATGAAGACCTGGCATTGCTTTTTCTCCCTTACCAAGAGAAAGCAATGGGAAGGGAACCTGGTTCGTGGAGCTTTTGCTGCCCATGGCTGATGCTTCCTTCCTCACCCAGGCTGCCCTCAATATGCTGACCATGTGCCAGGCTCTGACCTACAAGGAAGCTGGGATCCTCTGTGTGGCACTACACCCTGGCTGGGTGAAAACAGACATGGGCAGCCAGGAGGTGAGTTCTGGCTTAGCAGGTCAAAGGGGAACCCATGGGTGGGACCCAAGCTACAGACCTGCACAGGAGGTGGCTCAGGTGGCCACGATGGCTCTCTGGAGGGGGATCCATGTGAAAATGAGCTGCCTCTCAGGCTCCAAATTGCCCATGTCTCTGTTGGGCCCCTGCAGAACATGTGGATACTGTCTGGGAAGTAGCATCAGCACATATCAGGCTGCATGTTCAGGGAGGAAAAAAGGGGCTTTGGGCAGCCTGGAAGTATGCAGAGAACCTGAATCCAGCAGAGCAGGGAGGAAAGTAGCAGCACCATCCCATCATGTGCCCTGTTCCTCAAGGAGCTGCAGGTCTGTGAGGTTTCCACTCATCCTGCAGGATCCATGTTTTGAGTGGGAGTGGTCCCTGCAGCACTGGAGTTTTGAGAAGGCTGCACAAAGCATCCCATTTGCAGCAGGGATCTCTTCCTGTGTGGTTAAACCTGGCTGGCTTCCCAGCCCAAGCCAGCAGTGCAGATACACAACCATCTTCCCACACAGTGGACTTGTCCCAGTTCCTGTGGCTCTCTGCTCACTCTGGGTGGAAGGAGCCTTGCTGTCACTGCACGTGAGCCAAGTGGGTGCTGCTGGGTGGCCTGGAATGACAGTGGTGCCCCATTGTGCCCTTCACAGGCTGACCTGACAGTGGACACAAGTGTGCGGGGGCTGTTGTCTGTGCTGCCAATCCTTTCTGAGAAACACAGTGGGACTCTGCTCAACTGGGAAGGTAAAGCTATCCCCTGGTGACTGCTCTCTGTCTCTACAAGGGACTCCACGGTGCCATGGGACTCCCTGAGTGCACAGGAGCACCAGGGTACTCAGCCCTTTGTGGTCTGCAAGGGACCTTCTTGAGACTCCAGGGTGTGATCCCTGCCTTCACCTTGCTAATAAATAAAGTCAATCAGTACCTGTGCCTTCTCCCAGCTGCAGTGTCCCCACTCAGACTGTCTTGCCTCTGCAAAAAATAGCCTGGCATTCATGGTGGAACTTGATGATCCTGGAGGTGCTTTTCCAACCTAAAAGATCCTGTGATCCAAGCAGTCTGCCTGCCTTGTCTTCAGCTGCTCTGAGCTGAAGGGAGGTCCCAAGGGTCTCACCCAAAGCTCTGCTGTCCTCCTGCTGTCCTGCCTGGCTGCAGAGCGTGCTCAGGTCTGCCTGGTCTCTGCCATGCTTCCGCCAAGGCATGGTGTATTTGCCACAGATTCCTTGGGATGACTTTGTGCTGGACATGGTGTCTTTGGGAGCAGCCTCCTGGCTGGAATGGGAAGACCAGGCACCACAGTCCAGTACTGTAATCCCAGACAGACAGCTCTTCCCATAGTGGAGCCCCAACTGGGCATGGTACCCCTGGGTGGGGGAAATCTGGTCCCATGGCGGGTCACAGCATGGGAACAGCACTTCTGTGGGATGGAGCAGCTGAGAACATTAATAAGGTGGGCTGGGCAGCCCTGGACTGCATGAATTTTCCCAGGAAGTGGTAACCAAAGATACAGATTTTGGGTTGGTGTTGGAGTTTCTCAGGAGGGTTTTGTCCCTTCGGGAAAGAGCTTCTCATCATGGGGCATGGTGAAAAGGAGCCAGGACTCCTGCAAAATCAAGCCTGGTTTCAGGTGGGCAGAGTAACCTGGCCTGCAGGACAGGCAACCCCCTGCTCCTTCCCTCAGAGGCCACCACCTTTTCTTTCTCATCCAGAGGACCAGCTGAAGCATCCAGGTTCCTCTGGGTCTGGCCTTTGCTGGGGTTTTACCTCTTCTTGGAGTGGGGGTTTGCCTGCCACCATCAGCTTTCCTGGGAATCTTGAGGCCATGCCCCACCTGGCAGTGCCAGAGGAGTTGTTCCAGAGAGTTGCTGGCATGCTCTTTTCCAAGCCTGTGCTGTGCTTTCCAAGGCCCTCAGGAGCCAGCACTGCCAACAGAGCTGCAGGGAGCTGTACCCACATGAGCCACCCACGTGCTCCTTGTCAGGGAGACACTGACCTCAGCTTCATCCCCAGGGGAGCTCTGAACCATCTGGGCTCTTCCACCTGATCCAGCCACCTGGTTTCTCATGTGAATGCTTGCTTTTTTCTTTCCCAGCTCATATCTGTGGCCAGAGTGGTCATTGCCCACTTGGGCACCTCCCTATCAGTGCTGTGAGGGTAACAGGAGGGGAATCCCTGGGAAGGAATGGCTGAGGGACAAGAGTGTGGGTGAAGGGCCTGATCCTGCCAGTGCACTGCTGTGCTCAGCCCAGTGCTGGCTCAGAGACACGGCCAAGCCTCCCCCGAGTGCCCTCCCTGCCCCTTGGCAGAGGTTCTCCTGCCCCAGTTACTCCACACAAGCCAGCTGGAGCCCAGCCAGTCACCACAGGCTGGCTCCACGCCCATCTCTCTCCGTGTTTCTCCCTTCTGTCCCATGCCACATGCTGAATCCTGGGATCCTGAGCAATGCCAGAGATCCCACCGTGGACTGCTGACAGCTTGCAGTCATCATCCCCCTCGTGGTTGTTGCCAGTCCCATGAGATGTGTGCCACTGCTCCCTTGGGAACACGGCAGGAGACAGGAGTGCTGGCAGCTGGGACAAGCTCCATCAGCCTGGGACATCACCTGGGATGTGGTCAGGTCACGTGGGGCATGGGCAGCACTGTGTTCTGAAGGTGGTAGGAGAAGGAGTGGGAAGCTCTGCAGGTGAGTCCAGTCTGGCAGTCCTGGACACTGTTGCTGGGGACAAGAACTAACCCCAGGGCACTGCTGGGCATTGAAACACCTGGAGCATCAGCCTGTAGGAATCCCAGTGCTGTCTTCCTGTCACTGGAATCCCAGTGTGGTCTTCCCATTGGGTGCTAGGATAGCAGACTAACTGCTATGCAGAGCCAAGTAGAAACAGGTCAGTTGATCCCATTTTTCAAGCCAACAGGAGAGTGGGGCAGGATGACCCAGCTTGGACCTCTCTGCAACTGGGATTCACCCCTGGTGAGTGCTTTGCCTTCACAAGTGCAACCAGCTGCTCTCCAGGAGCCCTCTGAGACAAGGTTCATCCCAGGCAGGACATGCTGGAGCTGAGCCACTAGGGACTGTGCCACCCATGGTAAGTTGGAGGCCAGGGACCCCTGAGAACCCTAAAGTGCTCCAGGGCACGTGTTCTTCAGGAAGCCTCAGCGAGAGGCAGGTCTCCCTGCTCAAATGCTTGCCGAGTGGTGTCGGCTTTTCCTTTGCACAAGTTCCGGGTGTTTGTGCTCATGGAGCTGATTATCTCCCCGTTTCCTCTCCTGCCTGATGTTTCCTGCCTCCCTCCCTCCTCCCTCCCTTTTGCTGGCTTTGCCCTTTGTGTCAGGCTTATTTCCTGACTCTGGGAAGTGTCAGACCTCAGTGTCCCCTCTGCCCACTGAGATGGCAGCACACAGCCCTGTGTCCTTTCACTGGGTGCAGTACAGTGCCCCAGGAGACACTTGAAATCCCTACTCCACCTGACCAGCTAGCTGCCCCCTGGGAGCACAGGCAGCTTTGGACAGAGTGAATGTGATTTAGAAGCCATCTGCTTTTAGCAGCTGATCCATTTCTATTCTGAAGCTGAGGCACAGGTGCCAACTGGACCAGCGTTGGTTCCAGCAGTAGGGAAAGCTGAACAACCCCTTGGGGATTCTTTCTGAGGCTGCATATAGTCATGGAAACATGTCTGGGGACTTCCAGAGACCATGGGTGGGGAAGTTGTCACCCAGAGCAGCTCAACCTCCCCCAGCCCCTTTGGAGCCATAGTAACATCTGGGGGCAAATATCTCTCTGCTCCAGGGAGCCCAGCAGCTCTCCAGGCTCCAGGGATTGTCCTCAGTGGAGGGAGAGGCCCACATTTCCCAGGGTCTCCCAGCAGCTGCCTTATTCCAGACCAATAGCCACTGGCAAAGGCTTGTTGCACCAGGAGCTGGAGCCAGGCAGGTCTGTGGGTTGGGATAGGAGCAGTGAGGACATCAGGAGTCGTGACCTGACTTGCCAGGATCAGAGCAAGACCCATTTTGAGAGACACCCTCCCACACCCGAGTGGGGTGAATGGCAGCAGGCAGAGCCTCTGTGAAAGGCAAAGGCTGCTGCAGGGGGAGAGGGTCAGAAAAAGGAAACAGAACGGAAAAGGGCTGCTCCTGTGACAGCGATGCAGCTGCGGAGGTGGAGCAGCAGGCAGGTCACAAACAGCCGCACACGAGGAAGTGCTGGGACACCAGCCAGCGTGGCCAGGCTGCAGCAGCTCCAGGTGCAGCAGATCTCTGCTGGGAAGGACCAAGAGCAGACGCAACCAGAACTGCAGGGACCTCAGCCAGGACCTGGAGAGCCCCTTTGCAGGAGTCGTCTTGCGGCCAAATCTTTCTTCTGCCAAGGTGTGGGCACTGTCTGTGATGTGGGGGGATGGGGCAGCAGGATGGTCGCGGTGGTGGCCACGTGCTGGGTGGCACTGTGGTCCTGGGGCTCGGAGCCCTGGGTGGCCATTGTCAAAGCCACCAGCGGTGGGAAACACTCATGCTGGGAAGGCTGGACTGTGTGGGAGTGAAGGGTTTGGGGGGCGCTGGGGTCCAGGGCTGCCATCAAAGCACAGGGACCCAGCTTGGGTCTGTGAGAAACGACCCGGTCCCTGCAGCACCAGGGCTGCTGAGGAAGCTGAGTAGGACCAGCAGATAATGTGGTGAGGCTTCCTCCAGCACGGCTGCAGCTGCAGGGCTGGGGTTGCTCCATTGCTATCAGTCCCTGCAGAGCCCCATGCATCCCTTCTCCTTCCCCGGTGTTATTGTTTGCCAGGAGGAAGCCAGGAGTCCCACCTCAAGCTTTTAATCCACTGGTGCCTGCCCTGATGCTCTCTACTCCCATCAGCCAGAGCTGGGCAGGCTCCACATCTGCCCTAAGAGGATGGTTTGGTACTGGGAGCTTGCTCCAGGCCTTACCTTCCTGGCGACCAGCAGCAGCCCTTGATTCATTGCCCCCAAGCCATGTTGTCTCCCCCAGGTCTCCCACAGCCCCTTTTGCAGAGGGCAGACGCTGTCATTGTCACCTCTAAGGCTCTGAAAGCTTTAGTTGCCTATGATTCCCTCCTTCCTCTCTCTTCCCCTTTTTAGCTGGTCGGATCCTGCCCTGTGCTTCCTCTGGAAGCCCCCTGGTCTGCTGGGGGGGCACCATGGAGGCAGCAGCTTTACCAGCTTCACACAGACTTAACCCAAACCCCTAATAAGGGGTTTGGAGGAAATCCATCTTGGGGAAGAAAACTTCAGCACTTCACCAGCTTCGTTTGATAGGCTGGGATTTAATCAAACCCCAGGATCTTCAGAGGTGCTCCTTGGATAAGTGGAAATCAGACAGAACATCTCAGCAGCCTTCTCCAGATTGTCATCTTCTCACACAACTGAGCTCTGCCAAACTCCCCCCACTTCTCGACTGGCAGGGAGGGGGCATCAGTGTCCCATCAGCACAGGCTGGGCTGTGCCCTCCCTGGTGATGACCACCGAGGGACACCTTTCCTGAGCATCAGCATCCCTGCAGGAGCAGAGGTAGGTCACCCACTGCTGAGCCTGATGGGGTGATGCAGATGATCCACATCCCCTGTGAACACACCACAGATGTTGATGAGCCCATCACATGCCCCAGTGCCCCCTGTGCACCCCCAGAATAAACCAGAGGTGTGCCTGCTCCATGCCCTGGGGCCCTGGCACAGCCACACCCATGGATCTTCAAAAAAAAAACCCGCTTGGGAGCAAGGAGGGTGCACCCCTGGGTCACAGAGAAGTGCTCGCCCTTCCTCCCACAGCTGGGCTCTGCCCATGCCTTTGCCCCCAGGGGTGCCCACAAAAGGGATGATGCTGCCAGAGTGATGCCCTGGCCATAGCACCCAGTCCTGCTCTGCAGGGTCCTGCCAGGGGTTTGGAACAGGTCAGCCTCTCCCTGCCCATCCCACAGCACCAGCTGGGCCTGAATTTCCAGCTCTTGCAGAACAAGTTCCCGGGTGGCTGCACCTGGAGCTGGCACTGTGCCGAGATGCCAGCGTGCCTGTCCGGTGCTGTGAGTGTGCAGGGGGCCTGTGAGGATGGCGATGGGGTTCAGCTGCCCAGGGCATGCCATGAGCTGTGGCAGACTTCCTGCTGCTGTCTGCAGGACAGGAATTGCTCGAGGGGTCACCTCCTTGCTCCCCAGCATGTCAGCACACAAATGTATCTGTTCCAACTCTCAACCCAGGCCTGCTGCCCAGGAGCATCTTCCCCCCCTTGTTGTCTCAAGGGAGTGGAGTTAAGACCCTGTGATGGCAAGAACAAGGATACAAGCTCATTCTAATGAGTTCTCTCCCCCATGTCCCTCTCCTCGGAGCCAGGGAAGTGACGCTGGGGAGGAACTTGGCTCCTCTTGTTTGTTATTACAGGATAAAGTTACCCTTTAAAGCAGAGCCAGTGCTGTCAGGGCTGCATACCATCCGGGAACATCGCTCCTTCCAGCGGCTCCACACACTTCTGGTTATTGTGCTCGCACGGAGCCAGCCCAGCCCCGGTCACAGCGAGGGGGATGCAGGTGGGGGGATCCAAAAAGGAGCCTCCAGGCTCTTTTCCCACCCTGGGATATTTGAGAGCAAAGGGAAAAGGCCTCTCTCCTCAGAGGAGGGCTTTTCTGATTCTGGGATATGTGGAAAAGAGGAGCAGAAAGCAAGGGCTGGGAGTAACGAAAGGGAAGGGGGAGCTGGATGTGGTTGGGGTGTTTTGGGGTTTCTCTTGTCTCCTGGGATGCTCACTCTGGCTCAGCTGGGTACCCTCTGGATAGGGCAGACTGCCGGTTGCCACTGTGCACAGGCTGGGAAGTGGTGTGCAGCTGGCACCCACCTTACCACTCCACAAGTCCAACCGCAGCTCAGCATCTCCTGGCACTGTGCAGATGGGAAGAGGGCTGGCTTCTCCTTTTGAGCTCCAGCCTCTGTCCCTGGGGGTCCCAAATCCAGGGGATCCCTCTCTCCTGTGAGCTGGCACCCCAGGAGACACCCCAGCACCCAAAGGCTTTGCAGACATGGGGGTTTCTCAGCAGCAGCCTGGCCATCCCAGGCCCACACTAGACCCTCTGGAGGTGGCTGGGGGCTTGCTCAGGGTTTGCCGCCCCACACTGAGCCATGACGTGCCTGTGGGGTGGAGGGGAAGGAAGCCGACCCGGTGGAGCCGAGCCAGGGAGAGCTTCCTGGCGGTGCTCTCCAGCCTCCAGTGCCTTCCGTGCTGCTGCAGATGGCTCCGGGTGGGATGGAAAGCAGGCAGAGGGCTGTGCAAGCCCTCCCCAGCCATTCCCCAGCCTGGCATCCACCGGCTCCGTGCCGCTCAGGAGGCAAACGCCAGCTGGGGCCCTGACACCGCCACCTCAGCGGGGTGTCGAGGGAAGCCTGACTCATCCCCAGCAGGAGAATCTGAGACTTGCACATGTAAACAGAGCTGGCCCTCGCATGCCAGGACATGTGACAGATGCAGGAGAGACCGGCTGGAGCCACAGCCTGGGGCTGGTGGCATTCACACATGTGCTAGAGGCATGAACAAGAGGCAGGAATGGGCCCTGCTCGGGAGCATCACTTGGTTGGGGAGGATGTGGCAGGATCCCTGCTATCGGCACATCCCCCCTCTGCTACCCCTACCCGCCCAGCAGCTTTTAGCATCAGGCTTTACTTCTGGTTTTCTATTTGACTACCACTGCTTTCCTCCAGGGACACCCTTCCCGGCACAAACCTGTTTGGACAACAGCCATGAGAGATAGAATAGGTGCAATGGTGGCCTCACCACCTCTGGAAGTATTCAAAAAAACTCATCGATGTGGCATCTGAGGGACATGGTTTAGTGATGGGCATGACAGTGCGGGGTTAATGGACTTGATGATCTTAGAGGTCTTTTGCAACCTAGATTCTATGAGAGCAAAATTCCTGAGATGCCACCCCACAGTGCCAGCTTTGGAAGCAGAGTGCAGATCGTGGTGTCAGGGGGTCTCCCTGCATGTTGTGCTGGGATGGAGAGAGCATGTCAGTGCTAGTGTGGGAGCGCAGAGGCTCCCCAAGTGCCTGTTCCATCTCAGGAGCAGGGATCACTCAGACACCTCCCAGTTATTCAATGCACTCTCCAGCACGTGATTTCCCTTGGGTTTAGATGTGCTGTGCTGTGGGCTCTGGGCTGGGAGAGCTGTAGGCCAGCAGGGAGAGGAGATATCACAGCCACTTCCTATCCTTGCTTACCCTGCGTAGCCAGTTTCATTTCCTTAATCCCCATCCCAGCATTTTCTTTGTTGTTTTCTTTGGAGGGGAGGGAGCTTTGCTGGAGGCTGGTGCTTGCTGCAGGAAGCACTTTCATGCTCTGGAAGACCAACGTGGGTGCCCACTGGCTGTTCCCAGATGGACTCACTCTGCTCTTGGGTGTAGGAGGTGCTGCTCACAGGGGGACAGGGACCCCACTTCAGCAGTGGAGTGGATCAGGGTATGTGTGGGATCCCCTGTGCTGCTTGGGAGGACTATATTTACATGCATTTGCATACAGCTCTGCCAAATTTGTAGGCTCAGCCCTGCCAAAACACCTCGTGCTCAGAATGGCCTTTTGCTCTCACATCCTTGCAGCACCAGCTTTGGGGCAACGTATTCCTACCTCAGCCAGCTTGATTGGCCAAGTTTTGCTTCACCTGGTGCAATATTGAATCCTCAGGCTGCTGAAACTCTGCTGTTGTCCAGCTGTGCCATGGTCCAGCTGTGCCAGTTGCCCTGCTACTTCTGCTGGGCTGAGCTGGTTTCTGGGCTTGCCCACAACTTCAGCCTTCCTGCTCAGTGTTGGACAATGCCAAGGGACTGTAGGAATCTTGTGAATCATGGATACTTTGGGAGTGATCCTGCGGGTGTGTGCATGAGCTGGTTCCTGCTGTGCTGAGGTGGGGATGGCTGCCTGGTTGCAGGAGGTGGAGTGATCCCAGGAGATGTTCAGCCCCACAGGCTGAGCTGGGATAGTGGTTGGAGATGCTGCCAGCCACCATCCCGGGCTGGAGAAGGGAGTTAGGAGCGGGGACAGCTGTCTGGTGGCCAGAGAGTCTGGACCAGTGCTGTTCTGCAGTTCCTTAACCTCCTGGCCCATTCTGGAGCTGGACTGGATGAAGTCACAGGCTGGATGTCCTGGCTCTGCTGCAAAGCCCTGACCCAGATATTGGATTGCTGGCCAGAATCTGGGAGAGCTGACCAGTACCAAGTGCTGGCCGACACTGAATAGGTTTGTGGCCGCTCTGGGGGTATCCTGTCCTCCCTTTTCCCAGCCCTGTGGGCAGGCAAAGTGCTGGGACATGCAATACTGCCCCATGGAAAAGGACAGGCTGGATCAGGGCTGTACCCCAGACTGCTGCTGCTGTGAGCTGGCCCCGAGTGTGTCGGGGAAGGTTTTCCAGCAGAGCTCAGAGGACCTGCTGGCACAGCCTTTCTGTGCTGCCGGCCAGTTCCCGAGCATGGCCAGGGCTCCGGTGAGTCAGCTGGAGCAGCAGCTCACATTGCTCATGCTGCATCAGCGCCGCCCTGGCTCCCTCAGCTCTTTCCCAGGTTGTGTTCCCCAAAAATGCGCAGCTGCAGGGATGCGGAGCTTGGTGCTGGGAAGCTGGGTGCTCATCTCCGAGGCGGTGGCAGGGATGGTGGCAGAGATGGTGGCAGGGATTGTGGCAGGGATATGGAGGCACCTCAGCTGCTCCTGGGGGTGGCGGCCGGGCTCTGAGTGCGCTCAGCACGCGGGGCTGTCCCGGTGCACGGCTTGGAGCCCTGGCCTGTGTGTGCTGCCTTGCTCCAGCGCTGAGCAGGAATGCTGAGCACGCAGCAGCTCCAGCCTGGAGCCAAGGGCTGGCCTCCAGCCCTCCAGAGAGAGGGGAGAGGAAGACGTGGCTCCAGGCCCAGCCTGCAGTGAGAAGAGCAATTTGGGCAGAGACCCGCGGTGCGGGGCTGCGCCGACGGCTCAGACCTTTCTCTGCACGGCGGCAGGCGGCTGCAGGCAGCTGGCACGGCTGCTGCTGAAGATGCCAGGAGGAGGGGAGTGTGCTTGGAGTGGTCTCGGGTCACCAGGCTCCGGAAAGGTGCGATCCTGTGCTGGGAGGAGCTCACTAATGCAAGCAGGTTCTCAAAGTGCCCTTGGGCTCAGGGACTCCTGCCTGCACCAATGCCCAGCTTCCCAACTGGATTGCTGGGAAGCCTCCTTCAGGGACACGAGGCCAGAAGTATCCATATCCATGCTGGAAGGGTTAGCCCAGGAGCAACCGTACCCGTAATGAAAGGATTAAACCAGGAGTATCCATCCATATCTATGCTGGCAAGATTAACCCAGGAGTATCCATATCCATAATGAAAGGGTTAAACCAAGATTATCTGCATCCATCCCAGGAGTATCCAAACCCATGCTGGGAGATTTAACTCCTGCCTGCCAGCAGGCACCATACCTCCATAAATCCAGGAGGGAGTTCTGGAGGGCAGGCAGGCCAGGGGTGCTGCCAGAACTGGGGCAGGAACCTGTCCTTGTTTTTGTTTGCCAAGCTGGTCCGTGCTGAGCAAGCTCCCAGAGCAGCCAGTGCGGTGTGCCAGCCCTGACCTTGGCACAGGGAGTTCTTGGCTCCACACCCCAGCCTGGCAGGGCAGGCAGGCGTGTGGCCGAGGGTGCAGTCCCTTCTCCTGCTTTCTGCAGGGATACAGCTGCTCCCCAGCAACAACCAGGAATCGGGTTTTACTTTGGGATGGTGGTGCATAGGTAAGTGGGATGTGGTGGTGTGGTCAATCTGTGGGTCAATACACCCCAGTTTTTTACTGAGAAGGTGGTCAAACCCTGGAACAGACTTCCTGGAGAGGCGGTTGATGTCCCAAGCATGTCAGTGCTTAAGAGGCATTTGGACAGTGCCCTTAATAAATGCTTTAACTTGGTGTCAGACCTAAAGTGTTCAGGCAGTTGGCCCCAATAATCCTTGGAGGTCACTGTCAACTGAAAATTTTCAGTGGTGGCACCATGCACAGGGTGTGGGTGGGATCCAGACCCCCACTCGATCCAGGTGGGATGATGGATCAAGTGATGACAGAGTGGCACAGTGGTGCTGACCACTCCAAGCACATGGTGGGTCACTCTAGTGGGACGGGGACAGTGTGGCACTGGGACCTGGCTTGAGAATGGATTGAGAGAAGCCCCAAGGAGAAGGACTTGGGGGTGTTGGTTGTACAAGAAGCTCAACATGACCTGGCTGTGTGTGCTGGCAGCCAAAAAGCCAAACATATGCTGGGGTTCATCCTCAGCAGCATGGGCAGCAGGTTGAAGGAGGGGGTTCTGCCCCTCTGCTCTGCTCTTCTCTGCTCTGCTGAGATCCCATCTGCAGCACTGCATCCAGTCTGAGGACTCCAAAATAAGGAGGATGTGGACCTGTTTGAGCAAGTCCAGAGGAGGCCACGAAGATGCTCAGAGGTCAGGAGCATCTCTGCTGTGGAGACAGGCTAAGGAAGTGGGGGTTGTTCAGCCTGGAGAAGAGAAGGCTCCAGGGAGACCTTAGAGTCCCTTCCAGTACCTAAAGGGGCTCCAAAAGACCTGAAGAGGGACTTCGGACAAGAGCATAGAGTGACAGAAAAAGGGGGAATGGCCTCCAAGTGACAGAGGGCAGGATTAGATTTGATATTAAGAAGAAATTCTTCCCTGTGAGGGTGGTGAGACCCTGGCACAGGTTGTCCAGAGAAGCTGTGGCTGCCTCATCCCTGGAAGTGTCCAAGACCAAATTGGATGAGGCTTGGAGTAACCTGGGATAGTGGAAGGAGTCCCTGCTCATGGCAAGGAGTTGAAACCAGATGGTCATTAAGGTGCCTTCCAACCCAAACCATTCTGGAATTCATCAACCACATGGCTTGGTGGATCCACCCTTGCAGTCTGTCCTTGTTGGCCTTTTGGCTTAGCTTTTCCCTGGTGGCCTCAGAACCTGCTGTCCCCTCTCCCATCTTTGCATCACTCCTCCTTCCCTGTAACCAGGCCAGCCTGGAGAACTGGGCTGAGAGCTGGGACACCCTGGTTGTCACTGAGCAACCTTGGCAGCAATGCTCTGCTCCTTGGTGTGGGCCCAGGAGAGTGAGAGTGGTGCAGTGATATCCTTGTCACTGATATTGCCCTGCTCCACTGGGCTCCAAGACCTGATGATGGTCTAATTAGTGTTTCTGCCTCACAGGGCTGGCAGGAGCAGTGCGCTGCCTCGTCCTTGCATGGAGGATGTCTCACCAGGACTGCAAAGGCATCAGTCCCATTTAAAACTGGGTCAGCTCAGTAGGATCTAGGACAGATAGGAGAAAGATGGTCTTGGGAGAAAGGAGAGGAGCAGGGTGCATCTCCCCAACAGGCATGTGGCTTCCTCACCCCTCCACCTTCAGGGATGCTCAGAGCTGTCAGGGTGTAGGAAGTGGCCTGGCAGTTGTGGAAGCAGCACGGTGTAACTGTGGCATCTCTTGGGTGACTGCCTGCATTTACACTGGGGCTGCCTGTCCCTTAGCTGGGGAAGCTGGGAGTGCTCCTCTGCTCCTTCCCCATGGAGGCTGTAAGCTGCTGGGATGGGGAATGTGGGTCAGTGCCAATGCTCTGCTCCCCCAGAGTGGACTTTATGACTGTCACAGGTCCGAGCATGGCTCAGTTGGATGGAGGAGCTGTGGGGGAAAGGCAGGGTGGGGTGCTGGGTGTCACAGAGCTGGGAGCAAGGACGTTTGGGTGTTCTCTCTGCCACCGACTGACCGCACAGCCTTGGTCGTGTCACTTCACTGCCGGAATGTGAAACATGCCCGGGATCTGTCAGGGAGCACTGAAGCCCGGGAGGCTGTGGTGGCCCTCGTGGGGGGCGCGGGGGGTGAGGGAGGAGGTGTTGCTCCAGCCATTGCTTCCCTGGCAGGGGGAGGCTGTGGGCGGCAGGACGGCAAACAGCCCGGGGCCAAGCAAGCCGGGCTGCCCCCCACTCTCCTTGCCCCGGGGCAGGTGGGATCCTGCTCCGGCTCACGGTGGGGCTGGTGGACCCCCGGGGAACGCTGATGGGCCGACGGTCCGGGACCCCCGCAGGGCCGTGCGGCGGTGGCAGTGCCGGTGTCGGGGGTGGCAGCGGTGGCGATGGCGGTGGCGGCAGCGGTGTCGGTCGCCTCGGGGAGGGAGGTGCTCCCGTCCATGCAGCTGCCATTGGCGCTGGCTGGGCCGTGGTTTCCTGCCGAAATCACATGGCTCCCGCGTTTCCATGGAGAGAGCCGGGGTGGGCGCTGCCAAGAGCCTGCACGAACTCCCCGCTTGCTCCCGTCCATGGGAGTGGAACAAAGGGGATGCACCGAGCCAGGCCCGCTTTCGCCCCGCGCCTCGTCCCCCGCCTCTCCTGGGACATGTGAGTGCCACCCGCACCTCCGCACCCCGCGGCCACGGGGGGGTCGGGGGGAGCGGGGTTGGTGGCCTTGGCAGGGCTACACCCTTGGGGGGCCACGTCGCCGCAAGCCACCGCCCGCCCGCGTCCCCTGTGCCGCCAGCCCCGGTGGGCGCCCCACGCCGCGCTGGGGTGTCCGGGCGCGGCGGAGGGCGGGGACCGGGACACGGACACGGGGCTCCGCTCCTCCGCCCCACTGCGGTTCCCTCCGCGCCCCGCGGCCGGGACCGTGGCCGGAGACGCCCGGAGAAGGAGCTGCCTGACAGTGGGATATCAGGGCGAGCACCCTCAATGTCAGCCGGTGCCCCCCGGACCCTGTCTGGGATGTATCAGCTTCTCCAGCCACTCTTTCTCTCCCGGGTTTGGGGTGACGCTGGTAGCCTGAACGGTGTTCTGCCCAAATCCCTCGGGACTCCAGGCAGGGGTACGGGCAGGGGTACGGCGGGCGAAGGGAAAGCTGCCCGTGCCCATATAGGGCCGTGCCCGAGTGCCTGCGGGACGCCAGAGCCCTGGATCCCGCCGGAGAGGCTGCAGCCATCTCCCCCATGCCACCCCTGCGCCCGGGCAGCACCCGAGTGGGCTCCTGCGGGACCTGGGTGCACCATGTCAGCTGGGTGCTGCCTCCTCCTCCCCTCCAGGGTGACGGAGGGAGGAATGCTCGGAGGAATTAATGAGACAGATCTCGCTTTGTTGCTGGCCCGATCCTCCTGTCTCCCAGCCCTTCCCAGCCTGCCAAGAAGTGCTCGGGAAGGCCTCGCACCATTAACCCTTCCCCTGCCGCACCTCCGGCCATCCCAGGGCGTGCAAACAGCCTTAGCGGGTTTTACCCTCGCCACATTCCCAGAGGAGACTCCCGAGGGCACTGGGAAGTCCTGACTGCCCTATAAACCCCATGACTCCCATCTCCTGGCTGGTGGCCTCGCTGCGTCCCGCTGGCAGGGCTGGGAAGTTCGGCTGTGACGCCGCGCAAAATCCAGCAGTACAGGGCTTGTCACCAGCTTGTCACCAGCAGCGTTGCCTCCTCTCGGCTCATGGGGGTCTCCAGTGCATTGCCACAGCCCCCTGGGTGGAGAGGAGCTGTGGTGGCGTGGGGGTATCCCTGGCGTGGTGGTGGCTGAGTCCCCATGGGGGACATGGCGTGATGGGGTTGAGCATGGAAACGGGGGCAGCAGTGGACATGGCAGTGATGGGGGATGCTGGGGTGGGCAGCTGAGAGGTTTTGGGGTGCAACTAGGGTAACTGTTGATCTGCAGTGAGGACAGTGGTGAGGACATGGGTATCTCTTCCCAAGCCTTGCTGAGCCTCCTGGCTGGAGCTGCTGCTTTGCCCAGGATTCTGCAGGCTGGGTTGCAGCAGGGTGCCTGGGATGGGCATTGTCCAGTGCTGGCTGGACGGGAGGAGCTGGATGGGCATAGGGTGTCCCCCAGGAATGCCACCAGGCTGGGCTCCAGATTGTGCCCGTGGCTGAGGCTCAGGGGGTGCACTGGAGCTCCTGCCATGGCACTGACCTAAAGGACAGGACCCTGGGAAATCCATGGCAGGCAGGGAGCAGCTGGCATTTGAGATCCCCAGGGCACAGTGAAGGCAGCCCAAGCCCTGGCTTTGCGTGGGCTGAGGCCAGTGCCGGGCTGGGACGAGCTCCCCGCCGCGTGCTTTGGGGTTATTTATAGGGCTGCCATTTATATCGCTTCTATTTCTGCTGCTGTGTGGGGACGAGGCGAGGAAGCGAGGGGGGAGGGCTCGAGTCTGCCACCGCCCCGTGCCCGGCCCCTCCAGGAAGGGATGCTGCCGACTGGCACTGGGGCCCGCCTGGCTGGGGTAACGCCTGGCTTGGCACAAGGGCTGGTCCTTCTCCAGCCCTCAGGTCGTCCGCCTTGTGGAAAAAACTCTGCCGTGGGCTCCCAGAATTTTTTGGAGTTGGCTTTGCCAGTTTTAGCAGAAAGTAAAGTCCGAGAAGTAGCACTGTGGTGGGGATGACCACCTGCAGCTCTAGGACCAGCTGTCCCAGCCCAGGACAAGTCACTTGGTCACTCACTGTGGTTCTCCTTCAAACCATGGCTGTGTGTCTTCTTGCCAAAACTGTCATCTCCTGCCCTCTCCGAGGTCTCCCCCATGGCTAGGAGCTTTTTGGCCCCTCACCAGGCTGGTGCTGATTTCAACTCCAGAAACCTTTTTGGCCAGCCATGACTTTTGACACTGACTGAGGCTGGCCTATGCCCTTTCCTGTCAGGTTTCCAGCTGTGGTGACATTCCCAGCCTCAAGGATGTCTGTGGCTGGGGAGTATTTGTCCAAAACAGCCTGAAGTAGCTTCTTCATCACCTTGGCCTTTGGTGCTGGTGCCACCAAGGCAGCATCGTGTTAGGGCTGGTGATTTTTCCAGGGGCTGGGTGGGCTCAGCCTCAGTGCTGGTGCTTCCTGGGACAGCAGGGAGAAGCTGGAGAATTTCCCTAGGACTCTGCTGGCAGGACGTGGGATCTATGGGAAGCTGATCTTCTATCCCATGGAGGAAGTGGGAATAACCTCCTGGATTTTTCTGCCTGTGCACAAACCGGCCGTGGCTGTATGTGTGTGTCCAAGCATGGCTGCACACAGAGTGTTTTGTTTGCATGTTCAGCTGTTGTGGTTGGGGTGGGGATGCCCAGGGTGGCTCCCGAGGCCTGGTGAGAAGATAGAAAGGGACACCCTCAAAAAGGGAGCACCTGGGGCGTTACACCCACATTCCTGCTATGGAGGAGGGACTGAGGCAGTCACCCTGGCTGGTTGAGCTGAGTCAGAGTGGTGAATATCCAGGGAAGCCCCCTGAGTTGGAGAGTCACATGGAGATGTCCCCTTCCTTGCACCCACTCCCTATCCCCAGCCAAGCCAGGAACAGGGACTCATTTAACTCAATTACCACCCTGGCGCTGCTGGCATGACTTGTGCCCTTCCTCTGCCCGCCCTTGGCAAAGTGTCCTGAGCTGTCAAGCCCCGCCAAGTGCCATGCAGGGTGCTGTGAGGTGCTCAGAGGGCATGGCTGATGTGACGTGTCCTCTGGCGTCCTCTGCCACTGTTGGGAGTGCCTGACCCTGGCTTCTGCCTGCTCCTGGTGGTCTCCCCAAGGGTGATGCCCAGGATGGTGCCATGCCAGGCACCTCACCCGTGTGTCAGCTGCCACACAGATCCCTCCAGGACTGCAGGCTGTGGAGAGGCAGAGTTCCCCGCAAGCAGCACAGCCTGGCTGCCACCCCTTCGCGAGGGAAGCCTGGAAGTCCCCTCACTCTGCATGGCACCGGGGAACGCCCCTCCCGCGGCTGGAGCTCCCTCCAGCTTTAGCGTGGCTTTGTCATTAACCTTTAATGAGAACAAACAAGCTGGCATGGGCCGGCGCTGCGGGCGCGCTGCCTGGCCGTGTGCCGGGCACTGGCTCCGCACGGCTGCCAGCGCGGCGCAGGCTTTGCACAAGGATGGTCAGAGCCGGGGCGGTGCCGGCAGTGATGCCATTCCCTGGGGAGAAGCAGCACGGGGTGAAAAGCCGGCTGGTGGCCGCTGCCCACGGCAGCCGCCAGGATGGGACTCTGCCCATCGGCGGGGAGAGCCGGGGGGATGCATCGCGTCCAGGCGAGGTAGGAGACGTGGTCTTCATGCAGGCTCTGGAAGGCTGGGGTGGAGATGGGCTTTGCAGCATGCTGGGCTGCTGGCTCCCCCGGGCCCGTGGCAATGGCATGGAGGCTGCAGGCCAGTGGGCGCCTGGGATGCTTTTTCTTTGGGTGCTTTTCAGAACCAGCCCAGTCTCATCAGCTTTTTTCCCAACTGCTCTCCCTATGTGGCTGATGCTGTGCACCCACCCAGGCACCCACCTGGGCACTGGGACCTGAAGGTGCCCCGGGTCACAGCACTCTCTGGGCGACACCGCTGCAACTCCAGCTCTGCAGGCCTGGCTGTGGCTGCCTGCAGAGCCACGTGTGGGTGCTCAGAGTGGGAGGGCAGCCATGCCACCCTGTGTGGGAGCCCCTGGTGCTTCTTGTCCCCTGCGAGACCTGCAGGGAGGGTACCTGCTCTGGGCTGGGGAAGCAATCCCACAACAGGCTCACTCTCTGGGGGACGCGTTAACTTTGTGGGAGGACCTCATATCTGCAAGGACCCCCAAGACTCTGTCCCAGTGCTTTTCCTCCTGAACCTGTCCTGACCTTGCTCTAAAATCAGCAGCAAACAGGAAAGGAGCCTGGGAGGGAGGTGTTTCTTCCTGCTCCAGTGACGTGGTGAGGGCAGCTGATCCCAGCCTGGATAGAGCTGGCTGCTCCAGCCTCTGTCCGACCTGGAGGGGGGTGCCAGGCTTGGGTATTCCCAGGACCAGGAGCTGTGCAGGGACCTACAGCACTGGAGCATGGTGACATCTGTGCCACAGAGTCTCCTGGTTGTTTAGGGCACTAAACAGGGAGTTGTAGGCCTGAGAGGTGCTGCTGGCTGCTGGGATTGGCATGGAGGGCAAGTGGGTCTGCCACACTGCCCCGGGAGAGCTGGACCCCCATGGGAAGCAGGACACACATTCCCACATGGGAATTGCACCCAGCATCTTTGGAGAGCCCTGTGAGGAAGCCCTGGCTGAAGAGAGCTCCTCCAAGGCTTTGGAGACTCAGGATATATAGTAGGGGCTTTTGAGCAAGGAAACCCTTTTCCCAGTGGTTCCTGGGTCTTGGAGGGTGCCCACAGGCATGCCACGGGATTGCATGCTGTGGGAAGCCTACAGCAAACCCACGGTGGTTTTATATAGACATAAATATAACTATATATATATTTATTATATTTGTATATACTTATATTTAAACCCAAGCAATGCAGAAGCAAGCGGCAGTGGTGTAAGCGTCAGCTGCCCACGGCTTTGTGCCTGCCCGCAGTGGAGCCGGCAGGGATGGGGGCTGTGCGTCTCCCACCCAGCCTCGGGGACTGGAGCAGCTCAGGGCCAGCGGTGCGTTCGGCAGGGCGGGGNGGGGGGGGAGTTTGCAGTGTGTTCCCTTCCCTTCCGCCTGTGCCTCAGTTTCCTTATTGGTGGGGTGGGGAGGGAAAGATAGGGACCGAACTGTGCTGTGCTCCGGGAGTAGCCGGTGCTGGTGGGGCCTCTTCCCTCCAAGGGTGTCAGGCATCCTCCCGTGTCCTCCCATCCTCCGTCCCCCTTGAGTCACGCCGGGGCTGCGGCGCTGGGCAGTGATGTCAGCCCGCGGGCAGGGGAAGCGGGGGAGGAGACTACTGCCCGGGGGGAGCCCTCGGGCCACGGCCCCCGCACTCGAGCCGACAGACGGACGGAGGGACGGCATGAGAGAGCAACAACCACCCGGGACACTGAGCCCAGCCCGAGGGGGATGTGCTGCCGCAGCACGCCATGAATGGCAAAGCGAAAGGTACCGAGCACCGGCAGCACCAGGCTCCCAGGCAAACGGCGATAATCTGGGGACTCCCAGCTGTTTGAGGCTCCCGGGGTGACGTGGCTGGGCTCAGGCGGGGTTTTTTGGGGTGAGAAATTTTCTTGGGAGGAAAGCTCTCCCTGATAGGGACAGCAAGGACATATGCACCTGCCACCTGCAAGGGGCACGGTTGTCACCGCGGGTTGCACGAGGGGTGTCAGGACAGGGTGTCCGTGCAGGGTAGGACCCCCTGGCTGCTTGATGTTGCTGTTGCCCACACTGAGATCCAGGCTCTGTGTCCCAAGGCAGGAGAGGGGCCACAGCTGCCAGCTGCTCCGGGGTGATGCACCCCCGATGCCACGGCAGCCCCCGATGCCATAGCAGCACAGTTTTCCTCGGCAAACTGGTTTTTCCCTGCTCGTGCCCCCGTGTCTGATGAGGACGAACAGAGCCCACCTCCCATGTCGAGCATCCCTGGCATGGTGGCCCCAGGGGACCTTGGCAGAATGGAGGGCCTTGGGGCTGATTTTGTGCACTTGGACCAAATTGTCTGGGCAGGATTTGTGGGGGCAGCTACTGGTACCCAACAGAGCACCCTGGAGATGAGAAGGTCAGGGGGAAGGTGACATGTGGGACCTCCACAAGGTTATGGCAATCCCAGAAGGATCCTTCTAGAGGATCCCAGAACCTCTTGAGAGTGATCACAGCCCACTTAGGAGTGGAGTCTGGTGCCCATGGCCAGGATGCAGCCCCATCTTACGGGGTACAGAGATGAGCGGTGTCTGTGGGATCCTGGCTGGGTGCTTGGTTTGTGCCTTTGGTGGTGGGGGACTTCACCAGGACCATGGTGGTGATGGGCTGATTCCCAGGAGCCATCCTAGAGAACATGTTGGGCCTGAGCTTTCCAGCCCCTGGGAACCCTCCTGCCCCAGTGGTGGCCACTCTCCTGGTCACAGTTTGGGTTTGTTTCTCCCTCTGGCTGGAGGCAGGGAGCCCATGGGATGAGTGGCGGGGTCGGGGGCTGTGAGCCCCCCCGAGGAACTGGCTGTGAGTGTCTGCCTGTGCCGTGCCCTGCCCTTCCGCAGGGATACTCCGCGGGGTAAATAAGCACTTCCTCCAATTCTTCCCATTTGCAGCTCCTTCCCTTTCCTGCCGCCCTCCCACTTGGCCCAAGGAGCCAGCAGCCTCCAGTGGCCGCAGGGGCGGATATCAGAGCCGTGCCCCTACTGCCATGGGGCCGAGAGCACCCAGCACCCATCCAACCCAAACTGTCGAGAGCAGCCAGCACCCCAACAACCCCACCGCCATTCCCTGTTCCGGTGGGGCTGTGACCTTACGGCTGGGACTTTCTCTCCGGCTGAGTCACGGGAGCCGGGATGCCATTCACTGACTCATCTGATTCCCAAAAGCCCCCAATCCCTCTCCTTGCCCAGCACGAGGAGGAGCCGGGGGTGTCCTGCCTTCCTGGAGGAGAGGCAGAACATGGAGAGGTCAGGGAAGAGGCGGCTCCCAGGCTCCTTGTGACCAAGGCGGCATGACTTCGGTCCCGGATGCTCCCATCCCCTGTGCTGAGGGGGGATGAGGAGCGATGGGAGGGAAGAACAGCTCCAGCCCACGCTGGGAGCCGGCCAAGGGCCGTCCCGGGGCCGGAAGGGGCCGGCGGGGGCCGGGGTACGTGCCTGGGTTGGGGCAGCGGGGCCACAGCTGTGCAAACACGGATGCAGCGGCTGCTCCGGGGGGAGCCGAGCCAGCGGGCCGAGTTCACAGGCTCCCGAGGTCATCCCCGCCAGGCGCCCGAGTTTCACCCAAAGGTGCTGGGGCGGGGCGTGGCTGGACCCCCCTCTTGCCCCAGACACCACGGGCAGGACGGATGGTCCTGCGGCCATCGTGGCCTCCCCCACTGGGTGACATTGGTGCCCTGCTGTGCCCCGGGATGGCCGCAGTGCCATCAGTGCGGGCACCACAGCCCAGCTCCTCCTGGGGAAGCCCCTTGGGTGCTCTAGGTGCTGCTGGCTGGTCCTGGGTGTCTTCCCCAAGGTGAGGGGTGCCGGAGACGGCTGGGTTGGTCACCCTGGGATTTGGTGGCCTTCAGTGAGTGACATCCCTGGAGGTGCTGGTCAGAGCACCCCCAGCTCCCAGGGCTGCAGGGCTGGGGACTCAGGGGGAGCCAGTTTGGGGCGTCTCCGACCAGGGCAGTGTTGATAAACCCGCCGGAGCGACCTGAGGCTGGTGTCTGAGTGTCGGAAACAGAAACCAGCTGGGACCAACCCAGCCGGTCGGACTGCCCCCTCCGCTGCTCAGACCAGCATTCTTGGGATCCCAATCATCTCCAAAGCACCGGGCGTCGAGAGAGGAGCCGGCGGCCGGGCTGGAGAGCCCCGGGGTGGGCTCCAGCACCCCGCGCTGTGCTGCCTGTCCAGCCGTTCGCTGCCCTTTTGGCCACTGCCCGCGGGCAGTGTTGGCCGAGGACGGACAGACGGACACACTCCCAGGATTGCATTTCCTACGCTGGGAGAGCTGGAGGCAGTCTGTGGCGCAGAAAAGGTGAAAAGCTTGGTCGGGAGGCAGGTTTGTTAGCACTGAGCCCTAACTAAGGGCAGGGGGCGGTGGGGCTTGCTGGGACTGAACCTTTGGGGCACGACCTCTCCTGCTCAGGAGAGAGAAAGGATGTGCTTGGGGCTTTAGCCCATGGCAGGCACACGAGTGTGCCAGTGCTCTGCTGGTGCCAGCCTCATGGTAAGCCTGGCGTGGGGCTCGCCAGCCTGGGCGAGATGCGGTGCCCGGTGGTCCCTTCCAAGTGTGCTCCAGGCTCTGCTCCCTGCAGGGGCTGGCTGTGCTGCTGGTACCAGGTACTTCTTATCTTGGTAATGTCAGGAATGCACTATGCTGGGGATTTTTCCTCCTCTGTGAGCCAAGCCCAAGCGTGCCAGGAACAGAGACCCCACACCCTGCCTGCTCTGCCTCATGCAGCTCTTCGGCACCCGGCTGGCTGCCTACTGGTGCTGGGCTGGAGCATCCTTGGGGCTCCTGGAGCATCACTCCTGCAGAGCAGGGATATGATGTCCCTCTCCTCCAAGGGGGTTTGGGGTCCTGGCACAGGATGTGGGTTGCAGGGTGCCAGGCCTGGGGACGCAGGGTGCCATGGTGCATTGTGGTGGATGTTTGGGGAGAGCTGGGCCCAGGGCTGGAGCGCAGGGATGTGGTCCTGTCAGCAGCCACTGCTCCCTGTGCCAGTGAGGGAGCCTGCAGTGCTTTGGAGCAGGACTCAGCTCGGCACAAGTGGCTGCTGGAGCCTCTGCAGTGCCTGGGCAAGTGGCTGGGGATTGCTCTGACTGCTGGGGAGTTGTTGTACTGGGGCATCGGTCCCCTCCAGCACACCCAGCATCCTTCTCTGCTCCCATGCCTCCAACATCCCCCTCCCCTTGCTTCTTACAGCATCCTTCTCTCCTCTGACACCCTCAGGGTCCTTCCCCAGTGCAGGCTCCTGCATGGGGAACTCCCTTTAGAGGTCCCTCTGTGCCCCAAAAAGGCAACATGGGCTGGAGAAGGATGGGCTGGCAGGATCATCCTCACCTTGAGCTGGGACCTGCCCCACACATGGAGAGCCTTGTCCTAGGGGTGGTGGGTGCTCTCCCTATAAATGAGCTGCTGTAGCACCCAGCTGGGAAGCAAGCACCAGTGCCACAGGCCCTCGTCGCTCCATGGGGAGCAGATTAAAGAGCCCTGCAAAGGGTAATCTGCAGGTCAGATGGCCTGACAGGGATTACAGCTCTTCGTAATGAGCTTAATTGGGACAGTGTTGTCCTGGAAAATGGAGGGACTGGCACCCAGATAACTGTGTCCGTGGGACCCGCCGAGTGGCTCCGTGGTCTGGGCTGGGACACACGTCCCAAGGGGAAACCAGATGGACCTGCTGCCTCCTGGTTCCACTGGGATAGAGGTGAGTGGTGGTGGTTAGCTTTGACTGCAAATGGCTCTGGCACATCCTGGGTGCTGCAAATCCCTGGCCCCAGCCTGACGTGCGGGGTGGCGAGGGGCACCGTGCCGGGGGGATGCCCACTGGTGGCTGCATGTGTGTGAGCTGTGTGGGACCAGGCAGAGCCAGGGTCCTGGGCACAGGGAAAGACTGGAGATGGTGGCAGAAGCCCCAGCAGTGCCTGTGTCCCTGTGCTGTTCACTGTCAGCCATGCTGGAGACAGGAGGAAAGGCAGAGTGAACCCCTTAGGATGTAAGGAGGTGGCTCTGGCTCAGTCTGTCTGCCAAGGAAGCTGTGCTTCCCTAGGGTCCTGCCTGGCCTCCCCTGCTGGGGTGGGGGATTGCTGGCACTGTGTGGGCTCATCCCCAGCAGCTCCCACAGCTCTGCTCATGGCTGGCAGGGACAGAGGGATTGACCTGCCATCCGTGATGGCCAGAATGAAGTGGAGCATCCTGTATCCTGCTCCTCTGTGGCTGCCCTGTGCGCTGGGCTCCTCCCTGTGCACAGCTGGCACTGCTGGAGGTGGCAGGGCCAGGAGCCCTGTTCTCCCCTGCTCTTGCCTTGTCTTTTGGGATGTCCTCCCTGAGCCCCAGCCCCAGCCAGGGCTACAGGCATGGTTCCTGTGACATGGAGTGGCAGCCAGGTCCAGGCCCTGAGACTCAGAAATCTGTTCCATCCCTGGCTGGCATCAGCTGCACTGGCTGTGGTGGGGACAGGCAGGTCCTGGCAGTGGTTTCAAGGCTCCTGACACTGTCACTTCTAGGAGCAGAGGGCAGGGGTGCAGCAGCCATGGGACTGGACATGTGTGGCCTGCACGGACTTTCCAGGCCCTGGCAGGGAATGGCTCAGCCTTTTCTTCCCCGATGCAGAGCTCCTGGCAAAGCTGGGAACTTTCCAAAGTGCTTTGTTGTCCTTGGGTTTCCCTCCTGGTTGCTGGAGCGAGCGGAAGCAAGCGAGGAGACAGCGAAGGGCTGGGCAGCTGGGTCCAGCCCTGTGCCTTTCCTGCCCCTGCAGCAGGGTGGCACGGGTGGCAGTGGACATGGGACGAGGTGGGGTTCAAGAGGAGGTGTCTGGGCTTGGGCACCGCGTGGAGTTTGCCTTGGACACATCTGGGAAAGGCCATGGTAGGCACTGGGCATTAGCCCCTTTCTGTGACTCCCACAGGGCCAAGCTGGGACACGTCTGTCTGGGTGTGCCCACTGAGAGCTCACAGTGCCCAGAACCCTGCTTCGCTGGGGCCAGCATGAGATCTGTGTTCTGGTGCCACCGAGAATGTTCTCGGACTGAGAGAGTGGGAAGTCTCCCAAGCCATGGTCCATGGGTGCCATTCTCAGTTCTGGTGGCAGTCCTGCCTGCATGTGTGTCCTCACCCCGCTGCTGGTGACCCTGCTGTGTCATTGTCCCCAGGGCGGCCCTCCAGGTCACACTCAACGATGTCACTGTCTGTGCGCCCGCAGCGCCGAGTCCTCGTCACCAAGATCAATAGGAGCCAGTCCTTCGCCGGAGTGAACTCATCGGCCGACCGGCCCTTCAGGTAAGAGATGGGTGCTCACGCTGCCTGCCACCAGGGACAAGGACAGGGACAGGCTTGGGCTTTGTGGTGGGACCTGCTGGGCATCCTGAGGCTCCTTCCCATCCAGCTGTCCCAGCATTTCCCTCAGGGACCTTTTTGGTAGCCAGGGGCTGTTGCACAGGGGGCTGCAGGGAACCCTAAGGCCACATGGGAGACAGAGCCCATTGTCCCAACCTTCTGCAAATGCTGTACCCCAGGTGGGATGAGGACCCTGCAGCCCTGTAGCTGCTGCCCCCAGAGCATGGAGGGGGCAGGTGTAGCTCACCCTATTCTTTAACCAGCTCTTAAGAGCTTCCCTGGGACCATCTCATAATGTTTAATGGGTGCGGTAGAGCTGGGGTGACTTGAAGTGTCTTCGTGGCCTTGACATCCTGCGGCAGCTGGTTTCAGGGCTCAGTGCTGGTGTGAATCAGGGTTTCCTCAGGGTCACCTCAAACCTATCTTTTCAAAAGTTTCACCAGCTGCCCCCCAGCTGCAGTGTGAGGAGCAGCTGTTCCCTGCTCCATCCTCTCCAGTCACTAGTGATGTTATGGTCCCTTCATACCCTTCCTGCTCCTCTCTGCTGAGCCTCCCCATGTGCTGCACTTCCCCTCCATCCCCCTCTGCACCATCCCTAGCTCCTGGCTTCCCCCTCACAGGTAGTTCTTGGGTTCCAGGCAGAGCCTCTCTGTGCTCTGGCCTCCTGCCCTGCTCAACTTTGTCCCCAAGTCCTGTCCAGCCTCTGGGCCAAGTGACACTTTCCAGGTCACCAGCACATCACTGGATTTGTGGGTGCCAGAGGGGGCCCCTTAGAGACAGAGAAGAGGGAGGACTTTTAGATGCCTGCAGGCAAGTGGTTGCTGGGGAGATGCTTATAGGAGATGCCTCCAGGGACCCTGGAGGATGGGAATGGGGAGGAATGGTGGAAATTAGGCGCTTACCCATCGCTTGGGAGGAGGCCAAGACATTCATTTCCCCACTGATGATTCGGGGAAGTCTTTTTGTCACTTCTGTGAAGAGCAGCACAGGATGGGAGGTACAGCCTGAGGCTGGGAAATGAGGAGCCCATGGTGTCTCCTGGGCACCGGTGGCAGGATGATGCTTTGGAAGGAGGAAGGGAAGAGCCGGTCCGAGCGAGGCGTTGCTCGCTGGGCTGGGGAGTGACTCCATTGCACAAGGCAGGAAGGGTGGCGTTCGGGTCCCGGCGCTGCGCCGGCATCCTGCGGGTTGGCCGGGGGAGGCAGCTCCATCCAGCAGGTTTGGTGACATCTGGAGAGGCACAGCATCAGTGAGGATGTCCCCTGTGTCGCTGTGCTGTGTGATGAGGTGACAGGGCGGCTGGACCCCAGGGTGCTCCTGTGCTGGATTGGGATCCTTGCCTGATCCTGAAAGCACAAGGTGGCAAATTTCACCCTGCCACAGTGCTCAGAGAGCACCCCTATGGCCCTGGCAACCAGAGTGCTGGAGATGGAGCCCAGCATGGCCCCTTTGGAGGGCAACCAGGGCTGGAGATGTCCCCAGAGGCATTCCAGGAATTTAGTCTGACTCCATATGGTGCTATCTCTGCCTTGGCTCCCCCCAGCTGGCACCAGAGACCCTCCACCTCTGCAGAGGCTACACTACAGCCAAACTCTTGGATCCCACTTGGACATTGTTGCCTCCCTGCTCTTCTCCATCTCCACATTGGCGGGTTTCTCTTTTTCTTTCCCATGGTTTTGGGGCAGCCAAATGCATTGCCAGGGGGCTGCAGGCATGTGGTGCAGGCAGTGCTGCCCAGTCTCATGGCTCTGTGCCTTCCAGCCCTGCTGGACACTTAGAGTGGCTGCCGGGGAGTCCTGGGAGGGGCAGGCAGGTCCCAGTGGACCTGGCCTCCATCCAGAGATCACCCTTGTCTCCAGACAGGCCAGCTGGGGCATCCAGAAGGACCCTGGTGCTGTGTGCTGATCCCAGCCTCTCTCCCCAGGAATCTCTCAGCTTTCACCCCCACCGTCTCCCGCAAGACTGGCTCCAGGGTCAGTAGGATGTTCTCAATGTCCCACAAGTCCCCACCACCCAAGGTGCCTCAGCCCAACCGCCTGGACGAGGTGTATGAAGCTCTCAAGAAGGGCCTGACGTAAGTGCTGGGTGGATGGAGGCAGGGAGCTCCTGAGGGGCATGGGGACAGCTTGTGACATGGGTTGGGCCTTGCAGCTCTCTGCTCTCACGAGGCATGGACATGCCAGGTCTTTTGAGCACGTTGCCTTGGGGTCCCAGATTGTGTGAGGTCCCACATCCCACCACATCCCATGTAGAGGCATATATGGGTTCCCACACCTGGGTCCTGGAACAGGGAGTGGGGATGTATTGCCACATGTGCTGGGTTGGTGTGGGCTGTGGGGAGGAGCCTTGGACACAGTGTCCCAACCTGACCCCCATGGTGTGGTTGCCCCCAGAGCCTACCTGGAGGTGCACCAGCTGGAACTGGAGAAGCTCAGCACACAGATCCGTGAGTCCAAGAGGAATTCACGCCTGGTGAGTGCCGCTTGGGAAGAGAAGAGCCTTATGGGGAGCGGTGCTTTGGGTAGACAGCTGGGGTTGTGGGCACAGCTGGGGCAACTCATGGTCCATCTGTGCCTGGGGTAGAGCCTGTTTTTGTGGGGTTGTAGGGGCCAGCCCAGGCTCTGGTGTTGGGGCTCCTGTCCCTCTGTCGTGCACTGTCCAGCCCCGGCTGGGTGCTGCATGTCCCACTGCTGTGCTATGGGTGGTGGGTGCCATGTGCTGGGTCTTCTTTGGGTGGGCAGAGCTGGCTTTGTTCTACGTCTTATCCCTCTCATCTCTCCTCCAGGGCTTTCTCTACGATCTGGATAAGGTAAGCGGGATCAGTGTCTCATCCCCCTTGTATTCCCCTTCCTTGTGCCTGGGATGTGCTACTGCCAGCCCTGCTCCGCTAGCACTGCCCTGCTGCCTTGTCCTCTGGGAAGGAGAGGGACTGGGGCTCTGTGGGCAGGGTGGACCAAGGCTGGGGATAAGGAGATATAGTCTTGTAACCCCTTTCAGCAAACAAAAGCTGTTGTTAGGGAGTGCAGGGCTTGGGTTAGCTCAGAGGCTGGGAAAAAAAGCACCTTGGAGCCTGGCTTGGCTCCTGGAGGACCTTCTGGAGCAGGGGAGTCTGGAGGAGGCTGCAGTACATGGATGCTGCCCACTGGCTGCCACCCTACAGCTCCCAGGCAGGGCTGGTGACCAGGACCCACCCCAGCCTCAGTGCAGGGGACACAGAGGGTACATCCTGACCTGTGGCTCCTCCACAGAGGAGCTGCACTGCCGCTCACACCATCTTCTCTGCTTTTCCAGCAAGTGAAGTCAATCGAGCGCTTCCTGCGTCGCCTGGAGTTTCATGCCAGCAAGGTGAGAGCTGGGGCAGTGCTGGGGTGGCTGTGCTGTCCCCAGCTTTGCCCCTCACTGCAGCTTGGGCCTGTCCTTGCAGATAGATGAACTGTATGAGGCTTACTGCATCCAGCGGCGGCTCCGTGATGGAGCCCACAACATGGTCAAGGCTTACAGCACGGGCTCGCCGGGCAGCCGGGAGGCACGCGAGAGCCTGGCCGAGGCCAGCAAGGGCTACAAGGAGTACACGGAGGTGAGGCAGCTGGCTGGGTTGGGCTGGCAGGGTGCTGAGTCCATGGGTGGCTGCTGATGGGTCCTGTCCATCTGTCTGTCTGTTCCCAGAACATGTGTCTGTTGGAGAATGAGCTGGAGAGCCAGCTGGGCGAGTTCCACGTCCGGATGAAAGGTACCATGTCCTGCTCCATCCCTGTTCCGCTGCCTGCCTGCCTGCCTGCTGCCTGCTGACGCCCCTCTGCCTTCTCTTGCAGGACTGGCAGGCTTTGCCCGGCTTTGTGCTGGTGACCAGTATGAGGTTGGTGGGACCATATGGGTTGGGTTCTGCTCTTCCTTTGCCCTGTTGTCCTTGGGGTGTCTCAGGGGTGTAGGTGGGTGCTGGCGTGGAGGGCATGTTGCAGGGTGGTGGTGGGTGGCATGGGTCCATGGCCATGCCTGGGGAAGTACGGAGGGCACCCATCACCCTGGGGTCATGTCTCCCCCATACCCACACCTCTGCATCCCCAGATCTTCATGAAGTACGGACGGCAGCGGTGGAAGCTGCGAGGGCGCATTGAGGTGAACAGCAAGCAGGTGTGGGACAGCGAGGAAATGGTTTTCTTGCCCCTCATCACTGAGTTCCTCTCCATCAAGGTACGGTGCAGAAAAGAGCAGGGATGGGTGGGACAGCTATCCTCCTCCATCATAGTCATTTAGGTCAGAAAAGACCTCTGTGCTCATCGACTCCAACTCTTATTCCAGCACTGCCAATCCCACGATTAAACTGTGTCCCCAAGTGCCACATCCACATGTTTTTTGAGCACTTTCAGAGATGGTGATTCCACTAATTCCCTGGGCTTCCCTCCAGCAACTCACCTAAACCTCACCCTCACTGGCCCATGGCTTTATCTCCTCCTTTCCTTCCTTTCCTTCTCCAGGTGACGGAGCTAAAGAGCCTGGCCAACCATGTTGTGGTGGGCAATGTGTCCTGTGAGACCAAGGACCTCTTTGCGGCTCTGCCCCAGGTAGTGGCTGTGGATATCAACGACCTGGGTACCCTCAAACTCAGCCTGGAGGTGACCTGGAAGTGAGTACCTCAGCAGGCATTGCTGGTGGCACATGGCAGTGCTGGGGATGCCCAGCATGGAATGGCAAGAGATGACCTGCCCCAGGCCGTCTCCTATCCCAAAACTGGGCTGTAATTATGGAAAACCAGAGCTGGACTGGAGGGGGGTGCTAGTGTCTTGAGAACCCCCCAGGCTGGTGCACACCCCTCACCTCCCTGCTGTCCTCCCCAGCCCCTTCGACAAGGACGACCAGCCCTCAGCAGCCAGCACTGTCAACAAGGCTTCCACAGTGAACAAGAGGTTCTCCACCTACAACCAGAGTCCTCCTGACACGCCGTCCCTGCGGGAACAGGCATTCTATGTAAGTGTGGACCAGGCAGGGCTGCTCAGGAGGCATGGCCAGTGGAGGGATCCACACAGGGATGTGCCTAGGCAACGTCTCAGAGGGTGGCACAGCTCAGGGATGGGTAGGCAGCTCCTTCTTCTCCAGCCATCCCACCAGGACTCCCCAGTACCGGCACCTGCTCCTCCCTCCCACGTTCACAGCTCCTCTTCTCTCTGCCCAAGAGCCCAGAGCGGGCGGCTGACAAGCGTGGTTGGTCCTTGCTGGACATCTTTCGGGAGACACTCTTCGAGAAGCTGTCTCAGAGCTGCTCCTGCGGCGATGTCTCCTCGGCCGAGCTCGGGAGATGGCCGCGGCAGGGCCGCGTAAGTGCGGGGCTGGAGCAGGCCAGTAGCTTAGCCCAGCGCTGTGGCCATCCTGCAGTAGCTGTAGTCACTCCTTGTCTCCTACTCACTATCCCTCGCTGATGTCCAAAGGCCTGATCCTGCCAGCCTGGGTCTGGCTGGTCCTGCAGAGCTAGTCCCCAAGCTAGAGAAGCCTGGGTTCACCCCCATGCAAGAGCTGGGCACTAGTGAATACACAGCTTCTCCGTGTTCCCGTGCTGGTGGCATTGGTATGGTGCTGGTGATGGTGCTGGGGAGATGGTGCTGGTGTGGCAGTGCTGGTGTGGCACTGGTGTGATGCTGTCATGGTGCTGGTGTGACTAATGTGGAATTAGTGTGGCACTGGTTCAGTGATGGTGACCCACGAAGTTGGTGTGGTGGCCGGTGCTGTCCCCACAAGCTGGTGCTGGAGCTGTTGCTGTCCTTGCAGCCATGGTGGGTGGTGTCCTTGGCTCCATGTGTTGCATCCCACTGTGCTAGGGGGTCACTGGCACCCCAAGGCTCCAGGACATATGGGGCTGGTCATGGGGAGCTGGACTGCCTGCTGGCATGGGGTGGGATCCGGAGCTGGAATCTGCCAGGTGCTTGCTGACCATCCTGCTGTGCCAGCAGAGCGATGGCAGCCTCAGTGCCCTCCAGCTCAGATCGATCCTGCCCCTATTTGGCACGCAGATAGCTGGAGGAGCAGGGGCAGCAGGGGCAGCAGGAGCAGGGTCTCAGCTGACACCATTCTCCCCCTCTCCAGAACATGCTGCGTCGCCAGGAGGAGCTGGAGAATGGCACAGCGTGGTCCATTTCCTCTGAGTCCTCGGATGACTCCTCCAGTCCCCAGCTGTCCGGCAGTGCCCGCCATGCCACACATAAGCCCATCGTGCAGCCCGAGGTGCAGGCCTCTGCCCCTGCCATCGAGATCTCCTTCTCCCAGCAACCAGAGGAGGCCGATGCCGTGCTTGGGGCCAGTGGCAGCAGTGTCCCCTCTGCTGGGAGCCAGCCAGAGGAGCCAGGCTGCCGTAAGAAGGAGACAGTGGCCAACGGGCATGTGCCCTACTCCCGGACTCTGAGCCACATCAGCGAGGCCAGTGTGGATGCCATGATGGAGGTCAAGACTGCGGAGAGCCCTTGGGAGCCCGCGCCCAGCCCAGAGGACACAGGGATGGGCGAGCAAGACGCAGACCCAAGTGCTGCAGTGTCAGCTGCAGTGGCAGGGCAGGACAGGGCCACTGAGGCCAAGCCCCGTGCCTCTGCAGCGTGGAGCACCTCCTGCGAGGAGGAGGCTGGCAGGGCCGAGCCAGTGCAGAGCCAGGCGCCAGCACAGAGTGACTGTGGCACTGGGACCCCCACAGCACTGGCAGAAGCCTCTACCAAAGAGAGGCCCTTCCCAACCCCACCACAGCCCACCAGCGTCCCTGAGGTGCTGCGGGGGAAGATGGTGGATTCAGGTCTGGAGGAGGCAATTGGCCTCCTGGGCTCGGCTCTGGATGACTATCGGGGACAGTTCCCAGAGCTGCAGCCCCTCGAACGGGAGCTCAAACGTCTGGAGGAGATGCTGCTGGTGAGGGGCTCCCAGTGGTGTCACAGGGTGAGGGTGACAGGGTCATCCTGGCTGGAAATGCCTGGAGATGATGGGGACAGGGCCAGCCATTGTGGCAGTGCTCCGAGACAATGGAGACAAGACCATCCCTGCTGGCAGTGTCCAGGGATGATGGGGATGGGGCCATCCCTTATGGCATAGCCTGGTAATGTGGGTGGCAGGGCAGTCTTGGCTGGTGAGCCAGGATTCAACTTCACCACGCCTTCTTCCACAGCAGAAGCAAGGCATCTTCCTCAGCCGCGCCTCCAGCATCAGCCTGACAGTGGAACACGCGCTGGAGAGCTTCAGCTTCCTCAACACCTCCGACATGGAGGACTCAGAGGGCTCTGAGGAGGAGCCTCTCCAAGATGAGAGGTGCACAGTGGGGCTCATGGGGCACAGGGCAGGAGATGGCCTTGGAGCAGTTGGGATGGGAGATGTTCAGCTCTGCCAGGGTGCCTAAGCATATTTAGACCTGTTCCTCACAGCTTAGGGGAAGGTCCAAGAAACAGCAGTACCTGGTCCTTCTGGTGGCACCCTGCAGCTCTCCATGAGGGGTGGGCTGGAGGCATCCCCTGTGCCCCTGGGACTTGTCCTCTGCCCTGTGGGTGGGGTAGGGCCAGGTCTAGGTGTCCTGTGCTGATCCACTGCCTTGATCTCTCCCTGGCTTTCAGGAGGGCTGGCAGACCCCTGCACGGCACCAGGGCCCCCAGCGCTGGCGAGATGGGGGCAGATGACACCGGAATGCGCAGTGGTTCTGAGGCCAGCACTGACCCCATGAGCACCGGCAATGAGTTCCTGGATAAGGCTCTGGTGCTTCATCTTAACAACTGCAACCGCCTACTGCTGGTGAGGACCAGGGTGGGATATAGCAGCAGGAAACACCCTGGCGTGGGCTGTATGTGACCCCTTGAAGGGGGTCTTGCCACAGTCTGAAGGCTGTGATGTCAGAAGTGAGCTCTGTCACTGAAGTCCCTGGTTTGGCTGTGCCTTGCAGAAGCTGGGCACCTTCGGTCCCCTGCGGTGCCAGGAGATGTACGCCCTGGACAGGCTGCTGCGGGAGTCGCAGGTGCTGGAGATCGTGTGCCAGCTGACGGAGGAGCGCGCAGGAGCAGCCACCTCAGCTGCTGATGGTAAAGAAACAGCTGAGGGGACAATCTGTGCCACCCCAGAGGCTGTGTGAAACCCTCATGGGCATGGCTGGGCGGCGAGGGACCATGCCAGACAGAGGGCAGGAGTCACCTGCCTGCTGTCATGGCTCTGGGGAGATCTGACGGCACCTGTCCCCACAGTGGTGCAGTTCTCGACACGGAAGGAGGGAGTGCTGCCCCTTTGGGACCTCTGTGTGGAAGTGCCCAATGTCTACACCTGCCCCGTGGAGCGGTTTCTGCAGGTGCTCAGTGCCCAGTATGCAGCTCCCATCAGCGAGCAGCACCCTGGTTTGGCTGATGCTGGTGAGTGGGTGCCCAGGGGTGTTCGGGGTGTTGTCAGCCTCACTCAGTGACCATGAGTGGGAGGATATGGGTGCCAGGAGCTCCACAGAAGGGTGACCGTGGCTGCTGCACACCCTGATCCTGATTTGTTCCCACAGTGTGTGTGAAACTTGTGGAGGATGTGCTGAATCGGCGGCTGCCCCGGCGGCCTGGCAGCGCCCAGAGCGAGCAGGTCACCATCTTCCAGTACTGGAGCCACTTTGAGTCACTCGGTGCCCTGGTGCTCGACACCTACATGATGGAGTTGGCAGAGGAAGGTGGGTGTCTCCCACCCTCCTTAAGCCTTGGGATGGGGTGCCAGAGTATCACCATAGTGATTGATCACCCTGCAGCAGTGCCATGACCATTCTAGGGCACCATCCAGAGGTTCAGCCTTCCTTGGGGTGGGCAAGTCAGTCTGATCGAGTGCAGCCCAGTCCCATGCTGCCTTCCCATATCCTTGCTGTAGGTGTCCAGTGTCTTGGGGAGCAACTTCTTGCATTGACACCCTGCATGGGGCCCCCTCTGCCCAGCATAGATCCAGGGAGCCCAGGGATGGGTGGCAGGGGTGTGGGGGCAGTGCCATGTGACTTCCCATACCTTGGCTGAGCTGATGGCTTCCCACAGCGCTGCTGGCACAGAACCTCAACTCAGACGACCAGGACGTGGTGCTGCGTGCCCTGAAGCGCGTGCCTGAGGGCCGCCTGAAGAAGGAGGGACTGAAGGCGCTGAGCCTGCTCCTCGTGGAGGGCAACAGCAAGGTGGTGAGCGCGGTGTCAGCCCAGCTCCGTAGCCTGGCAGAAAACCCCCGCTTCCGCCAACGGGTATGTGCTGGGACACACGTGTGCTGTGCAGGGACGAGGTGGGCTGGTGCCACAACCCCTGGGATGCTGCCCCCAGCTCTGCTGCAGATGGTGGCACTGACTCCCCCATCTTCCGCAGGCCCTCGTGTGCTTCCTGGAGCAGCTGGAGGATGAGGAGGTGCAGACACGTGTGGCAGGGTGTGCAGCGCTGGGCTGCTTGAAGGTGAGGGATGCAGGGAGGAGGCAGCAGGGCTGCTTGTTCCAGAGGAAGAGGAAACACGTGGCCAGTGACTGGACGCACCTGTACAGCCTCCTGCTTCTGGGAGAGAAGAGCTGGGGATGCCCCAAATGTGCTGCAGCAGCAGGCAGTGGCAGAGCAGGAAGGAAAAAGAGGAGGGAAGAAAGGGAATGAGGGGCTTTTCTGCACCATGGGGCTGCAGTACCCTGTGCTGCCTTCCTCATCTGACTTGTGTTCCTGCTCCAGCCCTGACAGCCAAAATTCATCTCCTTGTCCCTTTTCCTGCAGGCCAAGGAGAGCATTGAGCAGCTGGTTTACCTGTGCCAAACCGACAAAGAGCCTGTGCGGGAGGCAGCCAAGCAGAGCCTGATGCTGTGCGGTGAGTGTCTCACTGCTTCTCTGCTTGCTCCCCACCCACAGCATCCCAAGTGGCATCTCCTGGTGCCAGCAGTGCCCACAGGAGATGGTGCTCCGTGACTGGTCCCTGCCTACCCCATGCACTCTGGTTCATCATGCCCCAAGCTCTGCCAGGCAAGAGCAAGCTGGCAGTGAGGGCCAGGCATCCTGTAGCCACAGCACTAAGCCTGGTTGTTATTTATTATTTGCTAGATGGCCCTGAGAGAACCATCTGAGTGGGTTTCTAGGCCTCCAGATCGCGGCAGCTGCTGCACAGGTCGGGACATGTGAGCTGTCCTCGTCCCCCTTGTCCCTCTCTGGCCGCTTTGCTCACGAATGTCTCTGTCTTAGAGCCTGTCAGCTGTGTCACATTTTGGAGTCTGTGTGTCTTGGTTGTTGATAGTGCACATCCCACTGGCACCCTGACACATGTAGATGCCTTGTGTCCTACGTCCCAGCAGATTGTCCATGTCACCACCTCTTGTTGGGGATGGCTGCTGCGGGCAGATTTGTGGGCAGAGCTCAGAGTGAGCCTGTAGCATGGATGTGTGCATCCCTCTGTGTGCCTGGGGGTCTGGGGGGTGCCCTTGGGACCCCCTTGCCAGTGCATGCAGATGTGCACAACTGATGAGCCCCTGGAGCTGGTACAGCCCTGAGCACTGGTCCCTTGGCCCCAAGTGGGGCTCTCCACAAGCCAGCACTCCTGCAGCCCAAACACGGGTTATCCCTGCCCCGCGTGGGCAGCTGAGAACAGGATTTGCAACCTCTGAATCAGGAACTCTGAGGACTTTTTGATCCAGATCCCAGCTGGGACCTGCCCAGGGGCATGTTAAGGAGAACAAGAGAGGTTTCCATGCTGTGGCCATAGCACGCAGGCTCAGCTCTGCCAGGTGTTAGGCGTGTTTCCCCGGAAAGGCCGGGGAAGGTGGCCAGGGATGGGCAGGGGACAGAACTCATGTAGTTTGGATTACTGACCATGGTGTGTACTTGCAGGGGAAGACGGTAAATCAGCTCACCGACGACTGGAGGAGACCCTGGACAGCCTCCCGCGGATCTTTGCACCAGCCAGCATGGCCAGTACAGCTTTCTGAGACCCACGCACACCCACCTGCCATTCCTGAGGGCAAAGGCACCGCTGGGCCGCCCGGGCTTGCACGGACTGGGGACCCGGCAGCTCCCGCTCTCAGCACCACACCACAGTATTACCCCGCCCGCCGGCAGCTCGCCACGGCCGCACACTGCCTTACGGAGCACTGCTTCCCTGTCCCCGGCCACCGGCCCCACAGGTGCCACCTCCGCACCACTGGGCAGGGTCCTTGCTGCACATCCCACCCTCTGATCGCTATTTAAAATACCCGGGGAGCCCACCTTTCCTGCCCGCCTCGTCGGCTACAGCTGCCGGGACTGGGGCGGCGGGGAGAGGTACCAGATTTCTCTGCCTCCTCTTGCCTTCCTCTTGCTCGAGGGCATGTGCCCTGTCCCGGAAGGACCTGCACTTTGGAAACCTCGCTGTTTCTTTCCAGGAGCTGCCAGGGCCATGGGGACTGCTGCCCTCTGCCACCTGGAGTCCCCAGGACTTAAATAAAATGAAATATGAGATATTAATATATTCTGCTGGCGTTTCTTCTTTCCAGCTCCACATGCTCCTGTCCCTCCCCGGCTTGTGGCTGTTGGGAGTGTAGTGAGATGTGGCCTCAGCCCAGAGCCTTTCCTGGCCTGTTGGGAAGTGCTGTGGAGGGCAGGGGCAGGAGGAGTGATAGAGGGACGGACAGACGGATGGACAGAAGCTGCCACCTTTTTTTTGTTTGTTTTGTTTTATTTTATTTTTTATTTACAGATTTTTGCAGAAAAACAAAAGCAAAAAATTCTTTTCTATAATGTCTCTATAAATCTATATATAATGTAATTACAGAGAATGACTAATTTTGATTTTAAACCAGAAATAAAAACAAACCTTTAAAGAGTGTCGGTGTCGCTGTGAGGGTGTTTCTTTGGCCCCAGTCCTCTGGAGCAGGGCAAGTTGGGCATCAGCGTAGCTGCCTTGAGGGTGACAGGGGACGTAATGGGAAATAATTGTGATTTTTGGCATTTCCCTGCCCTGCAACTCAGCTAAATGTTGCCAAAATTTGGCTGCTGGGCATGGGATGCATCACCCAAGGTGGTACAAAGAGGTGACACAGGATGAGGTCCACCAAAATCAGGGCTACCCCGGGAAGGGAAACAGCCCTGCGTATGTGTGTAAATCCACATGTTCCCCATCTCAAGCTGTTGTTGGTTATCTGGGCCCTGATTTCCGGTTTGGACCACTAAGGAGCCATGTCCAGCACTGGAAGCAGATTGCAGCCAGCAGCTGTGGTGGTCAGGCCATGTTCCCTAATGTCCCTGCACCGGATGGGTGTGACAGGGAATGCTAAACCACCCTGTGAGCTGCTCTGTCTCACTGGCTGTGCCTTGTCCCAGGATATCCGCTGTCCCCACCTTGCTGTGGGGGGGACACACCACTGGGCTGGAAGGGAGCCTGCTCTCTGTGTCCCTTCTTGCTGCTCGTCCCTCACCACCTTCCCTGAGACTGCAAGTTTTTTGGAGGTTTTTGTGCCCCTTCTTTGCAGCTGCTTGGCACCGATGAGTTGCTGGATTGTTGGAAGCTTGCTGGGAAGGAAGCACTGTTTCCTCTGGCTCTCCCAGGAACTTTTCCCTCTTGGTGGCTGTGACAGGGGCAGCAGCATGGTGGGGGCCACCTCCTTGACACTCAAAACACGATTGGTTCTCACTGCTTTGATTAAATTTCCTGAATTGAGTGGTCTTGGCAGCATGTGGCTGGTGACACAGAGCCTTCTGCCCCACCAAGGAGGAGGTGGCATCGGGATACAAAGTGCATGGCGTAGTGTTGGGTCTTGTGCCACCTCCCGATGGGCTGGGCAGAAAGGGGGATCCTGGAGATTTCTGCCTGCATCATGGAGTGGGGCTGCTGGGGCCATTGCTCCTATATCTTGCATGGTGTCACCATGGAGCTGGGAGCCCTCAAAACTCCTCCCCCTCTTTCTGTGATGCATCTCTGTGGTTTCACTGGTGGGGTTATTTTAAGCTTGTATCATTTGCCTTCCTCTTCTCAAAGCCCACCCATCACCTTCAACTGACTTAAATCCCTGAACATCCATCATGATGATGCACCTGGGGAAGAATAACTCCATGCACCAGTACCTAATGGGGGCCAACCCACTGCAAAGCAGCTCTGCAGAGAAGGACCAGAGAGTCCTAGTGGACAAGAAGCTGTCCCTTAGCTAGCTGTGTGCCCTGGGGGCCAAGAAAGCCAATGGTATCCTGGGATCCATCGGCAGCAGGTCAAGGAAACTGATCCTGCCCCTCCAGCCCTAGTGAGGCCACATCTGGAGTGCTGTGTCCAGTTCTGGGCTCCTCAGTACAAGAGAAACATGGAGTTCCTGCTGCAGATCCACCAGAGGGATACAAAGATGATTAAGGGACTGGAGCATCTCTCTTACAAGTAAAGACTGAGGGAGCTGGAACTAACCAGCCTCAAGAAGTTATGATTGTGAGGGGACCTCATCAATGTCTGTCAGTATCTGCAGGGAGGGTGCCAGAGGAATGATCAGGCTCTGCTCAGTGATGCCCAGCAACAGGACAAGAGGAAATGGGCAGAAACTGATGCACATGAAGTTCCACATGAAAATGAGGGAGAACTTCTTCACCATGTGGGTGACCACACAAAGGAACAGGGTGCCCAGAGAGGGTGTGGAGTCTCCCTCACTGGAGGTATTCAAAAAACATCTGGACAAATCCTATCTGAAGCCCTTTAGGATGACCCTGCTTGAGCAGAGAGGTTGGACCAGATGGCCCACAGTGGTCCCTTCCAACCTTACTATTCTACAATTCTTTATCCTCAGCCAGGTATTAATAGACATGGACAAGAACCCTCCTCCCAAGCCTTCATTTTCCAAGCTTAACAGTCCCAGCTCTCATGACAGCTGCTCCAATCCCTTAATCATCTTAGTGGCTGGTATGGTCCGGGGAGGGGAGTAGTTTAGAGCCACAAAGATGCCCCCAAAATACAGCAGAGGCAGAGACATCCCGCCAGTGCTGCCAGCCACCCATGCCAGAGCAGGGACACTGCCAGCACCAGCAGAGCTGAGGATTTATAGTCCCCAGGCCAAGCAGCGACTATTCATCAGTGCTTCCCAGGGTTTCTAAGCACATCCCAGGAGGTTACAGCTTTTACTTCCTTCTTCCTCACTGTAGCAGAGATTTTAGGGGCTGGCTCAGGCAGAATGTACCATGTCGTGGTGCATGTGATCCCATCTGGAACACCCCCTCAGCATAACCACTTTTGGATGCAGTTTTATCTGCAGATGGGATTGCGGGAAAGGGGTAAGCAGGGGACACTGCTGCATAACTCATCCCTTAGCCTTCTTCCACCTGCTTTCAGGGCTGGACAAACCCCAGGAGGGAAGTGCAGTGCTTTTCCCAAAGCACTGCATCACACTGTCAGCTTTAGGCAGCAAGAGATGAGGGATGCAGGTCCCAATTGGCACATGCAATTGCAAATAAAAGCACCTGAGAGGTGGAAAGTGGCCCAGCCCTCCCACACATTTGGTTTGGTTTGGTTTCTTTTCCGCTTTCAATAACTGCTGGAAATAAAACCAGCCCAGTGCCTCAGTGGCCAAAGCCATGAACTTAATTCACTCACCTACCTGGGTGTTCTCCTTGCCCTGCCAAAATCTTGTCCTCTCCCTGCAGCACAATTCCACTTTCCAAGATAAGCTACACCTTGACTGTAGAGATCAGAGCAGGAAAGCAGACTTCTGTCAGGGTAGGCAGGGAGCTGCAGGCCAGGACAAAATGACTCCGCTCCTGGAATTGCAAGGTATAATCCCATTATTTATGTGGCTGTAAGAACATGTGGGAAGAAACCTCAAACAGATGAACTCAGGAATCTATTGCCCGGCCCCTTGCTCTGAATGGGTCTGTGCTGGCATTGCCAAAGACCTCTGCCCTATGGACACCACCAGGTCACCTGGAATTGCAGGACTGCCATTTTCACAGGACTGAACTTCAAACAAAAGGTCTTGGTTTTTGGACCTCTCTGCTTCATGGGTGAACTCCCTGGGAGCCACTTTCACAGCACACGGGGACAGACACAGCAGCACAGAGCACGTTTTGCGGCAGCATTTGTTATTTCAAAGGAGACAGTGTGCCAGCACTGCGTTTGTCAGCCAAATCTGTGTCAGCACTTAAAACATCCCCCTCCCGTATGGACGTGCTTGTGCTCAGCAGCTACTTGCTTTTCTTGTAGGAGCTGCAGCCCGTGGGAGGGTGTCTGTGTCACAGTTACATTATCCACGTGCTCTGACTTGGGGAAGATGTTCCTTTTCCCCATCTACTGCTGGTTTTGCTTTTTTTTTTTCTTTTAATTGGAAGGGTGCATATGGATCTGGAGCACTCTGCAGTGTCTCTTTTTACCTGCCCGTCTCAGGAAAGTGTCCTGAGGAGCCCCTGAAGACTATCAGCACAATGTTCCCTCCTCCTGCACAGCATCCGGGCTGGTGAAGCTGCCTGGGTTTGACACCAGGAGCAGCCACCAGCCAGAATGACCCCAAGCAGACACTGCCACTTTGTGGCACATGCTCAAATCAGCCCTTGCATTAGAAATCACTTAAACCTTGATGCCAAGTCATTTTTTGGGGGTTGTAGTTTATGACTCTCCAGTCTGAGCAGTCTTAAAATCGGACCTCCCACCTTATCCCAGGCTTGTGTGTTATCATGTTTCCAAGGCACTCACTGGGGCACTTAGAGATGATTGGAACAGCTAAGCAGCCTGAGCCACAGCAGAGCAACAGCCTCCTCGTGAGCACTGACGTGTTCCTTGCAGGTCTGTCAGGCACATCTGTATGGGCTTGTTCTCCGAGGACCACTCCTGGGGTGACAGATGGGGCCTTGTTTCACAGAGAGACCAAATGGTGCTCCAGGCAGCCTTCAAAACCTAATTCAATGCTCTCAAGCTCGAGTATTGTCTTTCTTAGAGCTGAGAGAGGAGTAGTGACTCCTGAGGGATTGTGAAGGTGATGCAAGCGCAGAGTTGGAAAGAGAAGGGTGAGCCCACCCGGGGCCACAGCAAGGTGGTGAGGAGCTCCTTGGCTTCAGTTCTTTCCAATCTGCTCATGGGCAAGGTGTCTCTGGGAAAGGCTTCGCTCAGGCAACTTTTCTAGAAGGAGCATCTGCCTCTGGGTGTCTAATTTGGACAGGCTCAGAGGCTGATACTGATGAGGACTCACAGTTAGGATTGAAGCTGGGATTTGAATTCCCTGCAAATCAGCTCAAAAGCGCCTCCAAGTGAGGAAAACCAGGATCAGTAGGGCAGACCCCCAGCACTGACCGGTGGATAGTCCAGGACACTTTTGGTAGAAGTCCAGGAATAGGTATTTACCAGAAAAAAAAATTCTGCTTCCTAAACAGCGACATTACTACTAGAAAGATGCATCCGTTTGCCATAGGATGGCTCAAACAAAAGGCAGAAGGGTCAATAGCATCCATTTACACCCTGCCCTGGGAGAGTATTTAAAGCAGCACAAGAAGCAGTTTTACACACAGCCAGTGCTCCTCTCCATTTTGATTCGTGCCTGAGCTAAATTTTGAGCTTAAAGCAGGATACATGGCTACAGACGAAAGATACGCCATTCTCCCAAAAATTACAGCATGAAAATTGATGGCTTGACAGCTTAGAATGTAAATGATTTTTTAAAACTTCACACTACAGAAATGTTCTGAGCAGATATCCTTTGTGCTGTGCTGACTTAACTTCCTTCTACACCAACTCATCTAGTGGCCAAAGGGAAGGCCATGGATGTGTTTGGTTTTTTAAAATTTTAGCAAAGCTTTTGATTGTCTAACAATGGACTCAAAGATCATTATGAGGTTCCTTCAAATTCAGGATATGCTGTTTCGATGATTCAAATTTCTCATGCAATGAAGACCCCAGAGCTCACAGTTGTGGGATACACTGTCACCTCTCATAATTAATGGCCACTTTTTACCATTGCTTTGTAGATAATTTATTTCTCCTTCACCTGGTCCCCTCCAGCCCCTCGGTAAGCCCCACTGAAATGGGCTAATGGACTTATCTTGGTGTCATGAGCCTGAAAAGGAAACTTCTGAGTTGTCAACAACCCCTAAAGGAGTATCAGTACTCAGAACGCAGCCCACGGCGTTCTGCTGCTTTGCAAGGACTTGAGAGAGCTTAGGCTTAGGCAGGAGAAACCCGTAAAGCCGCATCAGGGCCTGATCTCACTCTCAGCCCAGCTCCCCTGGCAGAGGGACCCTTCTCTTCACAGCACAGCTCAGCAAGTTATCAGCATTATTCATACCAGGATTTAAGGGCACAGTTTACACATGCTAATGTATGCTAATGTTTTTCTGATGGGTTTGTCACTCGTTAAGCAGGTTGTGGTAAAGCTTAGGCTGTTGAACAGCTTTTACCCCAACCTTCAGTGATATCTCTAGAGGCACAATTTTGAGGCAAGATTTTTGACATGGATTTCAACTGTAACAGCCTTAAAGCTCTTTAGTTCTACCACCACAGGTTTGTGTTGAGGTTTCTTTACACTTAGACTTCTCTCTGAATTCCTGGCCTTATTGTCTTCCAGGGACTGATAGGGGAGTAAAAGGAACAAAAAAAAAATGCAGCTTCCTTCCAGTGCATCTGATTTTTGAACTATTAATATTTTAACCCATTACTCTTGCTCCATTTCACATTATGGTAAGAAAATACCAAGAGGATGCAGCATGAGCTCATAGAATTCTCCTCTCCTCAGCTTGCCTGTCAATCAGCTCTGGGTCTGCTACAACACTGCTGGAGATGAGAAAATATGTTAAACCCAGAAGATTCAGCAACCCAGGGAACTGCAGAAGATGAAAGACAGGCAAGCCCCTGTGTATTCTCACATAAATTCATGCATCTCACCAAGGGTGCTGTGGCTCTTTTCACCTTCTGGGGAAAATGGGGACAGAAACCACCACAGTGTCTAACTTCTGATGGAAATCAACCTTGCTGACTTCCCCACAAGCTCCCTACTAAACACCTGGCAGCACATCCACCATTCCTGCTGTGCTGAAGCTGACTGGAGCTGGTTTATCCTACTCGATTATGAGCTTGGCAAGCCCAAGGTCCTTTAAAACCACCAGGCAAGCACCATCTTAAATCACAGAATTGTAGAATCTTTGGATCTCCTGAGTTGAAAGGGATCCACAAGTACAAATCTTGTACCTGCACAGAATACTGCCAAAACTCACACCGTGTGCCTGATGTTGTCCAAATGCTTCTTGAACTCTGTCAGGCCTGGTGCTGTGACCACTCCCCTGGGGAGCCTGTTCCAGTACCTGGCCACCCTCTGGGTGAAGAACCTTTTCCTAAAATCCAGCCTAACTCCCCCTGACACGGTTCCATGCTGCTCCCTCAGGTTCTGTCACTGGTCACAGACAGCAGCCATTGGTGCCCCTCCTGAGGAAGCTGCAGCCCACAAAGAGCTCTGCCCTCAGTATCCTCCAGGCTCAACAAGCCAAGTGCCCTCAGCCACTGCTCGCATGGCTTCCCCTCTAGACTCTAATTCCAGTCACTTGTTGGTATTTACTAAACTGCCCTGTGACTTTTCTGCTGATTAATTCATTATTGCATTGACTCTCCTTCCAGCTTAAGGAAAGTTTTGGTCTTTCAACCAGGGCAAGTCCCTCCTCAGCACGGAGGATGGACTTTCTCTGTGGCCTTACTCTCCTGAGGAGCTCCTTTCCACGGAGCTGAGGTACAGCCCCCTGCTCTGGAAGTTTTGCTGAGGTGAAGGGGCACTTTTGGCAGAGGTGAAGGGGTCAGGTGTTGATAAGGTGAAAGGAGCAGTTTTAGATGAGGCAAAGCGGGCAGTTTTGGCTGAGAAGATGGGGGCAGGTCTAGCTGAGGAGCGGCGAGCAGAGCTGGGGGTATCTGCAGTTGTCCGGATCTCGGGGCAGCACTAACACAGCGTAACCCCGGAGCTCCCCTCACGCCGCCCCGCCGGGCGCGCGGTGCCCTGAGGGGAGGGAGGGGCGCTGCCTCCGGCCCCCCCCGCCGCCCGCCCCGCGCCGGCAC
>VXAC01002571.1:55566-122762 GCA_013399225.1 Rhipidura dahli
CCCCCCTCCCCCGTCCCGTCCCCGCCACCCCACTCCGAGCCCGGGGTCCCCACGGGGCTTCAGGCTCCGATCGGGAGCACCTGGGCTGCCATCGAGCCGCCGACCAGCTGTGTCACTTGCTGGGACCTGGCGCGGCTGCCCGATTCCCGGGGCACCTCCCCGGGAACCTCCCGGGCCTCCGCAGCCGGGCGCTTGCCCAGGGATGGAGCCTGAAATCCCATGGCAAAGGACGGCGTTATTCCCTCCCTTCCATGGGTCTGTGCTGCTTGAGGGGGAAAGCACAAAACCCGATTCTTTTTGTGATGCAGAGGAGGAAACCGCACATGCTCTGTGTCTAAAAGCTTTGCTTTTTGTTCTCTACATCAACTTTAGATTTCTTTAGAAGATATGTTTGTATAGTATCGAATTTAGCCTTGTGTTAACCTTGTGAAATGACTTCGATAGAAGGGTTTTGTCGTGTTGATGGTTCCTTCTCCGTTCGGTGTAATCCTTAGGACTTGCCTGTTGGTGAAAATGAGCTTGCTTTCCTGTTTTTGACTTCCTATTTTTTTGCCGAGCCTTTCTCCTCTTAAATACTTGCATGGCTGTTCCTCATCACTGGACAGTTACTGAATTCTGGTAATAAACTCCAGAGGTGTTACTAGAAGCATCTAAAACACTGTATGTGTTTTTGTTTTAGTGCAGCAAGTGTGTAAATATCGTCTCGAATTCTCCAGTTTATCCATTTTCTGCCGAGCCTGTTGAATTTGCAGGAGCCCGTTGGGTATAAGAATTAATTCCGTGCTGTATTCAAGCTGTTCTTACTTGAATAATCCCCCTAACACCTTCCTTCAGTGTAGAAAGCATCAGCAGAACTGAAGGAAGGAGCAGGTTTAGCATTAGGGCAAAGCAATGCTTGCTGCTTTTTTTTCCCTAGGTTGATGGATTTTTACTTCCATTTTGTTTTTCTTCTGGATGTGTAGGGCTAGCTCAGTTTTAATGTCATCCACTGTGCATGAGTGGTTATTAGGATGCACAGAAAGGCTCAAGAAACTTTGTGGGGTATTTTTTAGGAGTAATAGCTGAGCTAAAGGTGTAAAACTTGAGTTCCTGTAGCCTCCAGTGGCCCTGCAACTGAAATAATACAGCAAGTCTCGTCCATTTCGGACAGAGCTAGGAGAACTGTCACTACAGCGTTAAGTTTGCTGGTGACTCGTGCCTGCAGCGTTACTGAGGGAAGGAACTATTTCAGGAGCTGTTTTCATGTGAGCAGGCTGGATCTTGACTATGATCCTTAGCTAATTTGTTTGCATCCTCACCAGCTCTTGGGGCTGCAGGTTGATACCCGCCTTGCTGCCCTCCCAGTGCTGTGTCTTGAGAATGCCAGAAGCTGACCTGTGTTATTCTTGTCTTTATTCAGCATTTACCTGAAAAATCTAATTGTATGGGATTACTAACTTATTAAGGAATTTCTGTGTGGAGCCTACTCCAGAATTTAATTTCTTCTCCTCCCCTTAGGACTTTATGTCCAAGAACTGCTTTTTCTAGTGAAGATATTTGGAAGTTGGATGTTGAGTATTATTAGGCCTGTGTGTTCTTGGAGTAAAGCCAAGCTATTCCTTGCACTTATGCCTCATAGTGAAACAGGTTCTACTGACCTCTGGATAGCTCTCCCTGATCTGTCTGAACAGTTTTTTGTACATTAGCTCTTTTAGATACATTATTGATTATATTTGCATAAAAACTCCCTAATTCCCCATCCTGGCAACTTTAGCTTCTCTTACCTCTTTGTCAGAGAGGAAGTGCTCAAGGGAGTAATAAGCATTAGGATCCCAAATGCTGCTTCCTCCTATGCTTGTACATGTTCTAGAAATATATGTAATAAGGAGCAGCTGCTGCTCTACCTGCACACGTGAGGGGACCCACTGACCTGAGCTGAAAGAAACCAAAGCTTTGACTGCTTGTTTTGTTTGTGTTAACTTACTGAACTGTACTGATTTGTTTGCTTAACTGTAAACCCCTGTTCATCCATTTGGCTTTAGTTCAGATGCCCAGGTCACTCTTTGTTGTACTAAACCTTGAGAAGTCAATACAGTATCAAGCTCTGCTGCTCTGTAACTTACGTGGTCTTAGAGACACACACAGATCCAGGAAACTCCCTTTTTATTTGTTATAGTTAGTGGTCATGAAAATGGTTCAGATTGTACATGGCCCTTGTTTGTTCAAGTTTTTTACTGAAACTTAGAAAGAATCTGTGTCGTGTCCTGACTGTAGCTGAAAATACTGCTTTTTTTGGTGCTAAAGGATATTTGAATTTCATTTAAAAGACCTTCTTCTGCTGCTCCACCCACTTCTCTCGAATAATTCATCGTTCTTTAGGAATTAAGTGAGGTATATTTATCCCAGACATTTTTAATATGAAAACTAAACAGTTACTGCTTAGCTGATTGATCTCTTTCTTTCTGATTAACAAAAATAACCTTGAGAAGAAGAGTAGAATAAACAGAAGGTGAGTAGGGAGTTTTATGTTTCGGGTCGTTAATATTCAGGTAACTGTACACAGAACAACTCGGTTTGGGTGTCTAATGTAAATTAAAGCTAAAGTGAAGTTTTGCTCAGTACTATAAAAACTTGGAAGCTATAGAATCGTAATTTCCTTCCAATGTGGTTCTTAACAGGTGAAAAGAGAACTAGTGCAGAGACAGCTCTCAAGAATGGCGCAGTTAACGTGCATTGACTTAGGGGACATCTCTGATAGAATGGACTCCCGAAGCGTTATTCTCTATCTATCCCTACAGGTGAAGTTTGAGTCATAGATAGAGTTGCATTTCTTATGTAAAGGTTTGGTTTTAGAGACCTCCTCAGTTGAAACCCTCCCACTGTTACTCTCAGCTACCTGAGGGTTTCAGTGTGCTGTTAGGGGCTCATATTAAGAGGTGAGGTCAGGAATGTTTGAAAGCATTTAAAAGCACAAGCACAGTGATCAGTTAGGATGTGCTGACCAGTGACACCAGCAAGGGCTTCTGTAATGGTAGTAGTGCAGCAAGCTGAACTACAGGGTATTTTTTTTACTCTCTGTAGTGCAAGTAATATGCCCAAATATATATTGTTATGTTAGTCAGTTAGCAGCAGCATCTTATTTTTCTGCCATAGCTGCAAACTCATGACATTTCTAAAGCTTCATGGGTTTCACTGGAAAGCTTTGCTCAAATGAAAAGACAGAGTTAAGTATTTTCATCTTATAGTGAAAACCTTGCTTTGCATATTTTTTTTCCATAATTTAAAAAAAATTCTGTTGGCATCATTGAATTTGTCAAGTTCTAGCAAAACAGAAGGCAAATCAGTTTGTTTGGCATGTGAATTGCACCTCTGTTTTAATAATACATCCTAATTAGAAGCCTGTATATGTCTCAAACATCTGCAGATAAAGTATATTAAAAAAAACAAATATGAGCCAAAACTTAAAAACCATGTAAAACCAGCCCCCACCAGAGTTCATTGGGAGGTGAGAGAGACATTTACCTTGGCATATAGATATATTTTTCACCACTGGAATATTTTTAACTGCAATATTGGAAGGGATATTTTATAGCCAATGCAGTTTGGAACAGTAGTGAAATTCCAGGATGTCAGAGAAGTCCTGATGTATCAGTAATAAAAGGAGGTGGAGTGGATGAACATGGCAGGAAGTGGTGCTGTGCAGGGAGGGTGGCAGGCGCCCAGACCACCGTGGGTGTTTGACTAGCTCTGCATGGTGTTAGCACCCATGTAGTTCACTTTATTACCAGCTCTCCCATTTATTTTTAGTACAGACTTTAGTTAAAGTAGAGAAAAGTATTAATCCCAGTATCTAAGGCTTTAAGAAAACAAGAGCCTGTTAAATTTATTACTTGACTTTTTTAAAGGACTTGATGTTGATAAGCTTACTATATATTAATATTAGTTCTGAGTATCTGTAAATGCCATTTAGTTCAGGATTAGTCTGGGGGTATACAAGAATGAATAGTTTCCATGGATATTCAGCAAAAACTTGTCACAATGTATTTTCATTAATGATTTTGTTGGTGAAAAATGCCCTTAAAAACTTGTTCATTATAAACTTCTAGTTCATGGAAAATCAGTGAGCACTAAGGCAGCCATTGTGATTGTCAGGTGAAGTAGATCCAGTCCAGTGTGTGTGCACTAATGCTGCTGCATGTAAAGCTGTGCACCTGGAAACAAGGTATTCCAGCTGAATTTAAAGCAAGGCACGTGGTATCCTAGAAAGCAGTGACTGAACTACATTTTGGAGTCATAGTGAATAAACGGCATAAACATGAGTTTCCAAGGTGTTGCTGTGACAAAGAACCTAATGTAGTTCTTAAATGCCTTAGTGGAATAAGCAGGGGTATGTTCTTGCCTGTGTAGGATGGGATGAAGTAATTCCCAAAATCCTACATATAGTTTTGGCCTCAGCATTCAAAACCCTCCAAAAATTTACTGTGTGAAAGGGGATTCATCTCCAGTTTGATGGAAAACTAAGCTGTATTGCCATGCAGTAAAATGTTAAGCATGTGCTGTGCAGCTTCTCATCAAAACTGAGGTGACGCGGTGATACACCCCTGCCAAAATACACTGGATATTAGTGAGCTTGTTCTAATCTTGCTGACAAACACAATATGAATTTAAAACCCAATAAGTTCAAATTAAAAGGTTTAAGTTTTTCACAGGAAGGGTGATTAACTATTGAATTGATATGAAGAGCAGTTGTGTATTTCTTAATTTCTTAACATCTTTGAATCAAGACTGTGGGGAAAAAAATCTGAAAATTGCTTCAGCCAGGTGCAAGATGCTGACCTTTTTTTGTTCTATATATATAGAGAGAGAACTGTCATTCATGAGAGGTCAGGCTTGGTGATAAACCAGGGGTGCTAAAGAAAAAGGATGGATAGCACCTCCTCTTCTCTTGAGTCACCTTCCCTGCTTTTGAACAGAGAGAGATTTAGGACTTACCAATCATGAATATGATCAAACTAGTCAAATCTTCTGGGGGTTGGGGTGGGGAGTAAACAGGTATTGATACATGTTGGAGATGTGTCAAATAGCATCCTGTATCGTTGGTCCAGGCTTGTGACTAACACATCCTGGTCCGTGGCTGTGGCACTGGGGAGCTGTTGGAAAGATAAATGTTCCTTCTCTGCTGCCAGGACAAGCTGCTGGCTCATGTCCAGCTCACTGCCTACCAAGCAGCCCAAGGACCTTGGCACAAGCACTGCTGCCCAGACAGTCCCTGTATCAGCAAAGGAGATGTTCCTTCCTGGCTCTAAGCATGGAAAATGCTCAGAGGGTGAAGCAAGGTGATTTTTATTGAATCCACTAAAAAAAATATGGCTCTATAAAATTTTGTGTTACGTAAAATTATTTATTGACTCATATTTTGTATATTACATTTGTATGTAGTGTGTGGAATAATATTACCTGCAGTTATCCTAGTTTTAAACTGGATGCTGACTAAAATACTGACTTAATCAGGAATCAAACTATGAAGCATAAAGCTGTGGAAGAAGGAGTAAACAACACAATAATTTTAAGCTATGATAATGCCTCATATGTGGAGACTTGACACAAGTATTTTAACACTTTCTGAGCTCTCCAGGATGTTACAGTGAATAGCTTGATGATGGCCTGAGCATCTCTACTGGAGATTGCTGGAAGCTAAGGTATTTTTCATGTGTTCCTTAGGTTAAGAAGGTGGGAATGGAATATGTAGTCTTGAGAACTCAGAGCTACAGAGCAAATTTGCATTTAATCCACCTGCTCCTCTGAGTGGTAATCTCAACGGAAACACATGATGCTTGAGTTTGGCAATTCTGGTTTCTCCTGGCTGTTTGCAAGAGGGTGAATAGTGACACTCTGCTGCTGCCCCTTGAGTTCTTCACAGAACCCAGTCTGTGCCCAGTCTGGCTGCTGTGCTTCCCCATACTCACACAAGACCAACTTCTTGGGTAGATGCAGTGAGTTTTGTGGTGAGCCTGTAACTTACAGGAGCAAAAATTGAGGTAAATACACCACAATTGATGGGAAACTTGTTTTGGTAAAAGACTGTGGAGATACCGTAGGTTCAGAAAGGGATCATCAGGTCCGGAGGCAAAGATCCCTGATCCCATGACTGAGTGTTGGGATAAGGGTGGTAAGCCACAGACATGAATGATTGCTCTCAATACACAGTGTTTCCTGCTAGAGTTTTTGGAGACTGACTGCTGGACTAATTGGACAGTGATCTGTGCTTGTAGGGCTTTTTTTTAATGCTCTTGTTGGATAAAGGAATTTTTTTCTTTTTTTTCCCAACATATTGATAAGAGCTCTACAAGGAATTTTACAACTCTTGCTATTTTGGGAATAACACCAAAGCATTTAGGGAGGTAAAAGTCAAGGCTTCCCTGGAAAATTAAGTTGGCTTGCATCAGGATTGTTGTGACCCCATCTCCTTCCACGTGTGTGTTGGCAATTGCGTCCCCAGGTGATAAACTGGTTAGCAGAATCTGCTTTGTGAGGGCCATAGTATGTAAGTGGTTGTGGAAAAAATGCAGCCTCAAGTTTGATTTGAGCCTTTATGGAACCATGCCCAAAATATTTTGGGGTAAGTAGAGGCTTTCTGCAAAGGAAAGCCAAGAGCACAAGTAGTAATAGCAGCATTTGGCTATTTGTAAACAGTTTTTACTCTTTTGAAATGGAGCTGTAAACTTCCTTGTATGTTTAAAATCATTGTCCAGGCAATTGAATTCTCCTATTGTTTAATGTTGAAAGAGACATGGTTTTTCTGGACTGGCTTCTGGAAGAGCCTTTCACTGCAGTAGAACTAGTAGTGATTTTTGGCCAATTATTTCAGCTTCTTGTATAGTTTTTCTGTCTCCTTGTATTTTATTTGTAAAGTTCTTCTCTTGAAACCCCTTCTAACATCCAGAGATCTAAAATGAAAGCAGGAAATTCTACTGAATTAAAAATAGCCCCTGGTTCTGGTTGTATAATTCTGTGACACAAGTTAACAGTATTACATTTTAACCAGTAGCTTTCTCCTGTGTGTAAACTGTTTGCAGTGGAGGTGCAATCTGAACTTCAGTTTTGCTTTCCCAGTATGTACTGCAAGAAAACCCCTTAGAGGCACTTCAGCAGTTTCCAGATTACAGGTTGGAAAAAAATGGCATTTTTGAAGGCTAGTAGTTTCAGTCAAAACTTATCAGATTATTAAAACCTTTCTTCTTTTCTTTTCTTTTTGGAGGATGGAAGAAGTTAGTGTTATCCAGCATTCCTGCTGAGTATATAACTTACTGCCACTTCTGATCTTTGAAGAGAGATTTATCGCTTCCTGTGGCAATACTGAATACTCAAAAGGTACTCATTGATTATTTGATCCTTGCCTACCTTCTATATTTATTAATACTCTTCTCTCCTTCCTGCCAAAGAGTGACTGCTGTTGACTCCTGCCTACTCTGAGCTACCTGGAGCATTATATGATCCCAGACTACTTTATGCTTTGTTCCTGTAGTGTGTGTGGAAATAGTTTTGTCCTGTTGAAGCAGCTGCATCCTCTCCTTGTTCTACCAACATTTTGACCTACGTGAAGAAGAATTTGTCAGCATCCATGACAGTATGATGGAGCCAACTATCAAATATTTAGATGTCTCACTTGTCTGACATGACATCTGTAATGTTTTTGGAGACATCTGCTTTGAGTGACTTGGGCAAACAAATCCGTAGGGATGTTTTTCTCCATCTCCATCAGACTCAAAGGAGGGAGATAGCACTGAATGTTTGTCCTACTGTATTATCAGTCTGGCTCTTCCTGGTTAGAAGTGCTTGATCCAGTGCAGTTGTTGATCAGTAGGATGTGCTGCTTCTTGAAACAGGCTGTCCTATGCTGGCAGCCAGGGGAGACTTTTCATCTGCCTTTTGGCACCTTTCCTATATTGCCTATCAGACAAGATACATTTTCTTGTTAACATTCTGGAGAAAAGGGCACACAGTAGCCCTTACTATTTCAAAGACAGATTTTTCCTTTTTTATCAGTTTAGATTTACTCACTGTGGCCCTGGGTTTTCTCCTGCAAACTGTAAAAAAGTAGTGAGGTCTCTTGTCAGTACTGCTTCCCCCTTTTCTTACTGAAGTTCCTACAGGAGACTCGTCTGATGTGGATCTTCATACTTCATAGCACATTGTTTCTCTGTCTCCTAAACAGTGAAACACAGTATCTGTGCTTCTCTCTTCAATACTGTGTGGATTTGGATATCCACCACTCTGAACGTGCAGGTCCCCCGTAGATTGCCTAAAGTTACTGTACATCTATACATTTGCTGAAGAACTGATGAGTATTTGAAAGCTTACAGAAGTGTTCCAGGGCTTCTAGAACTTGTATGGAAATGAGTGCTGAAATCAATAAATCTCAGTCCTAGGAGCATCATAGTTATAATTGCATAGATGGAAAAAAGTCTCAATGTTTTGTGTTTAAAGTTTAAGAATATCCTTCATTTTACATAGTGCCAGAGAATGGTAAAATGATTTGGTTTGGAAGGGACTTCTTGTGGTACCTGGGTTCAACCCCTGGCTCAGTGCAGGGCCAATATGGATGCTAGATGAGGTAATTTAGGGTTATATTTTGCAACTATTTTTGTTTCCACAGCATCTCTGAGCCACCTACTGCAGTATTTGACTACTTGTTGCACTTGTCATTTCACTCTCTGCTTCCGCGAGTGTGGTTCTGTCTTCTCTTTGCTTCCCTTTGAACGTAGCAGTAGGATCTCCTCTGGTTCTCTTCACAGATAACTCTGTTGTTCTACTGGGTGGATCTTGTATTCCAGCCACCTTATTGTTCTGGCAACCTCCTGATGTGTTTTTTCCCATGTGTTCTAAGCTCAACAATGGACATGTGGAGCACTTTAAATTTTCAGTTTATGCCTGTTTCCCTTCAAGCTTATCAAATTTTGCCCCATGTCAAAGATCTGTTGGAATGTAAATTCATGCAAGGTATTTTATGCCATACACCAGGTATTCAACAGAAGTTAGCTGTCACCTTTGCAGTACAGGAGAATAGAAGTGACTTGCTTTGCCTTTGGGACATTCCCTTGGAGTGGGTCAGAACAAAAATGCCTTGCATTTTTGGGGCATGTATGTTTGCAGTTATGGGCAGCTTTGCTCGCTGGGTTGTACATTAGTAGGTTGAGTGGTGTCCAAGCAGCTTCAAAACGTGTCTTTAGAATCTCCAGTATCTTATTTCCTCAATCAGAGCCAATACCTTGTAAAGAGAGAGGGGCAGTGGCTGTGCCTTGCATTAACTCCCCATCAGTGCTAATCTGCAGAGATCCCTGTAAAGTGTTCTCTGTGTTGTTTGTAGTGTAGAAAAGAGTTGTAACTACTGGTTTATTTTCTCTTTCCCCCTCCTAAGAGTTCAGGTACAATCTTTAGTCAAAACAGCTTTCTTTACTGTTTAGTTGTTTGCCAAGCAGAAGATTAGGTTTGAAAAATGGAAGAAAACTGTTTCTTGATTCAAAATTTCAGGAAACCCAAAGTGGACAAAAAGATGCTTCCATTCAATTCAGTGCTCTATTGTCCTGGTGTGCATAACAAAACTTCTGAGGTGATAATATTCCACATGGGAGGTGTCCATTTTGTATCAAGTGTCTTCTGAAGGGTGAAGTCCTTCACTCCTGAGGTTTTTCTGTGTTAATTGACAAGTTTGTAAGCTTCAGGAAATCTTCTCCAGGGTTGCACAGCACAGAACCTGGCAAGGATGCAGCTTGCATCAGCAGTCTTAATATGCCCTTAGCAGTGGAGCACACCCCATGTATCCTCTGAGCATTCCCTTTCCTGGTTAGGGCTTGTATGTAGCATTTGTGATTTTTGCAGAGTGAGTGTTAAATGAAAAGATCATTTCCAAGTATTTTTTAATGCCACTGAGCACCCACAGCTCCAACAAACCTCTTATCAGTAATGCTCTTTGAAGCTGATAAACAATTAAAAATAGACTTGCCAAATAAAAAATGCAGCCAGGACCCAGACTTGAGTGCCTTGTTCTAAATAAATGGCAGAAGAACCTGGAGGGAAAGCACTTAAATTCAAACGGTGTGAAATCCAGCTGGTGTGAAATCCAACACTGCTTGGCCCTCATCACTGAGCGTAGCGAGACTATGTGCCTTTCTTGAGAATTACTCCTCTGGACTTCTTACCATTCTCAGGGTTTTTAGCATGTGTGCCACTCTGAGGACTGACAAGGATTACAGAAAGAAATTGTGTGCTGTCTTGTAAATATTGTATTTCTGTAAATGTGAGTATTTTGAGCCCTTAATTGATAAGGGTAACAAAGCTTGCTTCAGTGAGCAGAGGGTGGCAAAGGTTAGAACTGTGTCCGAGCTGATTTTGTTATTTGATATAAGCAGTATATCCACTGCTGCATTGACAGTGTGTAAGGAGTGATACTTGGTCTCATTTACACCTCTTTAGCAATAAAAACTCCTTCAAGTGTGTGATTTGTTATTCCACTGCACAGGAGAAAAAGGCCATCTGAAGTAGGCAGAGCTGGCTCTAAAATGTCATGCTGCACTTGAAATCTAGCATGAGGCATCCAGAGCTTTAGGTTGTCAGAACTGTAAATGCTGGAGAGTTTGAGAACAGGTAGGTAGAGAAGCTTGTAAAATGAGTTCAGTCATCCTGGTGAAAGTACTAAAGCTGATTAAAATATTCCTTTGGTTTTGCTTATGGCTCTTCTGGTAAGTGAAGGGGTCCTCAAGCAGTTATAAGTGGTGCTGCTGTTAGGGATGTGGGACTACACATTTTGTTGAACAAGCATTGAACATTGAACACTGCTTTTATTTCCCACCCCACCCCCATCCCCCCTTACCTTTCTCTTTTACATAGTTTCACTAGTTCATCTGTTCTGTTCCAGAGTGAGTTCTGACCTCAGGAGCTGCATGAAGAATAGCCAGCATGAAGAGAACAAATCAGTCCAGGCAGAAGTGCAGAAGCGTCAAGAACATAAATGTAAATTGAGGGGGTTTAAAGTGTGGTATGTGTTCCATGCTGAGGCAGTAGTTTTCTGAATGTAAAGCTTAACATTGTGCTAGTAGAAACCCTCTTGCCATGCTTCTCTTTTGGCTGGCCTTAGTGTTTGGGCACACCAGAGACCTAGTCTGGATGGAAATAAGTATCTTTTTAGCTGGGTGAGTTCTGGCCTGGATTAGTTTCCTAATGAGTAGCTGTAGCCTTGAAAGTGCTTGTGCTAACATGAGGAATAGTTGGGCTGATGGAGGGAGTGAGTGGGCAGTTTAAAGGCAGGGATGATTTCTTTGCAGAGTTGGTATGTTTGGAAATGAGACCTTACTTCTTCCTGGTAGAAAGTGGATTTTTTCTTCCAAGTCGAATGCCTTTGTGGGATTTTGGGGATTTTTTGCTTCATCTGCTTTGAAGGTTGATTGTAGCACTTCTAGGGGTTGGTGTATGAGAATATTTGGAATACGAGTCCAAATGAATTAGGGGGGTGTGTAAAGCAATGAAACTTCTTAAAATTTCAGCATGAAGGTCACTTTAAAGGACTCATCTGGGTTTGGTTCTGTTTGTCTGCTCCAGCAGTTACTAATTCAGACTAACTTTACTGTGATTCAAAAGCAAGGATGTCGTAATTTAGGCTCTGGGAGTTTGTCTTGTCCACCACCCTTCTGCAATAGGTGCTTTAAAAACTCTCCTGGAATTTCCTGTCCTTGCTTACAACAGTAAACTGCACCTCTGTGTTTGACAGCCTGACATTAAGTTAACTAGCACTGGCTTTAGTTTTCCTTATGTGCATCAGGGTGTGATTTGTGAGGTGACTAATAGTGCATGGGCAGCTATTGTCCATGGGGTAGGACCCGAGTTACCATTCCAGGGATAAGCACTTCCTGCTCCTGCAATTTGAAGCGTGAATTCCCTTGTCCTGGTAAGAGTATCACTGCTGAATGAGTAGTCATGCAAAGATAAAAGAAATAGCTGTTCCCCAAAACTTTATTCTTGGATACTTGTTAATCTAGATGAAGCCTTACAGGAAAACAAAACCCAAATACTTATTATGAAGTCTCAAGAATGCCATGAAACTCGTTGCACAGGTCTTTTTTCATTTGTGGGAGTGACTGATGTGCAACTCTGCATCAGATGGCCAAAGAATCTTGTTCTGCTCAGACTTATATTGAAGAAACATCTTCTTTGGCTGTTAGGAGTTTGCCAGTAGCCTAAATGAAAGCCTAAATTAATGTGTGATGGGAGAAATGACCACAAATACTTGTTGATAAAACTAAGAATCTTTTCCAGTATCTACCTATGGTGTAACACTTCACTTTTTGTGGCAATGCATTTTACAGGCTGTTTAACCTGAAATCATTTTTGATTCTCAGTTTAATACCTTCAGGTATTCTGGTGGTCTTTCACAAGCTCCTTCATCACTCTTACATTATGAAGACCCGTAAAAGGGAGGGACTGATTAGTTTTATGATCTAACATCAGCTAAAAAGAAATTCATCTGTGACTGCTTCTTTTAAAGTGTAAATCTTTCTGTATTCTACACCTGATTAGATTGCATGTTTGTCCTTCTGAAATGGATGGTCAGCTTAGCAAAACATGGTGACTTCCTTACTAAGTTAAAAAGGGAAACTTCCTTTAAAAAATAGTTGATGAGAATATATTTCATTCACATTTCCCAGCTTTCAGTAGAGAATTCTCTGAATGAATAAAGACCTAGTGTCATCTAGTGAGAGGCACCTAGCAGTTATTGAGTTCTTGGAAGAAATAGTGAAAAATGAAAACTAACATTTGAAAGAATGTTAGCTAGGAACAGAAGGAAATATTAAGGAAAAATGGAACAGATTTTAAGAATATTAACTAATTTTGTCTCTATTACCTTCTCAGTAGACCTCTAATTCTCCAGATATAAAGGAAAAACAAGGAAAAAACTATTCTTCTAGAAATAAAGCTGAAATGGTTTCACCAGTCTGCTTTCTTCATCAAGGCTTTCCTTGTCAGGTTACAGGATATCCCAAGTGACTTGAATGTGTGGGATTTGTTGTCAGTAACTGCAGTGGTTTTTTTTATATTTTGTTCCACAGTGCAAGTTTCAAGCAGTTTGACATTATTGTATCTGCTTTTCTCTCCATTGTAGGCTGCAGCTTATTACAGCAGAATTAGCAGTATTAGTTCTGGAAGAGCCATGATCTGGGGCTTTCTGCCACTGTCAGGTGCAAGGATTAAGAGGGAGCTTGTTCAGCAAAAAGCTGAGGAAAGATGTGGAATTGAGTTTCCTTCTGCTTGGCTGGGGGCCCTGGGTATATACTTTGTTTCCATGTCTTGCATGAACTCCCCGAGTTCTTGATCCAAAGTGAAAGGTCAGCTTTATTCTGAGTAACTGCAGATCACAGGTGTGTTCTACTCGCTGACTGAAAAATAGGGGTCAGTGCTGAATGAAGCTTCTCATTACTTTGCATCATTTCATGAGACATGATGAAATTGGAAAGAACTCCGCTAGGATCCCTGGGCAGGAGCAACAACCAGGGAGATTGCTTCTGTAGGTTACAGGAGGAGCAGGGGAAAAAAAAAGGGGAAGCAGAGAAATGTCACAAGATGCATTTTAATTCTAACACTGCACCAAGCTGGTTGTGGGTGGGGAATGTTCTGTAGCCAGGGACAGGCTTGGCTGTGTCCTTGGGAGTTTGTAGGGGTCGAAGGTAAAGATCACCGTTGATAACATCTGGGCTAAAGTGTGCTGCCTTCACATGAGTGTAAGTAAAAGGTAACTTTGGTTCACAGGTAACAACTCATGGAATAAAGTAGGGAGGGGAGTATGATCACAGATAAATACTATGGAATTCAAACAGTTTGCTTGCCCACAAACTGGCTGTAACCCCGAGGGTTGCAGTATGCCTGAGAGAAAGCAGTTTCACTGTAATGTGTCCTGCGTGGATGGTGCAGAGTGGAAGGACACAGCTCAGTGTAGCCATCTAGCTCATGGAATACAAGGTTTCTGATGCTGCGGTTTGCTGGCAGCTTTAAGCTGGTACTGCAGCTGAAGGTGGCCCTGCTGCTCCCTTTTCTCTACCCAAGCATTTGTGTGAGGAATTGGGTCAGGAACTGAATGTGTTCTGACAGAATTGTTTTTTTCTGCATTAGCTTTCAGCTGGAATTAGTTCTTGATCAAGTTCATTATGGTGAAGTATTCTGTCAGTGTGTAGGAAGGAAGAAGCTGAGAGCAGCTCTTTGGACAATGAGTGCTGTGTTTACCTGTCTTACAGGGACTATGAAACTATTATACAAGTTAAAATGTGGTCTCCTGTCTTGTTAGTGAGGAAAAACTGGGTTCCTCTAGATGTCAGTTTAGTGTAGGAATCCACTTAAAAGCTTTGAATCACTCCCTGGAAAAATGTGTTCTTCTTGTCCTATTTAGGCCAACTTTCCAGCACAGACACCTTGGTTAGGTAATCACCACCAACACTCTGTCTTCTGTGATCCTTTCACAGGGTCAGTGCTCAAGGAAACCATCCTTCTACAACTCTCCATTTTCCAATTGCAGCTGTCATTCCCATAACTGGTTTATGTATTTCTTGGGGCTTAATCTTGACAGGCCCCTTTTCATGCAGAGAAAAAGCACAATCACTTGCTAACCTGCGGTGAAGTTTGCTTTTCTCTTCTAGGTTTCTTGCTTTTTGTTATGCCCTCCAACATGCTGAAATATTTCTCAGAATAATTGTTTAATACTATGTTAATAAGAGTGCCCTTTTTTTCATTTAAAGCTGCAATATATGTCTGTCCATTTTACTCTTCTTGTTTGCTTTCAGTACCAGTGTTGTAAGTGGCAAGGAGGAAATGATAAAACAGCTGGAGATGGGCGTTGCAGTCATAACCAGTGGATATGGAATTGATTGCAGAAGCCAAGTGAAAGCCTTAAATTTTTACTGTGAGAAAATTATTAAAAGAAACTTAGCTCAATGTTTTAGTTTCTCCTGTTGGTAGTAAACCTTTGATGTTTTGCATGTGAAAGGCACAGCTGGCCTGTTTGGATGGATGTCCGTCTGCTTTAGAATAGGTTACGCTCATACCACGTTAATCTTTTATCAGGGTAGCTCTGCTGCAGGAAACGGAAGGGCCTACCTGTCAAACTGCCTTATCTGTGGCTGTGCTTGGCTGGAAGACTCTTCAGGGAAAAGATATGGCTTTTCATGGTAGGAAGAGAATGGCCAAGCACTCCTGCAGTTACTCTGCATCTGCTCATGCCCTTAAATACTTACACAGACATGTGTGGACTGCAGGCAGGGGAGAAAAAAGTCTGTTGCCTATAGATCCTCTTGGGTATATTTTATTTTTTTAAGTCTTCCTCTTGCTTTCATTTGCATATACCATGCATAGCTGCATACTCTGAGTTGGAGTTTTTGTTTATTCCTCTGTTCAGCTTTCAGAGGTTCACAGGAAATGCAGGAGAAACATAAGTGTCCCATGTTTATCATAAGGCTTTATTTACACTCCCATGTAATTTTTAATAAGTGGCTAATCTATAAGTGTCAAAGCTGTGTCAGTTTTTGAGTGGGATCTGTATGTGTATTGACTTGAATTCAAGGCCTGAATATGTTGCAAGGTGATAGGGTTGTTTGCAATAATGTAGCTGCTGAAACTTTTCATTATTTTATGAATGTCAAAAATTTACTGACAGCATTTGACTTCATTGTTTCTATTGAAGTTTTAAATTCTTTTTCTCAAGTTAAGTGCATGTTACAGCACTAAATGTACTTTTCAATGACGTTAGTGTCTCAACAGTTTTTGAGACTGTACCTTGTTTGGCAAAAATAAATATTTCTATATTATTTGGTACATGAAACTTGATGCAGTTCAGGGTTCATTACTTTTAATATGGCTGAGAGGCAGACAAATGCCTCTTTGATAGTAGCTTTATTGAAAATAACACCACTAAAAAAACAGGCACTGGTACTAAGCATCCCTGTCTTTGGGTTTGTGCTTTCTGCATTGACAACTACAGCAAGTTGTTTTTAATGCTTCTGCAATTCCCTTCAGGTACCTAAAGGGGCTTCAAGAGAGTTGGAGAGGGACTTTGGACATGGGCAAGGGGGAATGGCTTCCCACTGACACAGGGCAGGGTTAGATTGGACATTGGAAAGAAAGGGAGTGTATCTGGGCTCAGACTCTCCTATAGAACAATTAGCACTAAATTATTGTCTCTCAAGCAACCTTTTGATTCCTCTCATTGGAATGAGGTGTCAGTTGTATGAAATGCCCAGCACTTCTTACTTCTGCTTGTTCCAGCTTTTTAGATGGGCTGTCCATCAGTTGTCTGAGCAAGCTTAGGTCTTTTGTTTGGACATCAGAGCTCCTTACCTGGCTAATTGGATTGTGACAGTGCACTGAGCTGTTCTGTGACACAGTGTCTCTTGGTAGAGCCTGTTGAGTGAGCCTCTGTGTAAGGGCTGGCTTGAGCTATAAGTGGAAATTGTGTTTTCAGATCTTCTTTGGTCTTTTTTTGGTCATTCTCCTTATTGTGGTAGCTCTTCTCTTTTGCTTTTCTTTTCCAGTGCTGATTTACTGCATCTTTTAACCTGCTGCTTTGTTTGCCTTTTTAGATTCAGTCATTGAGCTGTTGGTGTAAGGTAGTAATAACTGGTAGGAAGAGAGCTGGAGACAAAAGGCAGAAATAAAAAGTTGAAAGGAACTCCGCAGTTTTTATTCCTAGTGTTCTGCTGTAATGGTCTTAATTGTAGCAAATGGCACGTCCTCCAATAAATACAAAACTTTCAATTTGTGAAAAAGGAGAATTAGGATAAAGAAATAAAAAAGTAAGTAAAAAAAGTAGCAAATTGTTCAAGACAGAGTGACTGAGAAGTGGCATGGACAGGCGGTGCAAAGCTCACTGCAGCAGAGATGGAGTCTTTCCAGAGCTTATTTAGTAGGAAAGCAACCATACATTTTCTTCTCAAATGTAGGGTCCGTCCTGTGTCCCTGCCCTGCAGTTGGAGAAGTTTGAAATCTGTTAATCCACACTTTTTTGGAAGAAATCTTGGCAGTTTCACAACATTTTTGAGCTGTCCAAGATACCAAGTGAGACAACTCCTGTATATTTCTGTAATTTTATATGTTGTTAATATAACATTTAGAATATTGTAACATTTCCCCTGTGACAAGAGTTTGGTGTAAAACCAGACATTTTCAGATCCCTTTACTTTGAAAGGAATAGACTACAGTGGATACCTTGAAATAGGCAGGAGTAAATGCTGATCTATGTGCTGAGTGTTGGCGGCCAGGGGTTCTGGGTCAGGATGCAGTGGCAGGCAGGGGTGGAGGTGAGGAGGTGGCAGGATCGGGATGCAGTGGCAGGCAGGGGTGGAGGTGAGGAGGTGGCAGGGTCAGGATGCAGTGGCAGGCAGGGATGGAGGTGAGGAGGCGGCAGGGTCGGGATGCAGGCGGCAGGCAGGGATGCAGAGGCAGGCAGGGATGCAGGCGGCAGCCCCGGCCCCGCTGCAGTGCGGTGTCTCGCCGCTCGGGGGCAGCCGTGCCCCGCCGCGTGACCCCCGATAGCCGCGCGACAGGAAACGGGGTGAGAGGTGACAGAGGGACAGGGAGCGATAGTGGGGTCTGAGTTTCTTTGCCGGACGGCTGTAAGAATCCATGCATTCCTTTCACACACGTACACCCCTCGCTGTGAGTGTCTTTAACATGAGTCTTGCTGCATTTCCTTGGGCTCCCTGTACACCTGCATTCCTAGGCTGGCAAACTTCCTGACAGTGTGAGCCTTATGCCAGTCTTCATGTATGCCAGTGACCTGTTCCTTGGTGGACATATATTTTTCTGCTTTACAGGTCAGAAGTGGTGCCTTCCTACTATTCCACTGTAGGGTTATAGAGGACACTTGCAAATTATTTGCCTGTTGGCTTGCTTTCAGGTGACTTAGCAGCTCTGTTACCAACTGATGCTGACAGTGAATGTGAAGGTCTGTCTTTGTGAGGGCCCCACCTCTGCTCAGAGCTGCCTATGCTTGTATCAAGGCTGCAGACCTCTGCTCAGCACCAAAGTTGCATTAGCTTTGCAGATGGACTTTTGCCATTTTTTCCCTCCATCTTACATATTTTTTTGTTACCACATTTTTATGTGTTGTTTAGCTGTGTTCTTCCTTTTTTTGTTCAGATCCTTTTGGTTGCCTGAGAAGTCTTCTCTCTGCAAATACTTAAGATAATTGTAAAACATGTTTGCAGTTGCTGTAGGCCAAAGACCAGTTCTGTTCTGATTGCCTGCTGTCTGGTGTGAAGTACTTACATCATCTCGTGTACTTCAGCTGTTTGTCCATATGGATTTGCTCCGACTTGAAAAGCTGATGGGTGGTAAAGGAAAGGAGAGGCGGGATCCCTGCAGGGAGTGCACATGAAGCCATATGTCGGTATTCCTGGGTGTCTGGTGCCCTCTGGAGACTGTGGCTGCCCACGACATCACGAGTGTCAAGACAGCACGTTAATTTATGTCCCTAGTCTGGACAGGCTGAAGAACAAGACGAGCTTTATTGTTCTTGCAGCTGAAGTGAAGGATGCTAGAAAAGACAGAGTAAAAGAAAACTCTCTAAAAATAATAGCAATTACATGTCATATAATTTTTAAAGCTAATGGAGACTTGATAGCTGTGCTTTATGTTTATGTCTATAAGCTTGTGTAAAATCAAAATTGAGTACACAAGATTAAACATAGATATTTGAAAACAGTATGGGGATTTTAAAGTGTTGAGTTAGCAAGGGGGATTAAATATTTATACTAATTCACTTAGCTGGTCTGAGAGGCCAGTCAGTCTAATGGGAAAATACAGAAGTCTCTTAGCAAATCTGGAACTGGAATCAGGAAATTTTCACAGGCTTAGTAAGGAGGCTGGCTTTTTTGTTACTTTCTTCAGCACTAAAATTGGTACCTTTTTAATGCTTCATGGGGGGTATAAGAAATTGTATCCTGATGCAGGGAAAGTTTTTGGCATAGTTAGGGAACTTACTTTTATTTTATGAAGGAAACCACCTGGAACAGAGCTGGACTTACAAAATGCTCCTTTACTATAATCTTAGTCCTTTCATTTGTGAAAAAGACAGCTGCAAAATTGTAGTTTCTTTTATCTCTTACTACTCTTGAAATAACCTTCCTGCATAATGAGAATACAGGAGTTTCATATTTTTCCCCAGCTGCAGTGAAGAACACCAGATGATCCAAGGAGGCACAAAATCTCAGTGTTTTGTTTGCATGCAGCTATTGTCAGAGTTACAGTTAAGGAGCACCACAATCCTGAGCTTCTGTATTGTTGTTTGTTTGTGACTGTGTGGATGCATTTAATGCAAGTATCACGAGATCCATAGAAATCATTAGAATCTACCAGCTCAGTCCACACTTACATTGAAGTAAGATTTTACCTGAGCTATGTGTCCTGCTATGGCTCACTCAGCCGAGAAGGGAGTGCACAGTGCATCTTCCTGATCCATTCAGGGCCCAGCAGTGCCAGAGGTGGGAGCAGGAATTGAACTCCAGGCTGCTTACAAGAGACACGCTTACCTAACTCCTTTATGTCCTTAAGTTGTTCAGAGGAGTTTAGACTTGAAGTAGTAGTAATTAGGTATGAAGTAAGTGCATAGAATTTATGTTCTTCTGCTTAGTTCTTAGTGCTTTTTCTTCCTGGAAAATGTCTGCAGTTCTCAAGTGTAATATTTTCTTTAAGGTTGGCTTTTTGATTTTAACAGTGTGGTAGTTTTGTACCTTTAAAATTCATAGCCAAAGACTGGTAGTGCTAAGCTATGTGAAATGATTAAACAAGTTCAGTAAGGAGTAATACTCCTGTGCATCTTGCTGGTGAGATTTGTGGTCTTTGAGAAATGGGAACAAGTACCACTTAATCTTTCTTCCTTGCTTTCCTTCCTTTCCAAGAAGCTGATACAGTTGTCTCACTGCAGGCAGCGTTCTGCAATTGCTTTAGTTTGCAGTGGTGATGGGCTCGTGGAGACCTACAGCTCTCAGCTCCTGTTCTCTGAATATGATCGGGATGAGTTGGGTGTTTCCAGTTGGGCAACTTGTTCTTCTGTGGGGTTTGTGCAGTTGTTAAATACATTGGATGGTGTGCAGCACTCATTTTCTTGTTTTTACAGCAGGAAGGTGAAATGGAAGGTGAGGCAGTTGACGCTATTGTGGAGGAATCAGAAACTTTCATTAAGGGAAAAGAGAGGAAAACCTATCAAAGACGCCGTGAAGGTGGGCAAGAGGATGATGCTTGTCATATAGCACCAAACCAAGCAGATGGAAGTGAAGTGGTGCAGGATGTCAGCAGTGGGGTGCAGATGGTGATGATGGATCAGCTGGATCCAACTCTTCTTCAAATGAAGACCGAAGTAATGGAAGGTGCAGTGCCTCAAGAAACTGAGGCTACTGTGGATGACACACAGATCATAACACTTCAGGTTGTTAATATGGAAGAACAGCCTATAAACCTTGGTGAGCTTCAGCTGGTCCAAGTACCTGTACCAGTGACTGTACCTGTTGCCACCACGTCTGTGGAAGAACTGCAGGGAGCTTATGAAAATGAGGTTTCCAAAGGGGGCCTGCAGGAGGGAGAGCCCATGATCTGTCACACCCTCCCTTTACCAGAAGGCTTCCAAGTAGTGAAAGTGGGTGCAAATGGTGAGGTGGAGACACTGGAACAAGGTGAACTTCAGCCACAGGAAGATCCCAATTGGCAAAAAGATCCAGACTATCAGCCACCAGCCAAAAAAACAAAGAAAAACAAAAAGAGTAAGCTTCGCTACACTGAGGAAGGCAAAGATGTGGATGTCTCTGTGTATGACTTTGAAGAGGAGCAGCAGGAGGGTTTGTTGTCTGAGGTTAATGCAGAAAAGGTGGTGGGCAATATGAAGCCACCAAAACCAACAAAAATTAAAAAGAAAGGTAAGTTCCCCATCTGCAAATGGATTTGGAAAATGCTTTTGTTGTGGTGATTGCAGTGTGATTGAGGCAAATGAATACGTGCAAGTGGGAGGAGAGCAGACATGCCCAATGCTGCTTGCTCACTATGTAATAGTGTTTGACTGCAGTGTTTCTTGGGCACACCTCCCTTCTCCTCTCTGTAGGCTGCCGGGGAGATCATTTTCCACAAGTATGATACTGTGGCATTAATATTCTGGTATAACTGTGATTGAAAAGATTGTTCTCTTTGCTGTGCTACACACGTAATAGTTTGTGTGCATGTTTTACATCAGGAGCCAATGGTACAATTAATTCTGTGGGCTTTTTCCTAACCAGTTGCTGGGTAAGGTAGATGGTGCAAAACACAGTAATAAGTATGTTTGATTTTTGTTAACGCTCAAAGTTAAGGAACCCTTTTTAGAGTGGAGAAGGAACACTGAGTGCTGGCATACTAGGGAAAATGGAATCCAAACCAGCCAGAGGCAATGCGGTTGGATTTAGTGGTGCCTTGCGGTAGTTATACCCCCAAGAATCTTTCCTCTTATGTTACACACAGTAGACCACAGGACTGTCAAAGACTAAAGATGGTTTCCTTCATGACCAGGTGTAAAGAAGACATTCCAGTGCGAGCTGTGCAGTTACACTTGTCCACGCCGTTCCAACTTGGACCGCCACATGAAAAGCCACACCGATGAAAGACCACACAAGTGCCATCTCTGTGGCAGGGCTTTCCGGACAGTCACATTGCTGAGGAACCACCTCAACACTCACACAGGTACTCTTGGTTTTGCATATATTGTTTTTGTAGGATCTGCTCTGCCATCAGAACAAATAGATTGAAGATGGACCCCTCTTTGTTTTCCTAATTCTTATGGAACAAGCTAAAAAAAGAGGAAATGGTGCAGTTGTTTTCTGCCTGGCTAAGTCAGGTGCAAGAGGTTATCCTGTTCACAGGTACAAAATTGATCCTGGGCTTGATCTCAAATTACCTGAAGTTACAGAAATGTTCTTTTTGCCTTGCACATTAGCACTCATGTTTTCAGTTTGTTGTGCCTTAGTGCCAAAAAAAAGTGTAATTCATATCCCTTGTTTTCTCTGCTTACTGAAGTTATGTCTGACTAGATGGTTTCTAATGTGTAAATAACCAAGTGGTACAAAAATAAAGGAGTCTTTTTCCTCACTCAAAGGATATTCATTCTCTGAGGTCTTATATCTGTTAGTTATTTACACAAAACTCCTGATTTTTGTGCATTCTGTTGCTCTAATTTAATCCTTCAGAACATGAAAGCAGTGTTGCTAATTCACTTTTAAAACAAAAAATAAAAAAAAAATCCACAACCAGCACTGTCCCGTATTTTCTTTTGTCACTAAATCTGTGTCACTGTCTTCCTATCTTGCTGCACACCCTTAGGTACTCGCCCTCACAAGTGCCCAGACTGCGACATGGCCTTTGTGACCAGTGGAGAGTTGGTTCGGCATCGCCGCTACAAACACACCCACGAGAAACCATTCAAATGTTCCATGTGTGACTATGCGAGTGTGGAGGTATGGGACTTGTTACGGTGCTGAGCCCTGCCTTGTGTGCTTCAAAGCTTGTTCACCATCTGTTACAAACTCTGTTCTTAGGCATTTCCTCTTTGGTCGTTCAGTTGAAAGGCTCTGGGCAAAAGAAGTTACAAATCAGGGCTGCTCTTGGAAGCGAGTGGTGGGATTTTCTCAGTGAATCAGAAAGCAGTTTGAAATCACTTACATAAATCCTAGGTGATAACCATTTCCTCTTAGGAGACAGTAGTTGTCATTGTTTCTTAAATGATTTGTCCTTTAAGCTGATTGCAGGAACTGTAGTGTGCTGTATGTTGAAGGAGACAGACATTTTCTGCTGCAGTGGGATGTCCTTTCAGTCCACAGTGCCCCTCCCATTTTAGAAACATGCATTCTGCACATCATCTGTTTATGCCATGAAGGTGTCTGTAGCTAAAACTAATGAACCTTTGTCTCAGTATTGGTGAAAAGCAGCTTTGCTGATCTTAGATGATAGCTTAATTTGCCTGAGCAGATTAGACATTCTTGAATGCCTTCCTTCCATGTTGTATTGTTAGCTACTTTATAGGACAGCTTTTATATTGTGAAAGGAAATTTGAGCCAGATGATGAGCAACACAATTTTAAAAAATGAGATGTCTGCAGTGGAAGAAGGCTACAGTGGGAGAACTTGAGTAGGGGCTTCAGGCTTTTTTTTCCTACCCACACTGTCACTTCAGGCCCTGTGGTTTGAGTGCTGAATAAGTTATGTTGCAGAGGTTTCATAGTATAAATTAGGAAAGAACAACCAAGTTGGTCCCTATGAGGTCATGCTGCTTTTTGTAGGCATAAGTTGGTGATTAAGCAGCATGATCAGGCTGGAGTAGAAAATGCCGTACATTGGTGTTCTTGCTTTGAGCTGGGTTTGTACCTTCTAAATAAAAGCAGAAGGAAAGAATTAAGCTTCCCCACAACGCTTTTGTGCCTCTTCAGGATACTTCAAAATTTTAGGGTGTCTTCAGATGCTGAGATAGTTGATAAAGTAAGGTGAGCACAGAGTCTAAATCAGGCCTCACTAAGTGTGGGAGCAAGCATCAGGCAAAACTGGGAGTGAAGCTGGGAGGTGAGGTAGAGTGGGCAGGAGCAAGTGGCTGTGTGCAGTGAGAAAGTGGCACTGAAAATGGCAATGTGCCTGTTTGATTTTGTGCCTAAATAAATATAAACTACCTTAAACTCTTGACTGGTTTCTTGTAGTTTTGGCTGTCTGGCCTGCTCATCTGTGTTAACTTCAGTCTTGCTCTTGGCTTGCAGGTTAGCAAATTGAAACGCCACATCCGTTCGCACACCGGAGAGCGCCCGTTCCAGTGCAGCCTGTGCAGCTATGCCAGCAGGGACACCTACAAACTGAAGAGGCACATGAGGACCCACTCCGGTACTGATGCCAAATTCTCTTAGTGTCAGAGTGCTGAGGCTGTGTACAGTGTGTGCTGACACACAGCAAAACAAATACTATTGTGTAGCTTAATATAAAATCTTTATGAAGTGTGTAGCTGAAGAGAATGCACCGTTATTTGTAAGGATTTGTAAATTCATAACCTGATAAAATTATGGCGCTGAGAAATGAGCTTGGAGGATTCTGTTTTCCAGTTTGACTGTGAGGTGATAAAATGCAGGCACCTGTAGTATGAACGCTACTGTTTTCAGTGTTCCAGTTGAAGAGTAGAGCCACTTGCAGTTTCATGCTTTAGTGTAGTTTTTAAAAGCATCTCTTGCATGTTAGTTCATAAAGATGCTAATTTTTTCTTCAATATAAATAGGGATGATTTTAGCACTGAATGTTACTGCAGTGACAAATTAATCATATTGCTAAAATTGAAGGGGGAAAGATGCCCTTTTATGTATGCTTGAACATTCAGAACCTCCACCCCAAAAAAATCTGATGTCACTTGCATTCTTCTGGCAGCCTGCATGTAGGTCTTGCTTGCATTTCTCAGAGTAAGAGTAATTTAACTTCCTTAAGGATCAAACTTTAGTTTCTTTGTAGAAAGATTCTTACTGAAGCTAAAACTTGTAGAGAGAGATGTTAGTGAGCGCTTTGTAGAATTACTATTTCTGTTGTCTAGCTGTGTGTTGCAAGTTTCTGGGAGGTTCTTTGGGGCTTCTTGGTGAGATTTCTTTTTAATAAAAGTACTTGTTCTATTTTTTTCCTTTTGCTCCTGAAGGAGAGAAGCCATATGAATGTTACATCTGCCATGCTCGCTTCACTCAGAGCGGTACCATGAAGATGCACATTTTGCAGAAGCACACGGAGAATGTGGCCAAATTCCACTGTCCTCACTGTGATACTGTTATAGCGAGAAAGAGTGACCTGGGTATGTGTCCCCCAAACGTGGCCATTTGCTGAAGACGGTACAAAACTTCCCAGTATTAGAACTCACGTATCCCAACTGCTGTCTCTTAACCCAATACCCAGTCTGGTAACTGCACAGCGTGAAGCACAGCTTCATGTGTAGGACTGGTAACACACACCTTTAGCTTACCAGAGCTGCTGCAAGTTAGAACAGTTTTCAGTTTCTTCTCATTATTTTAATTTTTTTTTCCAAGCATACAAGTTAAGTTTGTTCCTAGATGCAAGGCATTAATTGAACTTGGACTGAGATTTCAACAACGTAAGGATTGGTATCTGAAAAGCAAGAAGATAACTTGACTTAACCTTCTGCATATTGGAGGCCATTAAGTTTCATGCAGAGATATTTTTATTAAGTTAAAAGGTTTGAGTTAGACCAAGTATTTAACTCTGCAGGATTTGGAGCTGTGTACTCACAAAAGCCCTGAGTCCTTGCAGTAGGACATTTCTGATCTAGTGAGCTGTACTCGGTGTGATTCCAGCAGGCAAGCTCTTATGTTTCTAGAAGGTGACAAACAATACTGTGCCCAGAGCAGCTGAGGGAAAGGAAGGAGCCACGATTTGGCAGAACTTTCTGTCTTTAAACAGAATTATCACCCAAGTAATGGGAAGGCAGGCTCCCTTCCAGTAAAGACAAGTGCTACAGTGAGAGGCAGTTTGAGAGGAAGGCAGTCAGTTGATGTCAGGAGCAAACAAGCTGATTTGCAACAGAGGAAAACCAATGTTAGCTATGAAGAATTTTTCTTCTAATAATGCTTTAATCTACCCTAAGCTACCTTATGCAGCTGTGGTATGCTCTTAGTTGGGGGATTTTAAAGAAGCAACTAAAACCTCTGTTGGGGATTATTTGCTGGTATCCATGTTGCCTTCTAGCCCTGTCACTCTGACTTCTAATCCTGCACAAAATCCTGTTTCTCCTGCTGAATTACCTGGCTTCTGGCTGTATCCAGGCAATTCGACTTAGTCTTAAACATAACAGTCCACAAGACACTTTAGTTTGACCATCATTTGTCATCAAATACAAGTGTCCTGAATCAGCACAGATTGCAACTAATAACCAAATCTGGAATCCTGTGAAAAATCTTAATGGAGTTTTTCTGCAAGCTCTTTCTGTCTGGGAACTGTTCTAGTTGGTTCTACTTGCAAGTCCTTCAGGTTTTTAGTTGAATCCTAAATTAACTATTCCACTGTTTTGGCTGAGCTTGGGAGGGAGGATCACTGAAGGGCCAGGGGCTTGTCTTTCATGCTTGGAAAGCCATGGTGATGAAAGCTTCTGATTCCTTTTCCTGTAGGTGTCCACTTGCGGAAGCAGCATTCCTACATCGAGCAGGGCAAGAAGTGTCGCTACTGTGACGCTGTGTTCCATGAGAGGTATGCCCTCATCCAGCATCAAAAGTCCCACAAGAACGAGAAGCGCTTCAAGTGTGACCAGTGTGATTATGCCTGCAGACAGGTAAGCTGGGGCCACTGTCACCCCTTAGGAGTGTTAGGACAGGAGCTGAAAGTATGGGGTGGAAATCTTAGCTGTTAGGTTTGACCAGCTGTCAAGATTGAATTAGCTGTCTAAATCTTTTGATTAGAAGGGTGTAATCTCCTTTTGAAGGGTGTAAAGGAGAGTACAAGTGGCCTTTTCTTGGTGTGATGCTGTCCTGTAGAGAAGAGCCTTCTAATTAACAACCCTGATTAACCTGTTTACCAAGGGATAAGAGTCTATGTAGAATGGAAGTAGCTAGAACTGAATATGCCATCAATCCAGATGTTCTTGCATTGCTGTGGAATCATTCTTTTCCTGATACTAAGCATAAAACTTTGGCCTCATTTTAGCTGGAAATTCACTTTTCTGTATCCATTTATGTGAGTTTCCATTTTTCCTGTCCACAACAGGAGCGGCACATGGTCATGCACAAACGGACCCACACCGGAGAAAAGCCTTATGCCTGTAGCCATTGTGATAAAACCTTCCGCCAGAAGCAGCTCCTCGACATGCACTTCAAGAGATACCACGATCCCAACTTTGTCCCTGCTGCCTTTGTCTGCTCCAAGTGTGGCAAAACATTCACTCGCAGGGTAAGGGAATATGCTTTGAACTGGGGAGGGTTGGGGTGGAATGAGGCTTTTTTAGCCAAGGGGAGGGAAATGTTTATCCAGAAGGAAAGATGGATGAGATACAGGGTGAAATATGACTTTTTAATAGAGCCCTTCTCTGTGAGAGGTGAGAGAATGCAGAGTTGGTACCAACACACATTAGTGTTGACATCATGAGCAATGTGGAAATGCAACTTTATAAAGTTCATGAATGTACCTGTTTCCCCTAGAGAATCTCTCTTTAAAAAAAAAAGCAAAAGACATAGTTACCAGAAATGTGTGTGAAAATACAGAGGCAGAATGTCTGATCTTGAATTCAGTACATGTTTTAACTTCTCGTGTGTTTTTAATCTTTCACTGAGTAGAACACGATGGCCAGACATGCTGATAACTGCTCTGGCCTAGATGGTGGGGAAGGAGAAAATGGAGGAGAGACAAAGAAGGGCAAACGTGGTCGAAAGAGAAAGATGCGTTCTAAGAAAGAAGATTCTTCTGATAGTGGTAAGAACAGCTCAGTACCTTCTGAGAATTACAGGTCTGTGATTCACTGTGTGTGTTAGCTGCTTGTTTGCCAGTTCTGCAGGTTTCTTCTGGCTCTTGAGTCTTGTTTGCTTGGCAAACAGAGAATATGATGATACATGGCCAAGTGCAGAGGGATGTACTGTCTGTGAGGTATAATACAGATCCTGCTGTCCAGGCCGGTTCCAAGACAGTAGTTTAAAAAACACTGTCTGACACCCCTTGTGTCATCTGTGCCATTCCTGTCCTGCCTGTGTGGGAAACTCTGGTAATTTTTTTCAGAGTCCCAAAAGAGATTGCGTGGTTCTGTGATGCATTGCTGTGAAATGTTACTTGGTCCTGCTTCACCATTACTGAGTGGCATGTCCAGACAACTCCACTACTTAATAGCTTGGCTACTTCTGTGAATGAAGGCTGGCAACATCCAGGGGAATGGTGGAGATTAATACTTACTTGTGAAGGAAAAACTCAGTCCTAGTCCTGTCTCCTGGTAGAGGAAAAACTTCATCATGTCATCAACAGGAAAAGCCAAGTAGAGTCTCAAGACCAACCAGTTCAAAGATGATTTTGCAAAAGGAGTGTTGCTGATTAGTCTTTTATCTGGAGTGCTTTATGTAATTAATCAAGGGGTGTAGGCTGGGAGAACAGGGATATTTCTGGCTAGAGAATGCATCTGAAATTCTCACATGGCAAACAAGTTTTAGGATGAGTATGATCAAATGATTTGCAAACCTTGATTCAAAAACTAGAAGTTGATGCTTAAACTTATGTTTGAATAGATATTTGGAAAAATGTATTAGGTGAATTAAGTACACATAACTAATTGTATGTTTAAAACATGAAAAGGTAAGGGAGGCAGGGAAAATTAACTGATGGAAGGTAATCCAAAATGTGGCATTCTGGAGCGTTGCATTCTTATTAACTGATTTGAAATTTTTCTGGGAGTTTAGCAGGTTTCAAAAACTCACATATTATTTAGTTGATTTGGTCTAGGTTTAAAACAGTTTTTTGTGGGGGAAGCTGGTCAAAAGTCAGGCTTGTTAATGAGCTGATGATACGCAGTGAATAATGCCCAGGCTTTGTGGCTGAGGGAATCCCTTCAGCCTAAGTAGAAGTGGCAAGTCTGGGTTGACCTCAGGAGTTATTTGATAGATACAAAGAATCGACCTCTGTGAGCTGAGTAAGTGTAAGAAAGATGTCCTAATCACCTGCTTGAGGAATTGCGTTATTCACTGTTGTGTCTGTTTTGAGATCTGCAGTTTCATGAGGTTTGGCAACTATTAAATACCTAAAAATTACGAGCAAAGCTGGGATGAAATAGACCTACTTGTGTTAATGGGGTAAAAGACCAAATAGTGAAGGATAGTTTGTCTCCTGGCTGCCCAGCATTAGACAGAGTGTTAACTGATAGACACTGAGTTGAGGGGAGAATGTAAAGAACCTCTAGAAAGGTGGGACCTGAGAAATCCAGTAAATAAATTCCTCGTGGGGGATATCCCTTGAGTGACTGTAAAATCATGCAACATTTACATGCCTCAGTGTGAGTTTGGGGTTTTTCCCTTTAGTCAGATAAAAGGGAGTGTCCTTGTGGCCCAGTAAGTCATGAGTGAAGCCACTCCTCTAGTGAACAGCCTTATAAATTTAAGGGCAATCATTTTGCTGTCCAAACAATGTTATCCTATTTGACATCTCTCACTGCTTGTTGTCTCCTCTGGCTTTGCCCAGAGCATTCTGAATGTGTCAGTGGTCCTCACCTATTAAGGAGAGTCCTGAAGAATAAAGTGTAGAGCTTGAGGGGTACCCGAGAAAGGCTGTTGGATACCTGTTGGGGTTCTTGTGTTTCATAGAGATGTGGAGTTGCTACAGCAATTTACATGGGATGTACCTCTTTTATCCTCTTGCCCCTCTATTTTCCCCACACGTCTTCTTGAAATCACCTCATCCCCTCCCCTAAACATCCCTGTAAGTAGTCCTGTTCGATCCAAAACAGCCTTCCCCTGCATCTCATTGTGTCCCATCACCAGCCAGGAATTTCCCAGCACCCCATAGTGTCAAAGGTGATCTCAAGAGCTGCTTCTGTGACTCATTGGGGTGGGTTTCACACCTGGTGGCTCTCCTGGGAATGGCTTGGACACAAAGTTTGTTCCTCAGAAGCTGTGAATTTGGGTTCCCACCTTCCATTGTGCAATGCTGTGCTCCTCTGTGTTGTGCAGGTGGGGCTTGGATGGGCTGTTGGGACCCTCTGATGGGCTTGGGAGTAGCCCAGCCATTTGTTACTTGGTCTCCCTTGTGCTGTTGTGAGCTCCTTTGTGGATGTGCAGAGTAGCTTTTATCACATAATCTAACAATTAAATTCCCTTTTGCTTCCTGAAGGACAACTTGTTCCCTTTAAGTGAGGGTAACAGATTAACAATCTGTGGCAACAACTTCTGAACAAAGGCCTTGTTTGCCTTCTTTCTCAGCAGAGTTGACTCCTTTAGGATGGGATTTGATTGTGCTTCTCTGCAGATGAACGTGTTTTATTCTTGCTTAAACTGAAGATTTAGCTAACATCCTTTCTTACAGAGGAAAATGCTGAACCAGATTTGGATGATAATGAAGATGAGGAAGAGACAGCAGTAGAGATTGAGGCTGAACCAGAAGTTGAGCAAGAGGCTCCTGCACCACCTCCCAGTAAGAAAAGAAGAGGAAGACCACCAGGCAAAGCTGCCACCCAACCAAAACAATCCCAGCGTAAGTCACGAATTGAAGCTTACCTTACCCTGCTTGCTGGAGCCCCTTTTTCCTTGGATTTGGCTGTTCTTGTAGATGCGATCCCTTCAAATGAGATTATTTTAAAAGTGGGTAGCTGTATTTGTCTCTACATTGCTAAGAACTCACCTTGAAATTTGTTGCAAGGGTTTCCTGGTCATGAGGGAACATGGCCACTTCAGGCCATGCTAAAATGAAAGGATGTTATTTTTTGTTGTTTCATTTCATAGTTGTGCAAACTGCTCACTTCTTTTTGTACCAGTTATGGTGTCTCTGCTGACATACAGTCCTTGGGAAAGCAGCTGTCAGTAAAAACATCAGGCTGTTCTTACTCAGGTAGCTTTTACAGGTATTGCCACAAATGAATTTGCTTCAGGCCTTTAGTTCTGAGCAAGGACCCGTGCAGGTGTTGTTTCAGCTCTGCCGGGATGTCCTTAAGAATAGACATTGTAACTGCGCAAAGTCAAAGTAAATAAATTTTAGGCTCAAAGTAGGAAATTGGTTTGTCATGGAGGTAGTGGCTTCCACAGTGGCTTGGCTGTTTGCTCAGTGCTGCAAAGCATGGCCTATGTTCTCTCCGGAATCGTTCTATGGAAACATTGAATGCTGAATTTGTCACTAGCATCACTAAATTCCCCTGAAGTTTAAGTTTTGCCTTAGGCCCATATATTGATACAGGGTTTGGTTTTGTTCGTTATTCTACAAAATCCATTGTTTGAAAAATGTTTTAGTATGAAAATGAACACTGGAAATGTTGTACTGGGAACCCATTTTCATACAGGGGCAAGAAGAAAGATGCTTGATGCTTGGGTGAGTGAGGTGGGTTGAATTGCTCCCCACCCACTGATATGGCAATGCCTGTTGGGGGCCTCACCTTCCCTTGCCATGGAAGAGTCTTAAGGATATACCAAAAAGCTGCTTGAGGAATGCAGACTGGCTCTGGAAACAGTAAAATAATCTGTTTCTCCCCGCTTCCTCCTTTGTTTTTGCCCTTCTAGCTGCAGCAATCATTCAGGTTGAAGACCAGAATACTGGTGAAATTGAAAACATTATAGTTGAAGTGAAGAAAGAACCTGATGCAGAAACAGCAGAGGAAGAGGAGGAAGCTCAGCCTGCTGTAGTGGAAGCTCCCAATGGAGACCTCACCCCTGAGATGATTCTCAGCATGATGGACCGGTGATGGAGGAAGACCACGCTGGCTGACTGAACTGGCCTGGGCTGTGTTTAAGCGGCTCAAATCTATTTTTTTCCTTTAATCTTTTTTCTTGGCTTTGGGAAATGCATCATTTTAGACCATTTTACCAAACATACTGGGAAATAAAACGATGTTAGAATGTGATTTAACTAGAACTTGCTGTTTTATGTTAGCATTACAGGATCATGGAACATTAGGAAATATTTTGGAGTCCTTGAGGGTTTCCTCTGAGATGTTTGATTTAGTTTTGCTCTGAACTGCATTGTAAAGCTGGTCCAAGGGCCGTGTTTACATGCATCAAGTTTTAATATACAAAAGCAGAAGCCTTGACTAGAGTATGTGGAAAACCACTCCGGACTTGCCCTTCCAGTTCCCAGAGTCCTTGAGCCTCTTCTTTCCGTAGTGTTTTTAACTGTAAATGCAGACTTGGGAGGGTTCTAGACTTTTGAAATGTTTTTGGTTTTTTTTGGGTTTTTTTTTTTTGGTTGGTTTTTCTTTTTTTTTTTTTTTTCCCCTGCTTTTTCCCACTGAGTAGCTCTGGTTCTCCAAGTCGGCTGCACACGGTAGTTTTGGCATGCTCCAACTGGTTTCTGTCCTTAATATGCTTTGCTTTCTGCAAAGCATTTCTGTAATGGTCAAGCTTGTAAATAACTTTTTTTTTTTTTACATTTTAATCTTTTTCCATTAATTAAGAGGTATGCAAAAATGCAGTTTAAATAAACCCCAGTATTCTAATTCCTTTCAAACTAAGTGACAAGAGAACTGATAGAGTGTAAATGTTGGAAAAGCTGTTGATAAGGTAGAGAAAAGATGTACCCAGACTATTGCTTGCAGAACAGGAGAAACCCACATGTGAAATCAGGTTTTGAAGCACAAAAAATGGTATTTTATAGAATCTTAGACTGGCTTGGGTTGGATGGCACTTTACAGACCATCTGGTTCTACCCCCCTGCCATGGACAGGGACACCTTTCACTAGACAAGCTTCTTCCAAGCTCTGTCCAACCTGGCCTTGAATACTTCCAGGGATTCAGGGGCAGTTTCTCTGGACAACCTGTGCCAGGGCCTCACCACCCTCACAAGGAAGAATTTCTTCCTAATAGCCCATATGACCCTGCCTTCTGTCAGTTTAAAGCCATTCCCTGTTGTTCTGTCTCTCCATTCCCTTGCCAAAAGTCCCTCTCCAGCACTCTTGTAGGCTCCCTGCAGGTTCTGGAAGGCCTCAATTAGGTCCTCCCAAAACCTTCTCTCTCCAGGCTGAATAACTCCAGCTCTCTCAGTCTTTCCAGCATAGGAATGGTGCTCCATCCCTCGAACCATATTTGTGGCCTCCTCTGGACTCGCTCCTACAAGTCGATGTCCTTGTCCTAGGAATCCCAGAGCTGGAGGCAGCACTGCAGGTGGGGTCTTGCCTGAGTGGAGCAGAGGGGCAGAATTCTCCCTGCTGCCCATGGGGCTTTGGATGCAGCCCAGCACCCACGGCCAGGGCATGTCCAGTCTCACCCACCAGCTCCCCAAAGTCCTTCTTCCCAGGGCTGCTCTTGATCATCTGTTCATTCCCACCCTGGACTGATAACAAGGGTTGCCCCAACCCAGGTGCACCACCTTGCACTGGGTCTTGTTTAGTCTCCTGAGATTCCCATGGGCCACTTCTCGAGCTTGTCCAGATCCCTCTGGATGGTCCTGTCCTTCGGGGGTGTAACTTACTGTTACCAAACTTGCTGAGGGTCCTCTTGATCCCTTCATCTATGCCATTAATGGTGATAGTAAAAAACACTGGTCCCAGTATGGACCCCTGAGGGACACCAGTCACTGCTGTCCATCAGGACTCTGAGCCGTTGACCACTGCCCTCTGGAAGTGACCATCCAACTAATTTGACACATAAATTAACCTTTTTGAGTTGTAATTTCACGAATACATTTTCTTTGCTCTATCTTGTAGTTGTATTTTGTGTTTATGAATCCTTTGTTAAGACAAAAGTGGTGATTTATAAGTGGGTCACTGCAGCCCTCAACCTGGGCCAGGAAATTTTATTAATAGGTCAGTAATTCTACAATTTTTGAATCTCTGATAAAGACAGAAAAAGGAATAATGTGAAATACAAATGATGCCTGTATATGAAAATGTCACATGTTAAAATATGTAAGCTTTTTATAGAGCCTCAGTCTTGCTGATTTCAAACAAATTTTTCTTCTATGTATCGCTTTTAAGAGAGCTATCAGTTTAGCTATCAGACTCTAGGTTGATGCATTTTTGTACTTAGCTGTACTGTGTGATATTTTTCATTATTTTAGGAAGCCAACATGGGAAAAAAAATACTGTTATAAAATATGTAATGGGGTTTGAAAGCTGGGAAGGAGAATATACTGCTGTACAGCTAATAAATAATAACGGATTAACACGTGTGCTCACTGGCTTCTTTCTTTGTGTACATCATCCGTGCGACCTGGCAGCCATCTCCAGATGGAAAAGCTGCTCTTCCCAGAAGGATGCTGTCAACAGGAACCAGCTCCCTTCTCACTGCAGGTGTTCCCTCTGCCCCGTGCTGAATGCAAGGTACCTGTCCATGACCTTAAATCAGGGTGTGCTGCCCTGTGTGTAGAGGAGAGAGCACGTAAAATGCAAATGCTGGCATTCACAGCTTGAGCTTAGAGTAACATGGGAGTAGTTGTTACTGCTGTTTGCTTTGTCTGTGATTTTAAATTATTATAGCTGATGGTTTAGTTAACAAGAATATAATTTCCATTTCATTCTGAGAAATGGGAGTGGTACTTGGGTGGAGTTTCTGTGGTGTATTTTTTTAGTTACTGTGACAGCAGCTTAGGGAGCCAGCTGTGGGCAGGCACTGCAGGTTCAGGATAGAACCTCCTCCTGCTGGTATGGGAGTCACTGCAGATGACACTACTTAGGAGTTTGTAACCAAGCACAAGAGTTGCTAGTTCTGGTTTTCACTAGGTGTTTGGTGACGAGTTATCCCTGGTCCTTCCATGACTTCCTAAGGAAAGCCTGTCTGGAAGTGGAAGCCTGGAGTGCTCAGCAGCATGGAGGCTTGGTTGGAGCAGGTGGGAGAGGTTGTGTGAGGGATGCTTTGTTGTGAAGTCAGGTCTGAGAAATGGGTAAATCCTCAAGTGCTTTCCCAGCTGGACAGGGAGCTTGTGTACTCAGAAGCCAAAGATGTTTCAGTCTGAGGCAGTGCTGAAGTGGTTTTGCACACGCCTGGAGCTAGGGTGGCTTTGTGGTGACTGGGAAAACCAAAGGCGTCCTTGGGATCTGCAAGGAGAACCACCATGATCTCTTAAACCCTGTGGCTTGACCCAGCGCTGACGAGTGGGGTGTGAAGGATGGTGCAGTGGCTTTGTTTTAGGTGGTGGCCCAAGGAGGTGCCACACATGCTCCAGCAGAGACCTCCCTTGGTCTGTGTTCCACGTGCAGCAGCTCCTGCTGTTCTACCTAGGCCTGGGTGACACCAAAGCAGGTGCTGCAGCTCTCCTGGAATTCAGAAGAGCTGGAGGAGGTGGCTGTGTGTGAACAGCTTAATGGGGGGCTGAAAGGAAGGGAATGAAAGTGTATTTGTCCAAAGACCACAGGTGTGGTTGGTCCTGAGTGGCCTCTGTAGTGCTCATCTGAGGAATGATTTCTGAGCGACTTTTTTTAAATTGTGATCTGATTCCAGAACTTTCTTCACAGACCCCAGCAAAGGTTTAGTGAGGATTGGAGCTGTCACTCTGTGGCCATCCTCTTTTTCTCCCCAGCCTGGCATGTTACCTTGTGCTCTGCTCAGTTGACCTGGTTTCTCTGTGCTTGCTCAGTCGATGGTCCTGTTATGCAGACTGGGTTTTATTTGATTTGAGCTTGGGCTCCTGCCTTGGGCAGGCATCTCTGCTTGTGTGCCTCTTGCAGGCTTCCCGTTTGCCCTGGGAGGAGCTGTTGTGGAGAGATGCAGAGCAGTATCCCAGCCTGCTCCCGAGGACACGCATCCAGAACAGCATCTTCAGCCTGAATATGGGCAGAACACTTCTGTTCAACCCAAGAGCTGTTATCAGTGCTGGAAAAGCTGGCCTTGGGCTGTGAGTGAAAAGCCAGGGCTGGGATGGATCCAAGGAGCATCACTGCCTCTGCCAGTGGCTTGGCCTGGCTGCCGTCCCTGGTGCTCGGGCTGCTGTCCTCTGCTGGTCACAGAGCTCTGTTGCTCCGGACATCCTGATGTGCCTGGGCTTGCACAGAGGCAGGGAACATTTGTGCACATGGATGTCTGCCCCTCTCCTGGAGAGCACGTCCTGCTGCACTGCTGCTCAGGATGTTCCAGCAAGTGGGACCCAGTAATTTGGGGAATGATCTTTGGATGCAGCTTGCCTTGAGATCTTCTGTGCTTCTGATCTTCCATAGCAGCCATTCTGATGGGTGCAATGGGACAGCTCTGTGTACTGAATATCCTTGCATGACAAAGCTGGAAAATTGTGCCCTTTAGAGAAGTTCAGATACCAATAACCTGTCCTCATCTCATCCTGGAAAAAACATGGATCCAGCCAGGACTGTTGCCGGTGGCCGCTGACTCCACTGGGTGGTAAACACCCCGTGCCCTTCCTCTTCCTGGTGCTCATCCATCCTCTGACGTAGCTCAGGAGGCTCTAGGAGGTGCCTCGGCAGAGGATGGTCCTTGCCCTGAGCCACGTTCTCCCCAGTCACCTTCTTGGAAAGAGCTTTGCACTGGGGCTGGGCTCTGTGAAGAAGCCGTCCCTGCAGGGAGACTTCCTGCCTTCACCTCCACACAGAAGGTGGTTTCGGAAGCGCTGTGGCCCCAGGTGCATGTGGCAGGAGGGCAGCATTACCCATGCCTTCCAGGGACCACCTCCTCCCGAGTCATTCTACCTCTGTGAGCCCCTGGTTGGCAGATTGCAGCCTGGAGCTTGGAAGTTTGTCAGAAAGGAGCAATTTTGGGGAGAAGGCAGCTGGCATCCTCCACCCCAGTGGATGTTGGTCACAGGGACCCAGGCTGCTGGCTGAGAGCAGCTCTGCCTCTCCCTCAGCACCTTTCCTGAGTCTCTAATGGGGCCAAGCTGAGCCAACAGTGGGAAACACTGAGTCCAGGGAAGCTCTGCAGCACGTCACGGGGCGCACGTCATGGGGAACACGACAGCTTCCTGGTCCAGAGCCTTCCTGGATGAGTGGAGTGGTTGATGTCCTGTTGCTCCAAGGAGGTCACCTGGATTCTGCCTCTTGTCCTTGCTTTGGGACAGCAGTTTTGTCTCTTTGGCAGGATGCCTGGGCATTTCTGCTCTGGAAAAGCCCTTCCTTCAGCATCTCACCATGGGCCCTGGCATCCATCCTCCAGAGAGCAGCCTGCACTGGGCACCAGCACCCATCTCCATTAGCTCCCCTTGCAGATTCCCAGTGCAAGGTGATGGGGCTGGGCTGACTGCCCAGTGCTGGGAGGAGTAGACTTGCCCTTGCCCCACTCACCGGCCATCTTCAGGCAGAAATATGTCCCCACGAAGCACCTCGGGAGGCTGTGGGATATGCAGAGGTCATGGGCCCTCAACCCTGGAAGGCTGGAACTATGGGGAGATGCTACTGCTTCGTGCTGGGAGGCACCGGAGGGGTGTCCTAGGGGGAAGCCATGCGGGAGAAGAAGGGTGCTGGGTAGTGCCGCCCTCTCCTCCCGGCAGACCCGGTGGGCTGTGGGCACCGTCGCTTTCATTTCTCTTCTCTTGCTCAGGCGGTAAATCTCGCCTGACGGGGCAGGAAGAGGCACCGGGAGGGGGAGGAGGCACCGAGGCGGCGGCGCTGCCGGTTGGTAACCTCAGCGCTTCCTCCCGGCAGGGTGCCTTTCCCGCGGCGCCCGAGGATGCTGCCCTGACGCCCGCATCCCTGGGCAGGTGAGCCCGTGGTCCCAGTCATGGCTGCATCCCCGGGAGGGATCCCCACTGAGCTGCAAGGTAAGCATCGCCCGCTGCCGCGCTGCCGGGGCATCGCTGCCACATGGAAAGCACCCAAACGGGGCCTGCTTGGCCCCATTGCCTCGCTGGGGTTGGCAGAGCCGCTTTCGGGTCCCTCAGCAGCAGCAGCTGAGGTTCAGGGGTGTCCAAGCAGTGTCTGGGGGTTCCTCTTGTCCACAAAATTCATTTGCCTGAGGATGGAGCTTGGACCAAGAGCATCCCCAGGTAACCTGGCTGCTCAAGGATGGGATTCTGCACAGCTCAAGCTGCCAGGTTTGTGGGTGCAGCTCGGTGCTGCTCAGTCCCATGCACTGGGGTTGCTCTGGCCAGTTGGGGGTCCCCAGCAGCTCCCCAGGAAGGCACAGCCTGCAGCTCAGCATGGGGGGCTGTGAAGTATCACTGCTCACAGCCTTCTCTTGGCTGATTACAAAAGTAGAAGGCCACAGACATCTTGAGGTCCTTCAGCCTCATCAGCCCCGCTGAGGCTTGCAGTGAGGTGAGAAGGAGCTGAGTCACCGTGTCCCCACAGCCTCAGGTCCTGGCTCTAGCAGGGTGGGTCCCTGGGGACACCTGGCTCAAGCCACTGGACCCGCAGGGCTCGGTGTCATTGTGAAACCGGGTTTGCTCTGCACAGTGATGGACAGCTGTGGCTTTGGTTCTGTTTCTCCCAGTGAGAGGCATGAATCAGGCAGGCAGGGAGGTGGTGCTCGAGGCAGGAACGACGCTCACACTGGCCCAGTGACCATGGGAGTGACCGGTCTGTGAACTTGGGGAGGTTGGCACATGTGACCACCCTGGCTGCTCTGTGGAAAGGATGGACTTGGGTGACCAGTTGCTCTCCAGTGGTAAATTTGGAAAGGAAGGAAGAGAAATCAGGACCCTCTTGTCTCTCAGTGCCAGCTCCCAGTGAGTGAGGCAGCACAGGCAGTGTGAACTAGCCACCTCAAAGCCCTGTGCTTGGGGTTTGAGGCTGTGGCACAATTTGGGGAGGTGGCTGCATCACCCGAGCAGCAAAGGAGACTCACAGCTGGTGAAGTGTGTGGCTTGTCAGAGAGCAACCAGGGTGTGACGGTCAGGTATGGAGGGAGAGATGGTTCAGGTGGGGGCAGTATCCCCAAGGGTGGCAGGGCGTGCAGGAGAGGACCAAGGTGACTTCAGCCACCTCATTTCATGCGGACATTGGTCTTTTCAGAGGGCATCACCGCCTTCCTGGGGACAAAGAAGGTGCTCCTGGTGCTGAGCATCCAGCTGCAGGTGAAATCCAAGTATGACGACTTTATCTTGGTATGTGCAAAATCCAGCCTGGTTCCCGCTTTCCTGGTTTCCCCAGGAAGCCGTTTCATGGCTGCAGTGAGGGACAGGGGTGGCTCCCATGTCACCACGGTCCTTTGTCACACCTTGCCTAGGTCCTGACACCCTGGCGAGCCTATGTGCTGCCTGTGATGCTGCCAGTGAGGGTAAGTGTGGGCACCTGTGCCATGGTGCAGCCCTGTGGCTCCTGGGGGGACTTGGGGCAGTGGGGTGAGTGACCCACGAGCCACCTGGGCCACTGGGTTTGGGAAGCCCTCAAGAGCAGGATGAGGAAAGGGACAGGGAAGGGGAGGGAGTCTTGTTGGGGGGTTGGTGAAGGCTGGGGCCAAGGCCAAGCACTACCTGAGGGATGGGAAAGTGTGGGAGCTGAGGCTCACCCTTGGGTTTCCTTTCTCCATCAGCACTTGGGCTGATCCTGCTCCTCTCACCCACAGGTTCACAGCAGCTTCAGCTTCTTGGAGGTGAGGGAGATGATGGTCCAAGAGCCCAGTGTGGTGAGTGGCACCAGCAACTGGGACAAACCCAACCTGGGCATTACCCCACCTTCTGCCCACTGCCCCGTGGCAAACCCTGGGCCCACAGGGTCTGGGAGTGTTCTGGTCCCCCCTTGCACATTGAGGGTCACCAGTGTTGATCCCTGAGAGCTCCACAGGGTACTTGTCTCTGTTCCTCCTCTAAAGAAAGCCTCTTATGGCCTCATCAGGGGCATTGCCCTGGAGCTGGAGGTGCAGGGAGGTACCCAGGGGTGCTGAGTGGGTGCTTGCACTTCTTCCCCTGTGGCATCCGTGGACAGTGCCTGGCCATGGCACCTCCCACTCCACAGGGACAAGGTGACAAATGGCTGCAGGCTTACCAAGGTGAAGACAAATTTAGCAGGAGGGTGTTTTAAACCCCGTTAATCCTCTTAGAGAGAGGCGGGCACCTAGGGCAGATGTGGCAGTGGGAACCATGGAAGACAGGAACTGGATATCAAGGCTTGGACATCTTGGCTGAAACAAGGCTGAGGTCCTTGCTAACCTCCTGTCTGGTCCTTGCTAACTGGTCCTTGCTGGCTTTTTCTCGTTAAAGCATCATCAGCCACCATGGCCTCAGCCTCCACACGGGGTTTCTGCTGCTCAGCAGGCTGCGTGGCTGAGCTCTGGGAGAGAACTGAAGGAGCTGGGCAGAGACNGACTGGGATGTGGAAAGCCCAGGGGTTGTTAATGTGCAGGCAGTCCCACGCTCTCCTGCCTCCACAGCCCCGGGCACCGGCGGAAGCACTGTCCTCGCGCGGTGCCAGCAGATAATTGTCATCTTGCTCCCACGCCTCAATCAGCGTGTAATTAAATCAGGGAGCGTGTTGCCATGGGATTTTTCTTTTTTTCCCTGGTAGGAACCATAAGCTAAAAAAGCCCCAAACCTCGATTAAATAAATTCAAGGAGGAAACCTCCATCCTCCAGCTGCGGCTGCTGCAGGCAGAGACAAGGCTGCTCTCACCCCACTGCATGGGGCTGCCTCTGCATCAGCTTAAGTTGAATTTTCAGGAGGTTTATGCCTTTTTCTGGCACACTAATGTATTTTATCCTAAATTCCTGGTGCTCGCAGCATTCTCTGTGCTTACGGTGCTCTGACTGCCATGGCAGTGAGGAGCTGATGGCTGTCACCATCATGTCTGGGGGCCTGGGCAGGCTGTGTGCTGCCAGCTCAGGCATCTCTTGTCCTTTGGACCCTGCAGGTTGTCATAGAAACAGATGCAGTGTCTTATGCCTTCCGGTTCATGTCCTTGGATGATTTGGAGCAAGCTGTTATCCATGTCACCATGTCACTTAAGAAGGTCTTTCCAGACTCATCCCTTGGGTAAGGGTCTTTTTCTCCTCAGGGGTGGTTGTGTAGGTACCAGAGCAACCCCTTTTACCAGAAAAGCCCCAAATTTCCCAGAAAAGCCCCTGGAAGGGTTTGGGTTGGAACAAACCATAAGGATCATCTGGTTCCAACCCACCTGCCATGAACCAGGACACCTGCAGCTAGAAAATCCCAAATATAGGATGGGTGCACAACAGGGCTTTTAGCAGGAGTAAAGCACATGGATGGAGGTGAGACCCTGCTCCCTGACTGAATATTTCTGCCCATCCTACACACAAGGGTTGTAGCTAAGCATAAGGTGGTGGGGATGCTCTCGTGGCCCACCCTGACACACCCCTCTGCTCCCTCCCCAGGACGCTGCTCAAGAACTGCCCCCCCAGCCTGTACGAGAGGATCCAGCAGATCACAGATTCCCTGGAGGAAATGCTGCAGAGCAACCCTGGCCCTTGTGGTAAGTCCTGCCATAGCCTCCCTCAGGCAGGACCAGGAGGGTTGGAGCACCCCGGGGACCATTCCAGCCCTGCATCCATCAACACCAGCTCTGCTCACAGCCCCCACCTCTGCTGGCAAGGCACCTGTGGTGGCTTTGGTCAGATGGAGCCCTGCCACTGGGGCCTGATGTCCACCAGCCCACCCCATCCCATGGGGCAGGAGCAGGTTTGAGGGAAGGTAGCTCCCAGGAAGGAGCAGGACAGCAGGCAATGATGCTCATTATCTGCCTGTGAGGACCTGTAGCTTCTACCCACCTCATATGGCACCACTGCAGTGCCAGGAGCTTTTCCTGTAGCCTGATCTGGAGCAGGATACCTCCATTATCACCACAGCCATGTGCCTGGCCTGGTATCCACACAGTTCAAGCGAAGCAAGCCACAGCCCACATTTTGGGGCTGACAGTAGATCTCTCTCCCCTTTGAGGAGGGAAGAGGGAGCCCTCAGCATCCCTTCTGAGTCCTTGTCATCCCTCTCCTGTTTCCCACTCTCCCTAAGTCCTCCTCTGTGTTCCCATGGGAAGATCTACCCCCAAGTCTGCCTTCCCTTCACAGGAGGGTTTTCGGAGACCTACGCTGCTCTGTGTGACTACAACGGCTTTGCCTTCCGCGAGGAGATCCAGTGGGTGAGCTGGGCCATCCCCTGGATGCAGGCAGTGGCAGTGTGTCACTTGGTGTGCAGGGAAGCAGGATGCTCCTGGGTGCCTCATGGAGCTGCTGCAGCTGGGGCAGCCCAGATCTGGGAACTGCAGCTTTGCCTGGCTTGAGTGCCCCCAACTCCTTGGTGGGCTGGAATCAAAGTGCTCGTGGGAGCAGGGTGCCTTGGGCCAGGTTGTTTCCCAGACTGTGACCTAAGGGGAGCCCCTTGGAATCTGGGACCTTGCTGGGCATCCTAGTAGAGGAGAATCCTGCTGGGACCTGGCCATAGCAGGACCTGCTGTCCCCCCTTCCTCTGGACACTGATCCCGGCCCCCCTCTCCCCATACCTGGCTCCCACCAGCCTGGGGTGCATTGCCTTCTGACCATTCCCTGCAGAAGTTGTCCCAGACCCACCAATCTGTCCCGCCAAGCTGGGACATGTCCCCTGCCTGACAGAGCACTAGGGAAGGTTTTAGGCTTGGGGTTTAGGCAAGGGATTCCCCAGAAGGGAGTCCACAAGGGCTCAGCTCCCTCCAGCAGCACCAGGCACCTGAGCCCTCCCCAGGACCCGGTGCTGAGCCTGATCCATGTGTCCATCCTTCTGGGAAGGACGTGGACAACATTTACCACAGCCAGGACTGCCGGGAGTTCAACCTGCTGGACTTCAGCCACCTGGAGAGCCGGTGAGTCCCCCAGCCGTGCTGCCTGCAGTGTCCCATGCCACACCAGCACCCATCCTCATTCCCCCTGTCCCTGCTGGGGAGCCCAACACGCTCTTCTGCCCATGTTAGAAGCTTTTATAGCTTACATGCTCCAGGGGTGCCACAGCTGCAGCCTGACACTCGCCCACACCGAACGCGCTGAGCCCTGTCCCATGGGGCAACAGCTGAGAGTCCAGGCAGCCCTTCTGTTCATTTTTAACTCTTAGGTCAGCCTGGGAGCTGTTTAGGGGGCTGAAAACCCAACATCACAGTGGCTTCTTGCAGCTCGTGGCTGTCAGGTGTTTCCCTATGCAAAGCAGCCGGTGCCGCTCACCACCCCGAAACTTGCACTGCTCCCTACCAGCCCTCCCCGAGATCTGTTATTGCCTTGTTATCACCTGATTATAACCTGATAGTGGGGCCCTGAGCTCCTGCTGTGCCTGGAGTTCTCCCTGTGGGGCTCAGCCACATCTTCATCCCAAGAAAGATGGAGCAAGGGCTCAGCTGCCAGGGGAGGCAACAACCAGGCTGGGCTGCAGCCAGTCAAAGCTGTGGGTTGAGTGTTTTGGGGAACAGGGGATCTGTGTTCAGCTGGCCAAAAATGAGACAGTTTTAGAGATTTCTTTGGATGAGGAAGTAAAAAAGAAACTTGTTCCCACTCAAGCAAAACTTGTGGTGTTGCTCACATGAGAGTTCAGAGTTAAAAAAAATTCAAAACCCCGAGGTTTAGATAGAAGCATGCAAATATTTTGATTCGTTTTATTTTCCCCAAGGGAATAATTTGGGGAAGATGATTGGTACCGGTGGGTTGCTTTAAAGCCACAGTCCCCAGTCCTGTGCTGTTGAATGCTGTGTTGGGGCACCTTGAGGTTGGGTGTCTTGGAGCACCCCAGGGCTGGGTCAGCTGGAGTACCTTGGGTTTGGATGTGTTGGGGCACCATGGGATGGGTGTGCCCTGGCATCCTGGGTGTCCTGGGGCACCCTGGGGCTGGATGTCTTGGGACACCCCCCAGTTGGGTGGTTTGGGTCACCCATTTGGGACCAGCCTTGGCTCATCCTGTCCCTCGACTCCCTCATCCCTGTCACCCTGCAGGGACGTGGCGTTGAGTGTGGCTGCCTTGTCCTTCAACCTGTGGTTCACCAAGCTCTCCTGCAAGGACTTCAGGCTGGTGAGTGCTGGTGCCGTGGCTCTGGGTGCACTGGAGGTGGCCAGGTTCCCAGAAAGGCTTTCTCCTTCCCTGCCAGAATCAGGAGATTTCGGAGCAGCTGCTCTACATGCTCAGCAAATCGGTGACACTGGAGGAGCTGGTGCTGGAGAACAGTGGGTTGAAGGCGTAAGTGAAGGTGTTGCAAGGCAGGGGTGAGCAGGGTCTTGCAGCCTGGTGGCATGGTCTGTAAGGCTACAGGGCTGCTGGCTGTGTTTCCTGGAGGTGACCTTTCTCCCCACAGTGACTTTGTGCAGAGGATGGCCCAGGCGCTCAGCAGCCATCCCGACTCTGTCCTGCACACCATCAACCTTGCTGGCAACCAGCTGGAAGACAGAGGTACTCAAATCCTGGGCTGGGATGAGTTTACACCCACACAAAACCTGATGTTCAACTCCAGATCCTGCCAGCAGCTGCCTCCTGTCCTGAAGGCTGCAGTTCAGGGTGGGATGGGCGCCCAGCTGTGCCTGCACAGCCATTCAGGGCTCTCTGCTCTCATCAGGGGTCATTGCCTTCAGCCGGCACATGGAGAAGAGTCCCAAGGGTCTGCAGAGCCTCAGCTTGGCCAGGACAATGCTCACAGCCAAAGGTACAGCCCAGGTGCCCTCGCCCCACTCCACAAAAGGAGTGACTGGAGGGGCTGCAGGGAAAGGCATCCTCGTGGATGCGATGTCCTGCTGCCCCATCTGCAGGGAAGGTCCCTTGCTCTGCTCCACAGCTCTCCCCAGGGCAGGGGGCCTGTAGCCATCCATCTCTCCCATCTTTTTGAGCAGGGATGAGCACATTATGCAAGGCCCTCACAGACAACAAAGCCATTGGGTTCTCCCTCCGGCACTTGGACCTCTCTGGAAACCCCGGCACGCTGGCTGGGGATGACATCAGTGTGAGTATGCCTGCTGCTATGGGGTGACATCACTCAGACTCTGTCCCCAGCGTTGTTTGGATGGCTTTGGTCTCCTCTGGTCTGTGCCCTGCCCTGCAGCACCCCAGGGATGGGGACATCATGGCTGCAACTCCCCCCTGCCTGCCTGGGAGCAGCTGGGGACACCCTGGGGACATCCCCTTGTGGGAGTGTGGGAGATGCCATCTGGAGCAAGGATGTATCCCATGAGAGAGTGGGTTCCAGGTGCAGGATTCACCCTTGTGAATCCCTCAGCAGGAGGGAGGAGACAGGCTGGAGCTGGGATTCCAGGGCTGCAGGGTGCTGGGTGGGGGGTGGGATTCAGGGGCAAAGCTGCTGCCTTCTGCTCACAGAACCTGCAGAGCCTCCTCCGCCACTGCCACTCGCTCTGCCACCTCAGCCTGGCTGGCACAGACTGTCCTTTGGATGCTGTGAGTACCATGCAGGGAGCCCTGCCCCCAGTCCCCCTCCATCCCTGGGCTGTGTGAGGGGCTGCAGTGCCTCTGGGTCCTCCTCCACACGGCTCACATCCCCACCCTGGCAGCTCTTTGGAGCCCTGCTCCACGGACCCCACACCAGCCTCACCCACCTGGATCTCTCCAAAAACGTGTACTCCCACAGGTGAGCCCCGGGATGGCGTGAGGGGGGTGTGGGACCCAGGGGGTGGCACATGATGCCATGTTGTGCCCATCCTTTTCAGGAGGGTGAAAACCATCTCCCCTGACATCAAGGAGTTTTTCAGCCAGGCCTGCTCCCTCAGGCACGTCTCCCTAGCAGGTACCAAGCTGCCAGCTGATGTCGTAAGGTGAGGTTGGGCTGAGGGGAATGGATTTGGGGTGAACATAGCCTGGGGAGGCCTTGCTCGGGGCTGGTGAGGAGGGTGGATGGAAGGGGCTGTGAGAGGCAGAGCTCTGGGGAGGATGCCTTCTCCAGCACCCCACTCCCAGTGCCTGGACCCAGGGCTGGGAGTGCCCCACAGTAGGCACTGGTGCCCCCATTTCTGGCACTGATGGGAGGCTTTGGTGACTTTTCCAGGGCATTGCTGCAAGGGTTGGCAGACAACAGTCACATCAGTGACCTACACCTGGATCTCAGCAGCTGTGAGGTGAGAGCCCAGCAGCCATGGGCACCACCCCTCCAGCTAGGGGGTCCCACTGTGGCAGTGTGGGCAGGTCCATGCCCTGCCTGACCTCCCCGACAGCAGGAGCTCGTTTGCAGGGCTCACTGCCTCCTCTTGTACTGATGTTTTGCTGGTTTTTCCAAGTTGAGGTCAGCGGGGGCCCAAGTAATCCAGGATCTCATCCCTGATGCCAGCTCCATCAGCGACCTGGACTTGTCTGACAATGGTAGGTTGCTTTTTCCCAGCCTGGAGAAGATCTCCTCCATCTCCTGGACCTGCGTGTCCATTCACCCAGCACAGGGAGTCAGGTGATTTCTTTATGCCCTCCTGCCTCAGGACTTGCCAACATTTCTCATTTCACACCTTTGTTGGTAGAGGCCTCTGCAGTTCACTTTCACTGAATCTGAAATGGTCTCGTGTCACTGGCTCAGGGTTTGAAGCACTGAAAGGGTTTCCTTGTGCAGAAACTCTTCCCACCTCTCTGCAGCCTCTGCTGCCAGCCTGGTCCTGCTGTGGCCTCCAAAGCCACGGGCAAGTGATCCTAATCATCACAAACATCACCTCTGCCAGTTGGTAATTTCACCTAGAAATTTCACTTCTCAGGGGCCCCAGCTCTGCGCAGGTCTTCAGTCTCCTTGGGGAAGCCAGGAAGGGAGGAAGATGCTCAGGATCTTCCCTGAGGGTCTCCAGCATCCCACTGTGGCAGCTTGGTGGCTCTGCAGGTCTCCTGCGAGGGACCACCTCGGTGCCACCTCGGTGGATGTGTTGGAGCACCTTGGTGGGAGTGTCCCATCTCCTGCAGGCTTTGACCCCGACATGGTGACACTGGTGCTCTCCATCGGCAGAAGCAAATCCATCAGGCATGTCTCCCTGGGGAAGAACTTCAACATCAAATCCAAGTGAGTGCAAAGCAGCAGCACCCAGGCTGGGAGCCATCCTGGAATGGTGCACCCACTGTGAGTCTCTCTCCCCACCAAAAAGCCATGGGCTGGTAGGAATTGCCTGCCCATCCTGGCTGCTCCAACACAACGTGCAGGGGCATCATTGCCAGCACCTGGTGCAGTGTCAGAGATGGGTCATAGCCCAGGCAAGAGTGGGAGGGAGGACAGAGCTGTGCCAGCTGCCTCTGTCGCCCCAGGGCATGCACAAGTAACCCCCACACACCACCTCTCCCACAGGGAAGGTCTGTTGGATGTCCTGCACCGCATTGTCCAGCTCACCCAGGAGGAGGACTGTGTAAGTCCAGCTTGCCCTCAGCCACCCCAACCATCCCATCCATGCTCCTGGTCACCCTCTGCCACCACTGTGCAGTCTCCATGCTGGGGTGCCATCCAGATCCTTCCCACACAGGCTGGGAGCAATCCTCCCTCTCTCCCACTGCCATTCAAGTCCTTCTGCTTTTATTTTCCTCAGTCTGAAGCAGATGCTCAGACAGAGAAGTGGGAGCTGTTCCCATTCATCTGGGAAAAAAGGAGCCTGTGTCTGGCTAAAGGCATGGAGGAGACACTTGGTGTAACCTGGATTCAGCACAGCTTCCCAAAAACCTCTTTTCTGCTTGCTGCCTGGCAGGTGTCTGAGCTAAATCCAGCCTGTTGCCTAAGCACTCCTTGCCTTCCTGTTTCTTGGGGTTCAGCATCACTTGGTCTCTCCAAAACCAGCACCAGCCCAGAGGCTGCTGGACAGGGATGGAGGATGTGTCTGAAGGGTGGCATGCACCTTGACGTGTCCCGGCCACCTGGCCCCCTCCTTGTGCTTTTCCAGCCTCTCCAGTCACTGTCCGTGGCTGAATCGCGCCTCAAACTGGGAACCAACGTCCTGCTGAGTGCCCTGGGCAGCAACACCAGCCTCGTCTCCCTGGACATCAGTGGCAACGCCATGGGGGACACGGGGGCCAAGATGCTCGCCAAGGCCCTGCAGATCAACACCAAGCTCAGGTAGCAGCAGCTCCCTAACACCCTGGGGGTGACCCTGTGCCAGGTGGCCCTGACATGATGGTTGTGGTGGTGATGCCATCAGAGGAAGCTTGTCATGGCTCCTGGTGGCCATGGATGCGGTCCTGGACCACTCCTGGCACATGGTTGGATTCTATGACTGTATTTTGCACCCATGGCAGTCACCTGGCATCCTGGCAGGGGACACATGAAAGGCAGGAGAGCAGCTCAATGCCTGCCCTGGTGCTTGCCAGCTCTTTTCCAGGCTCCTGCACAGCCTGGTGTGCTGCAGACAGACCTTCGCAGTCACTGCCCGCGCCCCATGTTCTGCCATCAGTTCCTAAAATGCCATTTTTTGACCACATTGTGTACACAAAGCCAGAGCAGGGCTGTCTGCAGAGGACAGGGAATGGTGTTCAGCCACAGCTGTTGCTCTGGGAGATGTCTGTCCCTGCCTGCAGGATGGTGCCTGAACGTGTCCTCCCAGCCCTTCACTCCCTCCAGGCACTCACCTAAATTACAGCTCCCTGCCAAGTTCAAGTTTAGGTTTTGGGATACTGAAAATTGTCATTTTTAACCCCATTTTTAGGCTCTCTGGTGCCTGGGATCAGCCTTGGGCTGACTCTTGCTGGCACCCACCTCAGGGTGGTGTGGATGTGGGGAGGGCTCACTCAGGTCCTTCTTTTTGCAGGACCCTGGTTTGGGACAGAAACAACACAAGTGCTCATGGGCTCCTGGAGGTGGCTCATGCTTTGGAGAGGTAAGGAAGGAGCCTCTTGATCCTCCTGGCTTGCTACTGCCATGCAAAAGAGCCTCTGTCATCAGCATGTCACTGTCCCTAGGGCCTTTTTTTCCCCTAGAACAGCAAGGCCATCACACAGATTCATACATGTCCCAAGGGAGTTGGTCCACAACTCTGGCCTTGCTGCCAGCAAAGCAACCTGACACCCCTTTGGTGATGGCACCCCCATTACCAACCTCAGGGACTCCCCTGGGCTCGGCATCCCAGCCAGCACAGCCTCATGTCACCCAAGGAGCCCCCCACGAGCACAAGGGATCTGCTGCAGGTGGTGATGTGGTGTTCCTCTCCTCCCTGCATACAACAGATGGGTAGAGGTTGTTCACCTGCTGAGCACACCCAGCTCCAGGTCTGGTGTTTGGCTGTGCACATCTCTGGAGGTCTGAAGAAAGACGGGTGCATGGAGAGCCTGGGCAGGTGGTCACTGCCACCCCATCAGCGTTTGCTATGGCCAGAGTTTGGCCATCCCTATCTCCAGGGCTGGACCACAGGGCAATGTCCAGGCTGCTGTTGGGTGGGCTCTGAACCTGTGTCATGTCTGTGGGGACGTGGATGGGGGGGATGAGCCCTGGGTGCAGCAGCACCTGCTCACCCCACTCTGCCTCACAGGAATTACACGCTCAAGTCGATGCCGCTGCCGATGAGCGACGTGGCGCAGGCCTATCGCAGCAACCCCGAGAGGACGGAGGAGGCCGTGCACAAGGTGGAGGGATGTGGCCTGGGGGATGCAGGGCCAGGTGCCACCATCACTGCTCATGGCCTCTTGCCTCTGCAGCTCCAGTCCTGCCTGACGAGGAACCAGCTGCGGCAGACGCTGCCGGCGCAGACCTTCCGGCTGCAGCAGGGCATCCTCACCACCTCTTCCGAACAGGTTTGATGGACAAATTACTGCATGGGGCTGCTCCTCCCCTGCCCCAAACGAACCTGGCTTGCTCATGTGAGCTCTTGCAAGCAGCAAAACACCCTTTTAACCTTTCCTGAGTAGGCAGAGTAGATTGGAGGGATGGAACAGGTTGCTCAGAGAAATTGTGGGTGCCAAATCTCTGGAAGCGTTCAAGGTTCAGCTTGGAGAAACCTGCTCTAGTGGAAGGTGTCCCTGACGATGGCAGGGGGGTTGGAATGAGAGGACATTTAAGATCCCTTCCAACCCAAACCGTTTCACGGCTCTGTGGTGAGGATGGGGGTGGATGGGAAGCAGGTCTCCTGGAATCCTGCTGATTGCATCCATGCATTCATGAACATGCACTGCTGAGATAACTCGCTACTACGCTAACCTATACAGTGTGTTCCTGCTCCCTGTGCACTCCTGCCAGCAAATCCCTGCCATGTGGCATCCCTGGTTATTAGGCAGGGATGCTTTGGGAGGCTGTAACCTGCCTGTGCCCCCTCTGAGCACACTCTTCTCTGGGAAAGTCACGGCAAGGAGGGGAACTGGCAGTGCTGCTCCAGCGCCAGCACATGACGCAGCCTCTCTGTGCTCCAGATGGTGAATGAGATCTGCCTGAGTGTGCAGAAGCACGTCGACATCCTGAGCACCTGCACGGGCAGGGAGGTGGAGACGGACATCCTCTGTGCTGAGGAGGCCATCAGGAATGCCAACCTCTCCGTCAGCGTGAGTCTGCTGTGAGGGAAACCCCCTCAGCTCACCCGGCATCCATTCGGGATCGAAGCGGGGCATTGATTAGTTAATGACATCGTTAACCAGCACTCAGGGAATTCCAGAATGTCGATGCAACAGATGCACACCACTGAGCACTTGCAAACGTTAAAGAACAGCTGAGAATTTCTGAATTCCCTTCTAGAATAAAGATCAAAATGTTCTTAGTCCCCTTGCCCCAGAGACACACAGCTGTGTGCACACCCCCACAGGGTTAAAACCCCCTCTTCCTCCGGCATCCCATGCTCACAAATCCCTCCTTGGGAGAAATGGGTGCTTCAGCTGTGAGCACACCCTGCAACCCACAGATGCCCACACTGGTGAGAAACCTCCCTGAATCCCTGAGGGGTCCCTCCCTGTGGCATCTTTATCCTGCCCCAGCAAAGAGAATGCTCCATCAGCCCATGACAAAACCCACTGTCTTGGCTTGGCAGCTCCTGGCTCTGTCAGACCTGGTTTGATCCTCCTGGTCTCAATTCTCTCTACCCATTGCACCTTTTCCACTTCCTCCTCTACTTCTCTTCAAACCACCTCCTTTCCACTTTTCCCCAACTCTCTGGCACCCCCCTGGTTATTTAATCTGGCAGGGATAGGATTTAAGAAGACAGTACCAATGTTAGAAAGGTGGTGAAAGGGGTGGGTAAGGATCTCACTGATGCAGGTAGCAACCTAGTGGGGTGCAAGAGGGGAAGGAGAGTCAGTGGGTGGTGGGGAGAAATTGAGGAGACACTGGGACTCTGAGGGGTGACGATGCCCAAACATGGCCCAGCAAAGCCAAAAGATCCCCGAGTCTCCCCAGCTGATGCGGGTGATGCTCTTCCATGGGGCAGCCATGGATGCAGGCTGTGTGTAGAAGTATGGGAAGAGAAGATGAGGTGGCATGGGATGATCCACACCTCCTCTCTCCCATGTCAGATCCTGCCTCTCTTGTATGAGGCAGGAAACACCCCATACCAGAACGGCAAGCTGCAGCACAAGCTGGAGTGTCTCACAGAGGAAGCATCACAGACCTGCAGCCGGGAAATCCAGGTGGGCACCCACGGGCAGCATGTGATGTTCATCAGCCCTGCCCATAAGGATAAGGGGGATGGTGTCTACTGAAAACCATGTGAATCCTGATAGAAAGCACACTGAAACCCCTGCTTTCCTCCCCAAACCTCAGGCGATCATGCAGGCGGTGCTGGACACGGCGCACGGCCTGTGCCCGGCCGTGGTGCAGAAGAGCGGGGTCAGGGATCAGCTGGTCAATGCCATGTCAGAGCGGATCTGCCTCCAGGACCACCTCAGCCTCAGCACTGTCCTGGACCAGATGGTCACTGATGTCTTCAGCAAGCTGAAGTGGGTGATGTGCTGTTCTTCCTTCTCGCTCAGCCACTGGCACTGACCCATGAGGCCAGAGGAGCGTTCTGGGGGCTCCCTACCAACTTCTCCTCTCCCCACGCTGTGGTAGTGGTGTGCTGGGTCCTGCTCCTGTGTTTTCCCAGCTGTGGCCTTGCTTCCTGCTTGGATCCAGTTTGGATGTGTCCCTAGGGTGCTGGGGAGACCCATGGGGTGATGTTCTTGCAGGCACATCCCTTTGGCTGGCAGAGGGGAGCACTGCAAGGGGATGCACTTGTCATTCCCCATCCCAGCCAGTGCCTGTTCCCATTCCTGCTCTGGCAGCACAGACCCAGTGAGCTGCAGCACATGGGCATGTCCTAGGTGCCCCTCTGGGTGCCACAGCCAAGCATCCACCTCCTCAGCAAGGCTCTCCCTTGGGAGGTGGCCCCATGGCTTGCAGGGCTGGTGGGTGCTGGCCCTGAGAGCCCTCTTTCTGCCCCCAGTGAAATCAAGCTGTCCGTCACGGCCGCTGTGGCCGATGGCATCGTGGATGCCGTGCTGGGAGACCTGACCATGGCCCAGTGCAAACTGGTGAGTGCTGGGGGCTGCCAGTACCTGTGGGAGGAGGATGTGGGGCTGGGATACAGGGTGGGGGTCTGGATACCCCAGCATTGCCCAGGTACCTGGACACCAATGCTGTGACTACGGATTTGCAGTCTGGGAAGCAGTACAATTCCCACTCAGGCTGGTTTTTCTCCCAGGCAATCCTCTCTCAGTGTGGTCACAGCAACATCTGAGCAAAGTCCCAGTGCTGCTGCCGTGTAGTGGGGGCTGCTGGGGTGACACCAGGCACCGGCCACTCCTGCAGCGGGGCAGCTGTGCTGGGCTGGATGCCGGCTAATCAGGCCTAAATCCGCTCACAAATCCCAGCCGTGGGTAGAGAGCAGAGCAGCACGGAGCACACAGGGCAGCCGAGCACACTTCAGCCCCTGGGATAATTTAAGCGCTTCCTAATGGTTTTAGGCAGAGAGCCTCTCCAAGCAGGGGCTCGACCTCCTGGTGCTGCTGCCGGAGTCGGGTGAGGACGATGCCACCGCGCTGGCGAGGGGCAGGAATCCTCCGGACCTCGGCACAGAGGAGGTAGGGTCCGGACCCGCCGCCCTTTATCCGCCTTACCGGATGATGCCGGGCTTAACGCCGCAGCCTCTCCGGTGCACGCACCCCCCAGCACCCCCCAGGGCAGTGCTAAGGCAATTAGCGCTGGGAAATGGGACCATTAACCTGCCAGGCCATGCTGCTGGCACCGGGAGCGTGTCCTTATGGCAGCCCAGCTGCTTGTACCTTGTCCTACTGCTGCTGCTTTGGGAGCTGGAATCCAGTGCAGTGCAGGGTCCTGGATGGGGAAGTATCCAATCCAGCACCGTGGGTAGTTTTGGAGCTGGGACAAGATGAGGGGGTGCAGCCCTGGGAGCCAAGGGGCGATGGAGGGATTGCACCCATCACTGGGCGCAGCCTGGCTGGCTCCAGTGGCCGTGGGATGCCTCTTGGCACAGCCAGCTTGTCCATGCCAGAGCTGCCACCAAGCCTCTCTCCCTGCAGTACAAGATGGCCCTGCGGAGGAGAAACAAGCATTTCAGGAGCATTCGTCCCACACCAACTGTGAGAAGTAAGGTCACCCCGTGCGGAACTGTCCCTCTGCTGCGGCTCAGCGGGGGCCGCGCTGCCTCCACGGGGCATGGCAGGGGCGGGGGGCTCGCAGCAGCCACCTGGGGGCCTCCCGGTCAGAGCCCCCCGTGGTGATGCCACAGGCTGAGGGCAGCAGGATCTGGACCCTTCAGTGCTGTGACTGGGGTCTGTGGGGGAAGCTCACCTTGACCTTGCTCCTATGCTGGTTTTGGGCCTCAGCTGGCTCAGTGCCCTCGGGCGGTGGGGTAAATGCCCTGAACTCCCTCCCCACACAGCCAGGCAGTGGTGGAAGGTTTGTCTGTGACTGTGGGTGCTGTGACATCTCCATCTTCACCCTGGGCATAGACATCACCCATTCACCCAACAGCCTTGGGGAGAAGACACTGCCCGTGGGTTTCCCTTGCTGCTGGTGTTGCCCCCAGAGTCCTGCATGCCTGGGAGGGGGGTGAATCTCGGGGAAGGGGGCGGGAACAGACAATGAGCAGCTGATGGGTGACCCCGCTTTGGCTAAAGCAGAGCTCGTGCAGGCTCCAGCACCCAGCACCCCTGCGTCCCCAGGGGACTCCAATGTCCCTGAGCCCCGCAGCACCCTGCCGCCCATCCAGAGGGTACGTGGCGGGTCGAGGAGTTGCCTGCAGAGCAAAACGGGTGTGTTTGTGAGTGCTGCTGGCCGGGCCAGCGCTGGCAGAGCTCCTGCCGTACCACTACTGCCTGCTGCAGGTCTCGGGGCTGGCTGCGGGGCTCGGCTCGGCTCCTGCCTGAGCATCCCCCCGCAATCACCCAACAGCATCCCCTGCAAGCAAACCTCCGGCGGCGGTGGCAGGGTCCGTCCCGGGTTGCGCCGCACAGCCGCCACGCACGCTCCTGGCGGGCACGGCCACGCTCCCCTCCCCGCGGCGGAGCCAGCGCCCCGCTGACCCTCCACGCGTGGGCGAAGGTGACGGCGTCGGTGATGATGATGATGATGATGATGATGATGGTGATGATGATGATGGGGAGGCCTGTCGGTGCCGGGTGTCAACAGGGACCCTCTCGCCTCTCGTAGGTGTCTCGGAGCTGGAGCCGGCAGCGGGTCGAGACGCCAGCGGGCTCCGAGCTCACCGGGCGCCGCCGTCACTCAGCCCCGCCGCGCCGCCGGCACGCCCTGCCTCCACAAAGGATGCTGAGCCTGCGAGCGGCTCGCTCCCCGCCACGCAGCCTGCCACCGCCACCGGATTCCTTATGGACCTGCCGACCGCCGGCGAGAAGCTGGAGCATTGCACCAAAGCCAGGCCCCGGCCCAACCGTCGGCACAAGCAGCCGCCCAGCAAACCGAATGTAAGGGGGGCACGGCCGGCGGGGGAGGTGGGGTGTATTCGNTTTTTTTTTTTTTTTTTTTCTGCTTGGGTGAATTATTGCGGTCGGTATTTGTTGCAAGGCAGGAAAATGAGATGCGCAAAGACGCGGTGGGTTTATTATTCTGCATTTCAGCTGCTGCCGGAGCCTCCTCCTCGGAGGGGGGCAGCCTGAAAGGATGGGAAAGGGGGCTGGGGGGGGCGAGAAGAATCATCCATCCTCTTTTCTGCTCCCCACTGGGAGATTCTGAGCAGTGGGAACCAGGGGAAGAATGAAAAACCTGCAGAGTTTGGGTGCAGAGGGCCAGCAATGTGTTCGGCAATGGCTCCAGCTGCCTCCCTCCTCCTGACTCCATTTGCTCCCCCTTATCCAAAATCCATCATCCCTGAAGCACTGGCGGCCACCACGGCTCCCAGTGATGCTGGTGGGGCTCTGCCAGCCGTGATGAGGTGGTTCGTGCTCCCCCCCATCCAACAGGAGAGTGGATGGGGATCCTGCCTTTGCAACCCCCTTCCCAAAGGAAAAGTAACTTTTGGGTGCAGTCAGCGGCGAGTCCAGCTCCATCACTGTCCCTGGGGCTGGATCCTGCTGGCATCACCTCATCCCCATGCCACCGTGATGCAGCTGGATCCTTTCACTTGCTGGAAAGCCCTGTCTTGCACGGCTGTGGTGATGCTTGCCCTTGGATCATGGTGGGATCAGCGCTGGCACGGGGCTGGAGGGGAGGCAGGAGCTGTGTCCCATGGGCAGGGTGGGTGTTGAAGGTTGGCAGTGCCAGGGGACCATCACCCTGCAGTGGGACAGGCACCCGGGGTGGGCCAAGGCTTGAGCAAGGACGGGCTTTGATGGATATGATGTGACAGGGAGAGCAGATCTCAGATGACTGGAACAGCTCCTGAGCGGCATCAATCCAGCTGTAATGAAAAGTCATTATGGATTGAAATGCCACCGATGGGGAAGCGCCTCCCTCTCATCGATAGGAAGCCACTGATGCCAGGGAGAGGAAGGTGCCATGGAGGAAGGCTTGGCCGTGGCGTGGACCACTTTGTTATGGACCACTATTGTTTGTTCAGGCTGTGGTGGCACTCCAAGGTTGGACTTGAAGCATCTGAAGGATGCAGATGTGGGTCCCTGCAGGTCACCTGTTCCATCACCCACCAACAGCACAGGGTTCCTTGGAGCTCAGATGGAGGAAGCATCCCTGCCAAAGGCTTCTCCCACAGTTCAAGTGCCATACCTCAGCCACTGTGCTGGGCAAGGAGTTGGAAGGAGCCTGGGGTTGCCTGGAGCTCCTAGTGCTCAAGGGAGGGAGCAGGATCAGAGCTGGGATGCAGTTGATAACACCATGGTTTGGCTTTAATGCTGGATATGAGATGGAGGGTGCCAGCACCCATCCTGTAGGAGCACCCACTCGTTCATGCCAGGGGTGGGTGACACATCTTCTTGCCTGGGGACACCTTTGCCCTGTGCTGGGCTGACAGCAGCTGCCACTCACAGGTGCAGCCCATGGCCTGCGAGAACAGTGAGGACAGGAGCATCACCCGCGTGGACGAGGGGCTGGAGGACTTCTTTGCCAAGAGGCTCATCACAGAAACACTGCCGTAAGCCTGGGGGAGCTCAGGGCCCCTCACCTGCCCAGCACACACCCATCCCCGGGGTTCAGCAGCCTCCCTGCAAACACTGCTGGTCCCAGTGTGAAAGGGATGCTGGGGAAAGCAGCACACCCAGGGATATTGCCAAGGGCAAGGCTAGGGGAAGAGGAACGGGATGGCAGCCATGGTGTGCAGGATGGGGCCATGGAGTCTGTTCCACAGCGGGGAGGCAGTGAGGCAGCACCCATGGGAGCCATGCTGGGAATGGGTGCCCTGGCCAGGACATTGCCAACTGAGGTGGTGTGTCCAGGGTCTGGATCCATCCCTTTCGGGTGGGCAGGGAGAAAAAAACTGATCCCTTACCTCTTGGCAACCTGGAGCTCACCTTTTCCAATCTCTCCCCAGCCCCACGACTCCGGAGACCTGCCTGGGATCAGGATCAGCCCCTCTTGCTCCCTCTGGCTCCCGCACCCTCAAGAAGAAAATCGGGAATTTTTTTGCCTTCAAGAAACCCAAATCCAGCCGGGGCTCGAGGTGTGAGAAGGAGCCCGAGGGTGGTCCCACTGCCCCCAGGAGCAGGCGCTCGATGCTCAGTGACATTTTACGAGCCCCCAGCAAGGCAGGCGAGACAGGGAAGCCCCTGAGTAAATCAGAGGAGGGGGGGCTCTCTGCCGAGCCCCACGCAGAGCCCGAGCACTGCCAGACCCCTGACTCTGCCCGAAGGATCCGGCCCAAGTACTCTCGGGAGGGCAAATCCCAATCACTCATCTTGCTGTCCGGGGAGGATGAGGATGCACTGGGGGTCAGGCATGACAAGGTAAGGACTGCCACAGCCACCAAGCCACCACTGCTGTTCAGCTTGCCTGGTGGGTGCTGCTCCCACCCTTGAATGCTGGTGGGGTTAGCAGAGGGTGTGGGGACACTGGAGTGGTGTCTGGGGATATCCCCACTGGGTCCATGTCACCATCTCCTGGCAGCATGACAGGGGTTGGGAACGTGGGTGCCCCTCAGGCAGGAGTGTGGGTACCATAGGTGCTGTGGTGGGTCCATGTTCCTGGCAGGGCTGTGTCTCTCCTGCAGAAGAGGCACCTGGAGAAGAGCGAGGGGGAGTTGTCCAGCTCCTTCGAGCAGCGCATGCAGGTCATGCTCCATCGCATCGGCGTCACCAAGGGCCCGGCTGCTGAGAGCAAGAAGCAGCAGGTGGGGACTGGCTCCATTTTTGGGATGGACCCTGCACCTCCAGTGGGGTAGGAGATGGTGGTCCAAAGAGTGGGGGACATCTCCCTGCCGTGACTGGCAGCACCCCGCTCTGTGCTGCCACTGCCCATGGCCTCTGCCCCATCACCTAACCCTCTGCAAGGGGTGGATTCCTATACACTGCATGGTGTCTGTCAGTCTGTCCCTCCTCTCCCTGCATGCACCCATCCCTTGCAGCCGCCTCAGAGCCTGGCAGCAGCACTCTGCCCTCTGCACCCATTGTCTCTGTAGGCACTGCCTCCCTGACACCACCTCACCAGGTTTTTTTCCCCTTGCAGAACAAAGACAGCGAGATCAAGAAAGCCGGCTCAGATGGTGAGGGGCTGTACCCTCCCCACCCTGACCCTCATCCAGCTGGGCACCCATGAGTGGCCACGGGCAGGCCCCCTTGGACTCCCAGCTCTGGGTCCCACTACATCTTCCCCCATGCGGGGTGCTGGTGGCACTGGGCAGACCCCAGGTCACTGATTCTGGCCGGGGGCTTGTGCTTGCAGGGGACATTGTGGACAGCTCTGCAGACTCCCCTCCCTCCCTGAAGGCCCGCACACACTCTGTATCCACAGGTAGGTCAGCAGTGCATGCTGGGGGGTCACACCAGCCCCTGGGGCAGAGGGCTTTATCCCCTCTCCTAGCACCAAGCATGGGGAGTGGAGCCAACGGAGAGTTGTGGGCACAGGCACATGGGCAGAATTCCACCCTCGAGAGGGTGCCCTACATCCATGGGTGCCCATCCCTGGTGATGGTGGATAGACACCCAGCCCATTGCCCAGTCCCTGGGCTGGCTGCAGGCTGGTTCCCAGCACCAAGAACCATTCCCTGGGGCTGTCACTTCTGGACACCCATAGCTCCATCCTGCCTGCCCCACAGACGCACCCTTCCGCAGCCCGGCCGCCACGATGGAGCCCAGCGCTGAGTCCCGGCCAGCCTGGAAAGCCCTGGGAAGGCAGCTGCCTGCTGAGCCACCAGCCACCTGCTCCGACCAGCCCCGGCGCTCCTTCACCCTAGCAGAGCCCAGCGGGCTGCCGGAGCCTGGGGGCCGGGAGAGCTGGAGCAGCAGCCTGCCACGGCTGGGCAGGAACGTGCCAGCGGCACTGCCGCGGAGGGTCAGCCATGGTGGGGAGGTGGGTGCTGGCACCCTGCCCACCCTGCCCACACCGCCCAATACTGAAGGTAGGGATGCACGAGCTGCCCATGGGTGCCTGATTCCACTGCTGGCCTGTTCTTGGAGCCCTTGGGAATGGAGGGCAGCAGGGAGCCAAGCACACGGCGCCGGGTGCTGATGGGGCCTGTCAACCAGGGTGCTGTGGGCTCCCCACCAATGGCACCTCCCCACTGCTTTTCCAGACAACCGGCTCATGGCACGGCTGGCAGCGCCATGGGGGACCGGCCGCCGAGCGTTGTCCGTCCATGAGGAGCAGCTCAGGGAGCCCGAGTGCCCGGCAGAGCTGGGAAGTAAGTTGGGTCTGAAGTGGGACCCCAAGCCCTCCTTGCTCCTAACACCAGCAGAGATGGGTGGTGGCATTCATGTGTGTGGTGGTGGTGCCTGTCCCAGCTGGTGGGTAATAGACAATGGCACTGCGGCACTGGGAAGTTCCCAAGGGGAATTTGGCATTGGGATCAGTTCCAGCAGGAGCCACCATGCCCCACCCTAACATGGGCCTGGGTTGTGCTTCCCCCCGTAGGCACCGTTCCCCTGCGCCTGCGGCGTTCACCTGTGCTCAGGCACAGGACCAAGCACGAGTCCCTCTCGGAGATGGAGGGTGAGCCCGGACCAACCTCAGATGCTAAAGGTGAGATGCTCCCGTCCCTGCTAAAGCAGGTGTTGGGGTACCAAAGGTCCCCCCACGCTCACGCCAGCACCTGTGACCTCTGTAGGTGCCACACCGCAGGACTGGCCCCGTGCCGGGCTGGAGGAGCCGCAGGCTGGCACAGGCACTGAGGGTGAGCAGCCGCAAGCCCTGGCACAAACTGTTGGGAATGCACAAGACTCAGCTGCCGTAGACCAAAGATGCCCGGTGCTGGGCCAGGAGGAGCCGGTCCTGGGACAGTGAAGCCCCTGCATGTCACCACGCTGTTCCCAATAAAACCCTGCAAGCAAGTGTGCCGTGCCGGGGTGCTTGGCAGCTGGGGTGCAGAGAGGGTACACAGGGCACCGGGCTGGCATGGATGTGCCAATGATGGCATCACCTAATTTTCGCCATGGGGACAGCCGGGCCACCGGCATCGCCCAGGATGCCCAGGGACTGTCAGAGCCTGCAGGATGCATCCAGCAGTGTTGCGGTCCCCAGTGCCCTCCGTTTCTGTGGGCTGCAGCTGGGCAGCCGGTGATTTTAGGCAGCCAGCTATTTTTAGGAAGCGTTCCCAAGGCACTTTCACCACTCCAGCTCCTGACTCCCTGGGGTACCGCTCTCTCCAGCCCCCGCCAGACGCAGGCTTCCATCAGCGGGACCACGACCCAGCGCCTTCCAGCACGCAGCTCCATCCCCGCAGCTCCCTGACAGCACCAGCGTGATCCTGACACCCCAGTGGCTTTCTCCTGTGTTGCCCTCTGCTCCGGACCAAACGCATTCCTTACATGGATGTTTACGACAAAGCAAGATGCTTGTTTTGGTTTTCTTTTTTTTTTTTCTTCTTTTTTTTTTTAATACAAGAGCTGTGTATTTAAAAAATATACAATTTTTATTTTTAATTTCTACAGCATAACCCTGCGGGATATTTTTTGTAACAAACAGTGCAGGACCCTACCTAAACTATTCAATAAACCATCCAAGCTCCTGGGGTACCTTTGGAGCAGAATCAGGTCCGCTGAGCAGTCAGGCCTCTGCCATTGCTGCTATGGTGGCACTGGATCACTTCTTGTCCCCACTTGCTGGGCCAAGGCATTTGGAAAGGATGAAGAGGTGGGAGAGGGATGCTGGCTCACATATAGGCATTCCTGAATGAATGCTTTTCTCCCCTCTTGGTACTGAGGGTACTGGCTTTCAACAGGTCATGTGCCAGCACCCCTGGAACCAGGGTTTCTGCAGCCAGGCCAGCCCATTCAGCAGTCCCCTGGGGCACAGAGGTTCTGGTGTCCCCACATCCCTCCCCCAACCACTCTTCCCAGTGTTTTGACAGACCCATTGGCGAAACAAAGGCTGAGCTCAGGAATCCTCCTCCTCAGTCAGCATCCAGCATGCCCACCTCAGCATTGCCTCTGAGATCCTGAGAAACCAGACAGGAGGAGCCAGGGTGAGAAGAGACCCAGCTGTGGACACACCACTGGGGCAGCTGGTGACAAGGGGTAAGGCAGAGACTGGGGACTCACTGTAGGGATGTGAGTCCCACTGCAGGGACAAGGGACAGCCAGAGTCCATGGCTGATATGGCACTGACCTGATAGACTGTATCTGCTGGCAGAGCTCAGGGCTCGGTGGCTCATATTGGAACTGGGCTGATCTCTCCACATACTGCAAAAGAAAAGGGGAGGATGAGATGGATCTGCCCCAGGCACAGCACCCAGAGTGCTGCCCCACACAGCCTGAGAGCCCAACAACCTCAGGAAAACCCCTAGGATTGAGGTGTCTCTCCCTCTGTTCTTTTGATCTTCTTTTACCCAGATAGCTTGGAAGATGCTCCAGCAATTGTTTGTTCCTACCCAGCTCAGGCTAAACCACATCTTCACCATCCCTGGAAGGATTTAAAGGCATGTGGATGTGGCAGTTTGGGCTATGGTTCAGTGATGGGCTTGGTAGTGCTGGGGAATGGTTGGACTTGCAACTCATGAGGTCTTTTCCAGCCTAAGTGATTACATGATTCCCTCATGGCTCCCTCAGTGTTCCCAGATCCTCCACCATCTACACTGACACATGCATTCAACTTTCCATCCCCACCAGCCTGGTCAGGAAAGATCCTGGGGATGGACACCAGCAGTGTGGGCACAGAGAGCCTCCCCAGGCACCCCCCAGCCCTTAGGGGACCTCACCAGCTGCTTCACGTTTACCGGCTCAGGAGCTCTCTGCTGCTCCGGCCTGGAGCTGGGCCCAGCTCTCACAGGGGATGCTTGCTCTTCCTCCTCTTCCTCCTCCACTTCCTCCTCTTCCTCCTCGTTGTCCTCCTCAGGCTCCTTTCTACACTGCCGCAGCCCTGCCTCCTTTCTGCTCTTCTTTGCACCCTGTGGGCTTGTAAGCTTTGATCTCCCGCCTGTGCCTCTCCCCCTGCCCTTCGAGGTGCTTGGGAGATGCTGCTGCCCACTGTGGGCCTCCTCATCTTCCTCCATCAGCTTCCTCTTGGTACCCACAGCCTCTCCTTCCTTTGTCCTGGCATGAGCCAGCCCACGCTTCAACACACGAGGAGAGGAAGCTGTGCCACTGGAGCTGGCCTGCTCCCTGCGAGGCATGCTGTCAGGCAGGGATTTTGAGCTGCTGCTGGGCAGCACGGGGAAAACTGGAGAAAGAGTGGGCAGGGTGGCCTGAGAGCCCCTGGATCCTTGCAGGCCTTGATCAGTGCATGGGGTATCCCAGGCTGCCTCCACAGCTGGTGCCGCCTCACTGGTGCTGATCTCCACCAGACTGGGATTGCTGATGGGGCGGAGCAGGGAGGGAGAGGAGGTCTGCACTGGTTCTCCCTGTGGCAAGTGCTCAGGAGAGCCCTGGCTGCACACTTCCAACAGGTCGGTGGTGTTGCTGTCAGCAGCCACATCTTTCTGGGTCTTCAGGGGAGGGTCAGATTGAAAGGTCTTGTCTAGTAAGAGGAAAAGCATTGTTAGTTTGAGCAGGGGGCTGGTGGTGGGACCTGGCCTGGCACACAGGAAAAATGTCAGCGCTGGAATGATGCAGGTACAGGACAATGGGAACACCACAGCACTGCTTTATGGCCACGGAAAATCAAGCCAGCATCCAGGATGAGCTACACCCAATGAGAAGAGAGGAGCTGTCTCCTGCCAGAAAGGCAGGCTGGAAGCCCTGGGACATGGGGACTCACCATCTGAAGAGCTTGGGGTCAAAGACAATGAGGGCATCCTGTTCCAGGGGTTGTCCAGGGATCCCTCAAAGCTATCTGACAAGGTTGGTGATGCAGCACCTGCAGTGAAGAAGCCAGAGGGTTGATTTTGGCAAAGAAAGCAACTGCCCCTTCCCTGTGAGTCCCCTGTACACAAGGTCTCAGAGGGAGACAGCTCCTGAGGGGAGCTCTGCAGCCCCTTCCAGCCCAAAATGTGGTGTATTCCAGTCAGACCCTTTCCAAGATCCCATTCAGCAGGCCATGGAGAGGCAGACACTGCCCAGAGAACAGGCAGATACGAAAAAGGCCTTCTCCTGCACCCTGCACTATCCAGGATAGCTCCTCCTTTCAGTCCCTCCTCTACATGGAGCTTCTGCAGGTACTTCTGCAGCAAAGCTTGGTGACACCAAGCCCAGTAAGGTGACACAAACCCATCCTGGTGCTGAGCCAGAGCCAGTGAGGAGCCCACACTAGGGCAGGAGACTGACACTCAGTGATGGCATCAAAATGACTTGTGCTCCCAGCACAATGAACCAAAGCTGCAGCCTAAGGAAGCTGCAGGAATGGGATCATTCCAATGGTCTCCCAAAGACCTGGCCACCCCAGTACCTCCTCCACTCAATCCAAGGAGATGGGCTGAACCAACTGTAGAGGAAACTAAAGGCTGGATGGGATCTGGAGCGTTCATAGGAGGCCATGAGGACGATCCAAGGGCTGGAGCACCTCTGCTATGGAGACAGGCTGAGAGAGTTGGGGTTATTCATCTTGGAGAATAGAAAGCTCCAGTGAGACCTTAGAGAACCTTTAATCTAAAGAGGCTCCAAGAGGGCTGGAGAAGGACTTTAGACAAGGGCATGGAGTGCTAGGACAAAGGGGCATGGCTTCACACTTCCAGAGGGCAGGGTTAGATTAGACATCTGGAAGAAATTCTTCCCTGTGAGGATAGGGAGGCCCTGGCACAGGTTGACCAGTGAAGCTGTGGCTGCCCCAGCCCTGGAAATGTTCAAGGCTAAGTTGGACAGGGCTTGGAGCAACCTGGTCTAGTGGAAGGTGTCCCTGCTCATGGCAGGGATTGGAGCTAGATAGTCTTTAAGGTGCCTTCCAATACAAATCATTCTAGAATCTGGAGGTCCCACTACTCACAGCTGATTTGGGATACAACACTCGGGTCCCCTGGCATTGTCCTGTCATCACTACTCTTTTCAGGAGCTGTTTGGCTTGTATCTGCAATGAAAGGGGCACTGTTGGTCATATCCCCAGCATGAGGCACACCCAGAGCAAAGGAAATCTTCTCCCCACCCTACAGAGCCCTTCATTTCACATGCCTGGGTGCTGCACTGCCCACCTGTGTACCCTGCAGATGCTGCTTCAGAAGAGTCACAAACAACTGCCTCCTCCTCAGGAGGGATCACCAGGGCGCTGACTGGGACCGTGAATACGTCCTCGCCACGCTGCAATGAGACACGTGGCAGGGTTTTTGCTGGGCAGTCCCTCTCCAGATGCAAGAGCCCTCCTGTACCTGCCAGCCCAACACCATCTCCCCCCATGCAAACCTCCAGCTCTGCCCACTGTCCTCCCCCTCCCTTCTCCCACCCCACCAGAGCATCCTAAGCTGTCACAGCCCTATCTCAGCTGGTCCCAGCAGACAGAACTAACCTCTTTCTTGCGCTCTGCCTCCCACTGGGTGATGGGAACCTCATCCTCCACTGTCACTGGCTTCTCCTTGGATTTCCATAAATCCAAGCATTCCTCAGCATTTTCCTTCAAAATCTCCAGCTGCTTCTGACCTATGGCATCAATCAGCTGAGAGACGGAGGGTTCTGGAGCAAGAACACACAGACATCAGTGGAGGAGACAGCTGAACTCAGGCAAGCCTCACTTGCAAACACTTTTCCTCTGAAGTATGACTTGGTGACTGTAGTGACACTGAAACCTGTGGTAACACGCAAAATTCTGCATTTCCTTTGCTTCTATAAACTATCTTTCCTTTTTCCACATCCTAACATGGACCAAGCTGAGGAAACGCAGGGTCCCCCCAGGCAGCCAGATCATGGCATGCCCCCCCACAACCCCTTACCTGAGCTGGGAGCATTCCTCACAGCAAGATTCCTCCTGTAATGACCAAAGAGAAGACAAAGTCAGATTAGGGCTGCAGCATACACAGCTCTTGGTTGCAGATCAAGCACCCTGGCTTGGAAGAAGCAGCTTGTGAAAGGAGTGGATCTCTCACTGGGTGCTGATCTGGCCACTGGTCTATGCTCAGTATCCCAGGAACAGCCATCAGGGAGCCTCATTCCTGGAGGTGGACTGATGGAAGGCCCTGAGGATCTCCAGAGCTGGATGTCCAAGGGTGAAGAATGAGCTGTGCAGGGCTCACCCATGCAGCTGTGCTGCCCACCACTGGCAGGAACAAGCTCCCCACAGGTGTTTCCTCCTAGTTCAGAGGAAGAGACTTGGCATGTGTAACCACAATCTCATTTTTCATGGTCTACTCAACTCCGTCATGTTCTGGGGCAGGGAGTCACACAGGTTAACCAGGAGCTGCCATAACCTGTGCCAGCCCTTGCCAGCCTGCTCTAACCCCAGTCTGAGGTTGCACACTGTCATCAGGGTGTCTGGATACATCCCTCAGCCCCATACTTACAGCCAGAGCTCCTTTATCTTCTTCACCACAGAGGGGTCCTGGTTCCTGCAGCAAGAGAGATGCCAGTTACTGATTCCCTTCAAATCCCCATCTTCCTTCTCTGTTGCCATGGAGACAATCCCTCTTCCAAAAGGTCCCCACCACAAGCAGGTCACATCAGGACTCCCAGGGTCNCACCCATCCCAGGGGCCATACCCATCAGATGACTCCATCCTCTGCCTCTGCATGGGCAGCACGATGAACTGCTGGGCCGTGAGGTAAAACTCGCAGTCCTCCTGTGGGGAGGACAGAGCCCATAAGGCACCTCTGAGTCCCACCCCTGCCCCCACCTCCCCTGGGGCCAGCCAGCACTCCCACACCCACCCCAGCTCTGCCACCAACCCTCCAGGGTCAGAGAAAATCCCCTCAAAAAGGGAAATGGCCCTTCAAAGGGGAGTTTGTATCTTCCTGTGTCAGCTGATGGCTCTGAAAGAGCCACACGCCAGGGTGGGCCAGCCCAGGGGAGTCTGTGGGGACACCTCTTGACCCCTGCAAGGGGACAGTGGGCAGCTCTGCCACCAGCCCAAGCAGGCCTCCTGCAGCTGCCCAACGCGCAGAGGTGACAGCCAGGTGACCCTGGAGGAGATGCACCCCATCCCCAGTGAGGGCTCACCCCTGCCCAGGTCAGCTGCCACAGACCCCACAGGAGCTGCAGATGAAGATGAAAGGCCACCCATCACCTGCCTTCAGCTCCTGGGAGCAGCTGGAAGCAGGCAAGAGTGCAGGAAGCACAGCAAGGTAAAGGAACAGGCTGCTTCCTCTCCTCAGAGCACTTACCAGCCTGGCCTCGTCCTGAAAACACACCGTGTACTTCTGCAGGACAATAATTCTGCAATTAAGGCTGGAAAGCCTGAGCTGCAGGTGGGCACTGGAAAAGGAGCAGAGCAGGAATGCCTTGAAGAGCGGAGCAGGACCCTCCCCCAGTACACAGTGGGGCTCCCACAACAGCTCTGCCAACCACACCAAGGCATTCTGGAACATATCTCAGCATGAGCAGCAGGGACAAAGGGCTCCTTATTCCTCAATAATTCCTGCCTAAGAGCAGCTTCTTCCTGCTGCTGCTACCAGCACCCCAACAGTTTAAGGGTGTCCAAACAGGGAAATGGAGGAAAGCACTTAAGGAGCAGCCCAGGCTACCATAGTTAATGCTCTGGCTCCTTTCACAAAACCCAAGGGCTCTACAGTCCTTTCTAATGGCACCACAGCTTCTGTCACGGATCCCTGCCCATCCCAACCAGCGGACACCAGAACAAGGGCATTCCAGCTTTCTTCTCTTGGCAGCTCTTTCACACCAACTTCCCACCACGAGGTTGCTTTAGCTTAACACAACCTGAAACAAACTCAGGCAGGAGCCCCAGCTCCTCACAGCAGCTGTGGAAAACTGCTGTCCCAGCCATGCCAAGCCACGGTGGAACCCACTTTTCCTCTGCCTGCAGAGCTTCGGGTGTAATGACCACACGGATGTAGCAGGATCCATCAGAGACCTGCACGACAGCGTCTTGGAGGACCCCAGGCTGGTCAGGAGCAGTTGAGTCACTCAAGACCTGTCAAGAGATTGGAGAGGGGTAAAAAAAGAACTCTTATTTGTAGGCCTGGAACAAGCTTCACAGAAAAAGTGGTCACAACACCAAGCTCTTCCTCCTCAAAAAAAAAAAAATTAAAATCAGAGCCATGAAGGAGGAAGAGTTGCACATCAACAGCCACTGAACTAGGAACCACTGGGAATTTAGATTTCAAAGGCTGCTGAAGCACTTTGGGACAGTCCCTCTGGATACCTACCCGCACCACCTGCCCAGCCAGGAAATTCTCACGCTCATCCAGTTGCTCGTAATTCACCAAGAGGTCAGCAATCCATGGCTCCAGGACGTAGAGTTTGGGAGAAGCCGCATTCTTGTCCACACACACAAGACTACACAAGAAGAGACAAGACAGCAAGCCATAAGCAGTGCTCCATCATCCTGAGAAGGGTTTTGCACCCCAAGCAAACCACAGCCACAAACCCAGGAGATTGCTTAAATCCACCCAAAAGCACCCACTTCTCTGCAAGGACCCATCCTAAGGGCACTGTGCTGAGGAAGCCCTGCTGCTGGGGGCACACAGGTCCTGCTGCACCCTGCTTGGACAGTGGAGAGGGACACTCACAACTCTGGAGTGTGTTTGGCCTTCTGCAAGTCTCCCAAACAGGACAGGATATTTATTTCTACCTCTTTCCATATTGTTTATTATCACCCAATATCTGGTTTCCTGGGATCAAGTCTTAACTATAACTCTCTGAACTGTGAAAGGGAGAACTGGGGACACACGGGGCTGGGGACAGGCAGGGGATAAGGGCAGGCAGGGGATGAGGAGAGGCAGGGGATGAGGGCGGGCAGGGGGTGAGGAGAGGCAGGGGATAAG